>JAPQNM010000042.1:12489314-12554314 GCA_029783475.1 Metacarcinus magister
TCTCTCTCTCTCTCTCTCTCTCTCTCTCTCCTCTCTCTCTCTCTCTCTCTCTCTCTCTCTCTCTCTCTCTCTCTCTCTCTCTCTCTCTCTCTCTCTCTCTCTCTCTCCTCTCTCTCTCTCTCTCTCTCTCTCTCTCTCTCTCTCCTCTCTCTCTCTCTCTCTCTCTCTCTCTCCTCTCTCTCTCTCTCTCTCTCTCTCTCTCTCTCTCTCTCTCTCTCCTCTCTCTCTCTCTCTCTCTCTCTCTCTCTCTCTCTCTCTCTCTCTCTCTCCTCTCTCTCTCTCTCTCTCTCTCTCTCTCTCTCTCTCTCTCTCTCTCTCTCTCTCTCTCTCTCTCTCTCTCTCTCTCTCTCTCTCTCTCTCTCTCTCTCTCTCTCTCTCTCTCTCTCTCTCTCTCTCTCTCTCTCTCTCTCTCTCTCTCTCTCTCTCTCTCTCTCTCTCTCTCTCTCTCTCTCTCTCTCTCTCTCTCTCCTCTCTCTCTCTCTCTCTCTCTCTCTCTCTCTCTCTCTCTCTCTCTCTCTCTCCTCTCTCTCTCTCTCTCTCTCTCTCTCTCTCTCTCTTCTCTCTCTCTCTCTCTCTCTCTCTCTCTCTCTCTCTCTCTCTCTCTCTCTCTCTCTCTCTCTCTCTCTCTCTCTCTCTCTCTCTCTCTCTCTCTCTCTCTCTCTCTCCTCTCTCTCTCTCTCTCTCTCTCTCTCTCTCTCTCTCTCTCTCTCTCTCTCTCTCTCTCTCTTTTCTCTCTCTCCACCAAGAACACACCAGCAGAACACAAAACGTCGCTCCCAACAAGAACACGTCACACTGAAAATTGAGTTGTTGCCGAGTTGACCTGACCTGACCTGACCGTGTGAAAGCACTTTGGGTCCTAATGGCTTTGTTATTAACTACTAAGCTTTAAAATACGTTATGTTATTAATTATAACCTGTATTTGAGGCTTTAATCCTTATATCCTTCTTTTCTCACACATAAGTAATGATTCGAAGCCTATTGTTTTCCCTCAAGTGCCACTCAACCATCGCTGTGTGTTATGAGTGTCATCGGATACCTTTAATAAGACATCTAAACAACTACTCATCAACTCACTTTGGTAACAGCTTCAAGAACCACTCCAGGAACACCACATTTCACCACCATGCAAGACCCACAACGAACAACACGAATGAATTCCTCAATCACTTTTCTTTTCCTTCTTGCAGTCGACGTTGAGATGGCAGAGGGCAATGAGTCCCCCATAGTGCCACCTCGCAGCCGCCATTCAGGGTCACGCACTTCCCTAGTCTCTCAGGCATCCACGGTGACCTCAGAGACCCAGTGGGACCCGGAACCCTCAGCCCGAGCCACCCCACCACCCTCCGACGTGACAGACATCGCGAGCGCCCAGGCAGCCCCAGTTAGCACACCCTCGTCAGAGTTATTGGATGGTGAGTACATAGCAAGAGGTGCTCATTCTTCTTCTTCTTCTTCTTTTTCATCTCTTCGTCTTGTTTGTGTGGATGATAGTTTGTTACAATTTTGAGGTTGTTTTGAATGTTATTATGAGAAGGTGTTACACTCATCATACTCCAACACACACACACACACACACACCACCTGGGGCGTCAGAGCAACATACTCACAGGAGGAGGAGGGCGGGTTGCCAACTTGTCTATGTTAATACCAATAAAGACAGGCGACCAGAATGTGGCTCTCAGTGGACAGGTGTAGCGGGGATGACGTCACACACACACACACACACACACACACACACACACACACACACACACACACACACACACACACACACACACACACACACACACACACACACACACACACACAACCTGCTATATGTGCCGGCGTCCCTGCCAGTGAAAATTGAGCACCTGACACCTCCAACATGACTCGTCCCGAAAGAACAGGCGCACAGGAAAAAAAAAAAAAACTTAAGTAGCATGGATCATGGGATTTACAAGGCTTCTCTTATCTCTCTCTCTCTTTCTCTCTCTCTCTCTCTCTCTCTCTCTCTCTCTCTCTCTCTCTCTCTCTCTCTCTCTCTCTCTCTCTCTCTCTCTCTCTCTCTCTCTCTCTCTCTCTCTCTCTCTCTCTCTCTCTCTCTCTCTCTCTCTCTCTCTCTCTCTCTCTCTCTCTCAAAGTATCGTCATCTCTCGTTTCGTGTGTGTTTTTTTCATCTTTCAAGTTTATTTTTGTACACCCGAAGTCATTTGTTTTTGGAAGGTATTTTTAGAGGGTTTTGTTTATTTTTCTGACAGCTCTTATGTGGTTTTTTTTTTCCTTTTTTCCTTTTTTTTATCTTTATGAAGGTATTTGTCTTTGAAAGGAATGTTCTCTTTGAAATTGGCAAATATGAAACGTCCTTGCTCTCTTTCCCTCTCTCAAACTAAAAAAACAAAACAAAAAACAATGAATGAATAAAAAGTGAGAGAATAAAGTTTCTTCTATCTTCATTCACTCAGCTAGCGTGCCTCACCTGTCTCCCTTAATGAGTCACGTGTCACCTGTATCACCTGATTAACGTCTACCACTCCTCGTCTCACACTCCGCCCACTTTCTAACTCAACTTCCTTAATGAACTCTTGATCTTGACTAATCCACGTGCAGACTTTTGACTCACACTCTTGTCCTTCACGTGTTTCTCATCATTACTCTTCACCTGGTGGCTTCGTTACCTTTCTGCCTCGCCTCATTAACTCAGGAACTTCATCTTATCACCTGTAAACTCACATTCCTTTCCTAAATCACCTACATTATGAGTATCTTGCTAGTAGGTAATCATAACCAGTACCGAGGCTTGCATAGAGGTGACCTTCCGCAAGAGAGGAGGAGCTACCTGTAGGAGGCGTGGACAGAAGACTTCCACCAGGTGTCTCTGGGTCTCGTTGGCTTAAATATATCACCTTCACCTCTTTAGAAAGCCAGTATAAGGGACGGGCCTTGGCACCTTATACTGAGACCTTTGAATGCTTTACAGTCTCAATGTCTTAGTTACGTTATGCAGAGAACAGTTCATGTCTTTGTGGAGGGAGAGAGAAAGAGCAAAAGATGAAGGGAAGGGAGGATAGAAATGCAGTGTGTAGGTGGATGTACCCGTAGAAATGATGGGTACAAATTGAGTGGCATGGGAGTGCGTGACCTTTGCGTGCAGGAGCAGAGGGGAAAGAGACGAGAAGACCAAAGAGGGTACTGACATAGGTAAGGAGGGCGGGGGGGTGAGGGGTCGTCAGGGATGCCAGCTGTTAAACATGACGGAAGGGAAAAAAAAGCTTGTCAGGCTAAATTTAAGCCGCTGAAAAGAATAGAGTAAGAAAAACGATTCTATTATTGGAGAGAGAGAGAGAGAGAGAGAGAGAGAGAGAGAGAGAGAGAGAGAGAGAGAGAGAGAGAGAGAGAGAGAGAGAGAGAGAGATTAGATAGACAAGTTTAGTTTGTTACAGGTCTAAGGGGAAGACAATATATTCCCTCCCTTCTGTCACGTCCTTGAGTCCCTCCAGATCATGTCATGAAGCTCTCCCTTTTTCCCTCCCACACAAACGGTTTATTTTCCAAGTTATTATAGCAGTAAACCTTCCCTTTACAGACGCGTGACTCGCTGGCTGAATACCTATAGCTGGTTCAGATGTCCCTGGGTTCGAACTTAAGTCAATCAGTCAATCAGTCAATCAGTCAGTCAGTCAAGTAATTTTGTTTTTTTGTTTTAGAAGCTTTGGAGAAGGGAATAAGAGGGGAAAAAGGGGTTGAATAAGTCTTAGGTTGAGGTGTAAGAGAGATGGTAAAACAAGAGGTGAGGGGAGATTTGGTTTGGGTTGTGGTGTAAGACGAGGGAAGGAGGAAGGGGAGAGAGGGGAGAGACAAAGGGGGGTACAGAGGGGAAACGTGATGGGTGGAGGAGTGAGTATATTTAGTTCACACCAGCAGTCACTCCACTCCAGGTGTGCTGTTCCCTGGAGTGTGAGGGGAGTGATGCGGAGTAAGGGGAGATGGAAGGGGAAAGTTGAAAAGAAGTGAGAGAGAAAAAAAAAGTGAAAATAATGCGATAGAGGAGGGGAAATAATGGATAAAAACCGAGAGAAAGTGAAAAAAAACTATTAAAACAGAATATTTAAGGAGACGAGGGGAGGAGAGGGTGAAGGGGAAGAGGAAATATGAGGTTGGTGAAGGTGAGGGGAGGCAAGAAAGTGAGCGGAAAGGTGTAGAGTAGAATGATATGTGAGGGGAAGGGAAGGTGAAGAAGGGGAAGGGAAGGGGTGTGAGGAAAGGAGAGAAAGAGAGGAGAAATGAGAGTAAATTCCTCCTCCTCCTTTATCCCCATTCATATAATCCCTCACACAAGCGGGCTGGGGGCGGGAGGTGGGGACAGGGCGGCAGGTGAGAGACTCATTAGCGTGCCCAGGTAAGGCGCAGGTGGGCTGAGTCACGCCAGAAGCAAGGGAGGGGCGGTAGGGGGGTGACAAGGGCGGGACGTTGAGGGAGTGATGGCAGGCGAGGAGGAGGAGGAGGAAGAGGAGGGAGAGGATAAAGAAGAGCTGACTGGTTCATTAAGATTTTTCTCCTTTGCTTGTCTTGTGGTCATCTGTCTCTCTTCCCAACACAGCTTACTCCTCTTACTCGTGATAGTATTAATAGTTATGACAAGGTGTTCGAGTGGATTCTGCGCTGCACTTGTTTTTTGAGTGCATGAGTAACGGAAATCTCGTGAAATGGGAGGATGAAGTGTTGTAAAGAAACTTAGGGATTATAAAAGGTATGGTAGATAATGTTTAAGATGGAGGAAGGGATTTTTGTTGGATGGCATGGGATCTTCTCTCTCAGAATGTGATTTTGGAAAGGTTTGGCGATCCTCTACCCCCTCCACCCTGCCTCACCTTCCCCCACTCGGTCCCTTTCCTTGTTTTGTAGTGACTCGTTTCTGTTGTGTATTTAATTGGGTGTTTTATTTATTTTTTCTTGTTTGTTGTCGTTTTTTTCTGCTTTGTTTTTTGTGTATGTCTTTATTCTATGACTTCTTCGTATTTTCTTTTTATTTCCTTTTTATTATTGTACTATTGTTTTTTGTTTTTTATATTTCATTTTGTTTTCTTTTCTTTTTGATTCTTATTTCTTTTTCTTCTTTTAGTCTCAATCCTTGTCTGTCTGTCTGTCTATGTCTGTCTGTCTTCTTTATGTCTCTTCTGTCTGTCTTCTGTCTATCTTCTGTCTATCTCTCTCTCTCTCTCTCTCTCTCTCTCTCTCTCTCTCTCTCTCTCTCTCTCTCTCTCTCTCCTCTCTCTCTCTCTCTCTCTCTCTCTCTCTCTCTCTCTCTCTCTCTCTCTCTCTCTCTCTCTCTCTCCTCTCTCTCTCTCTCTCTCTCTCTCTCTCTCTCTCTCTCTCTCTCTCTCCTCTCTCTCTCTCTCTCTCTCTCTCTCTCTCTCTCTCTCTCTCTCTCTCTCTCTCTCTCTCTCTCTCTCTCTCTCTCTCTCTCTCTCTCTCTCTCTCTCTCTCTCTCTCTCTCTCTCTCTCTCTCTCTCTCTCTCTCTTTTTCCACCTATTACCAACCCCTCTTCGTCTCCCTTTGATTCTCTCCACCCATTCTCCACTTCGTCTTCTACTTGACCGTTCCCAGTCCACTTGCGTCCTCCACCTACTGCTTCCACCCTTTAAGAATTCCACTTGAAGAAGAGTCAACATGTCTTCCTTTACGTACAATTGTTTCCTCCTGTACACGAATATTAAGGAGAAGGAGGAGGAAAATGGAGGAAGGTGAGCACAAGTTCCCTTCCTCTTGCTGTCTGTTTCCACATTTTGTCGCTCTTCACTTAACTTAGGAAGGTGTGACCTGTTGGCTGGCGGCAGAGATTCGATGCTCCCCCACCCTTCCATCCCTCCCTTCCCTCCCTTCCCTCCCTTTCCTCCCTTCCCTCCCTTTCCCCAGCATCACTCCTCCACACCACCTCCTCCCTTCACTTCCCCGCCTCGCGACACCCTCTCTTTGGCCCCTCCTCCCTGCACCATTCCTGCCAGTGCCCCACAATGTTTGCTGCGGGGACCAGTGCGCGCGGCCTCTGAGTGCCACCCCGGCGCCCCACGTGTGCCTCTGCCGGGCTGTAGTGGAGGAGTGTAGCGGCGGCAGTGGCGGTGTGGTGTGTGTGCCTGTGCGGGTTGAGGGCGGTGTGCGTGCTCGTGTAGTGCCGGGAGAAGAAGGGAAAATTTTTGAGTTAGATTAGCGTGTGTACGGCGGCGTGGCGTGTGTACAGAAGTGTTGTGTGCGAACCGAGGAATAGCGTGAACAAGGAGTGGTTTGTGCACGACCAGTGGTGTGTGTGTGGGTGTGTGCAGCGAAGTAACGTGTGCACCAAGGAGTATTGTGTGCACAGCGGTCAGTGGTGGTGGCCGCAGCGCTGCAACACCTCACTCCTGCAGTAGACTGACAGGAGACCCTAACGCCGCCGGCCGCTGAGGTAGGTAATGACCGCTACGTCACCTGTCATGTAGCACATCCACCTGTAGCTGAACCCAACGTCATTATGAATCCCTCGCTAAGGCCGTACGTACGTGCCCGCCTCTTGGTGCCTCTGTGTTGCTCTGTTGCATGGGAGGAAAAAGGACTTCGAAGGGAAACAGGATGAATGGGTCTGGTGTCACCTGCAACATTGTCTTGCGTCCGCGAACTCATGGGGTTTCGGGGAAAGGCAAGAGGCTTACGTCACAGTTCGTGACGTCAGCCAGTGGTGGTGATGGTGGTGGTGGCGGCACCTCACCTGCGGCGGCGGTGACCAACCTTGGTGAATCACACACAAGGGAGTGGCGGGTGACGCTCCTCACCTGTCTGGCCTCGACCTGGCTGCCTCTTACCCTTTCCCTGACACACACACACACACACACACACACACACACACACACACACACACACACACACACACACACACACACACACACACACACACACACACACACACACACACACACACACACACACATACACACACACACACACACACACACACACACACAGCTGGTGGGCATGACATTGGCTGGCTGGCGCTGGGAGTGTACCTCCTATATATAGCGGAGGTCTTGACGGCGCGGCCAACACTACCATGGCGGACCGCCCCCGACCCTGCGGCGGGGCTGTGGGTGACTGTGGGTGATGGGTGATGGTATGGGTGTGGATGACGGTGGGAATTGGGTGACGGTGTGAGTGTAGATGACGGTGGGAATTGGGTGACGGTGTGGGTGTGGGTGACGGTGGTAATTGGGTGACGGTGTGGGTGTGGGTGACGGTGTGGGCGTGGGTGACTGACGGTGTGGCTCTTGATTAATTTGAAACTAAGTTCGTGATTATTGGTGTTGCTTAGTACTATTCACACTTGCTTTAGTTTTTGTATTTGTAATTAGCATAAGTATTTGTAGCAATGAGTAATATTAATTGTCAGTTATTGCTGTTTCGTAGTCATAAAAATTCCTTCAATAATTTCGTCATCTCCTCATCAATATTCCTCGCCGTTCACAAAATCACGTGCTGGGGCCGTGCCTTCCGTGCTCGAAACCCGGAAGATTCAGTTTCGTTGATGGGCGTGCCTGGGGGAAGGGAGGGAAGAGGAAGAGGGAATGGAACTACATTATTTAGCTATTCAGTTCTACAAATATAACTTTCTGTTTTTATTTATATCACAAGTGTACAGTAAAAGGAAAGGAAGAGAAATGTTTTGACTTCTACTGAAAATAAATTACTAACGAACTGAAGAGGAAACGAATTTACATAAGTAGAGTTTCAATCGTTCCACAAATATTGATGAATGGCTTCTATTTTAGATTTTACCGCAAATAAAGTAAACTAGTTGACTTGTACTTAGTGACTCAAGGACTTACATTTTTGAGTGTCTGAGAGGAAATAGAACTGCATTTGTTTAGGATTTAAGCTTGGCACAAATATAAACTCCATTTTCATGGCTATTTTGAATGTATAGATGAAAGGAAAAGACTCTTGGCTGGAACTTAAAACATCTTCAGTATTAAATCGATGTTTTGTTGTTGTGTAGGAGTGAGTGGGTTGACAGCTTCCTCATCTCTATTTATTTACACGAGTGAGCAGGTGGCAGAGGTATATCGTATTGTAGGACTTACAAACTAAATGGAAGATAATGATAATGATGTTAATTTCTTATTGAGAGGAAGGGTGTCCAATGTAATTTTGTTTGTAGTATAGTATGAATTAGTGTGAAACGTAAGGGATGGTCTTTCTTGTGTAAATAGATTGTAGGAGGTTGTGTGTGTGTGTGTGTGTGTGTGTGTGTGTGTGTGTGTGTGTGTGTGTGTGTGTGTGTGTGTGTGTGTGTGTGTTTTACCGTGTCCACGAAAGGAATTAATGAATGCTCTCGATCATTCGGCGTGAGGTATGAGCGAAAACATTTTGGCAGCTATGTAAAATATTATACTTGAGAGCGAGAGAATCTTTAACTGTGCAAGGTCAAGACGAATACCATCTGGAATGCATATATATATTTTCTAAAACCATTATTATTATTGTTACTATTATTATTATTTATTTATTTTATTTATTATTCATTATGTGTTGCGTTGTTGGTCCGTCCATGATGTGGCTGGGACTAGTTTTTATATTAGTACTTTTTGAAACCTCGTACAGTCTTTTAGAAACACTTGTATCATCTCATCGTTACATTTAATACGTGTGTGAGGGCGTGAGGATTGTGCATTAAGGCCGGGAGGAAGTGGATGAATGGGCGTGTTAGAACAGTGGGTGAGTCAAGCATTCCACACCCGACCCCCGCCATGTCTTGCCACTGGATGGAGTCATGTGGGTAGCGTGGGGGCGTGGAAGCGTTAGTAAGGGTGGAGGAACCCATAGTAGTTGGGAGTGGGCGTGGGTGGGCGGGTGAATTGGGTGCCAACAGTGATTATATTCAGGTTAATGCAGACATAACTCTCACGAGACCCTTCTCAGCTCCTCTATTGTGGGCCTTGCCGGGAGTGCGACCTCAGTTGACTATTCTCTACTTCCTTACCTCACGTTCTTGACTTCACCACGCTGATCACATTGTCGGAAGGTTATCAGCATTCGGGAGGGCAAGCTTTAAAGGGTGGATGGACGAGGTTGAACGCTGGAGAGTCTGGTGATATAATAATGTAATAATGTAATGCTAATGAACTGTTAGTTTTATCAACGCTTGCTACCTTCTGTGCTCTTACAAACGCCTGTTGAAGTATTCCTGAGGTTCAGTTTCTACGGCTTATGCCACGCCACGTCACATTTTCTATAGTGTATTGCCTAATCATACTCTCACTTTGGCACCAGCGACTCTCTGCTCCAGTTTTGCGTCTATTTCGGGTACTGTCTGCCTATACACCTGCTGTGCCCCAATGCCACTGTCGTGAAGTGACTGGACAGGTGCTCCTCAACACGCTCAGTCACGCGCGCTGCCTGGATGCTGGACTCACGTACTCAAGGGATACAATTTGATCACAATCCAAGTCCTTTTCCTGTGGGTTTCGATCCTCTACTTCTTGCATACATTCCCGTACTTTGTGTTTTTATTATTATTTATCTGTTTTATGTATTTTTGTGCTCTAATACCTAAAATGAAGACACCAACTCAAGGGATACAATTTTGATAACAATCCAAGTCCTTTCCTGCGGGTTTCGATCCTCTACGTCTTGCATATATTCCGTACTTTGTCTTTTTTATTATTATTCATCTGTTTTCTGTATATTTGCGTTCTTTAATACGTAAAACGAGTTCTCTTTGCTCCTCTGCTTTTCTTGCGAGTCTCAGTGCCGTCCGTCGAGCCAGTCACTTCCACAAACCTTGGCCGCTGAGATTTCAAGGTCATGCCATTAGAAGAATTGGCGAACAAACTTGTGTGTGAGTCTACGGTCAAAGCAACTCATTCTTCCCTCACCTCACACCAAAATAACCTGCCCATTGATTTTTTCATTCACGTAAATAGTTACAAAATAAGAGAACATAGGAGGGAAAAAATATTGTAGTTCCTCCGCATGGAAACAAAAGACAGGTGATTTAGTATATTAATTAAAGCTTTGTGTAGGTTTCCTTTATTAGGTAATTTATTATATACTAAATAATTACCGTGTCTTCTAATTCGTTTTACTATTCAAAGTCAATATTTTCTTACAATTTGCATTATATTTATAAAACATTAATATTTTGTACGTTTGTGGATCTGCTATTGGTATGTTTGATAATTAAATATATGTATGTCTGTGTGTGTTTGTGTATTGGTCAGTATTTATTTTTTATTTTTTGTAGGCTTATATACATGTACGTTTACCTCCATGAATGTATGTGTGTATGGATGTGTATACGTGTGTGTACGTTTATGTGGTCTATGGGTATGAGGCTATTTTCACATTTGTTTATGAACGTTGAGCTGGCACGGAAATGTTTATTGTTGTATGTACGTTTTTAAATAGTGTACACGTGCTTGTATGTGTGTGTGTTCGTGACTCACAGTGACGTTTTGTTCCCCCCAGCCTTGGTGACGCCACGAATGGAGTCTGTGACGGTGGTGACGGGCAGCGAGGCGGTACTGGCTGTGACCCTTGATAATGCCCACCCTACGAAGATAACATGGTGAGTACACGTGCTTAACTATGTACTTTTATCTTCTCCTTCATCCACTTCTCTTTATCATCCTCTTCATTTACTCTTCCATCTACTCCTTCATACACTTCATCCATTCGTCTTTATCATCTTTCTCTTCATCCACTCCTTCATCCACTTCTCTTTATCATTCTCCTCTACTGCCTCTTACTCTTACCTTCTCTTTCATCTACTTCTACTAACTCGTCTTTATCACTCTCTTCTTTATTCACTTCCTCTCACCTCCTCTTTCATCTTCTAGTGTGTATTTCTTCATTATTCTCCTCTCTATCAACTTCCTTTCATTCTTCACTTTCATCCCTTCTCATTCACTCTCCTTTACTCTCCTCATTCCCATGTTTTGTTTCCCCTCAGTCATTCGTATTTACTCTTACTCTTCTCATTCACTTACCCTCGTATTCCCCTTCCTCATACATCCCTCCCATCACTCACCATTCCCTTCCTCATCCTTTAACTTGTTCCTCTCACTCACTTCCCATCATTTACCCCTTCACATTTACTCACCCCATCAGTCACTCATTTTCCCCTCACTCACTCATTCCCTCATTCACTCTTCACTTGTCCGCCACTCACCATTCTCTCTCTCTCTCTCTCTCTCTCTCTCTCTCTCTCTCTCTCTCTCTCTCTCTCTCTCTCTCTCTCTCTCTCTCTCTCTCTCTCAACCCTATTCCCCTCACCCCCACCACAAACATGCTAACGGCCCCCCCATTACATTTTTCTGCTTCCCTCTTCACTACTACCATTATTATTACCCATTACTCCCCATTATTTTCTCTTTTATTCCTCATTATATAGTCTTTTCTTCCTCATATGTCTCCACCTTAACCCATTGAATCATATACCCATTTTCTTTAACCACCAAGTACTCGTATCCCATTTTCTGTTGTAATTCACACCCTCTACTGTTTTATTTTAAGTTTTTTTATAGTAATTATTTCTACACTGATTACCTGCAGCTATTGAATGTTCTCTTAACTCTCTATTATCATCCATTCCTTATTATTTGTTGTTCTTCCTTATGCCCGTCTCTTCCTCCTTTCTTATTTTCCTTCCTTCTTTCATTTATTCATTTTTATTCACATTCACATTCACATTCACTCACATTTGATCTCGTTTCCCTTCCTTCCGTGACTAATTCTATTTTTGTATTAATTTTCTGTATTAATTATCATCCTTATGACAATGTGATGGTGATGGTGATGGTGATGGTGATGACGGTGGTGATGATGGTAGTGATGATAAGGAAGATGATAAATGAGTGATGTTAAGTACGAGGGAGATGAGAGGCGTGGGTGAGGGGAGATGAGAGGGTGTGAAGATGATAAGTGATGAGGGAGGGAGAGAGGGGAGAGTGGTGGTGATGGTGGTGGTGTGGGGGTAGGGGGGGGAGGTGACGTTGAGATGCAGAAGACATGTTGAGAATTTGGCTCTTAGAGGTAAACTTGGCAACTTCATTCCCTCCCTCCTTCTCTCCTCCCCATTCTCCTCCCCATTCTCCTCCCCTTTCTCCTTCCCTCCCACTCCCTTTATACCTTCCTCCCCTTCACGTCCCCTTTCTACCTTGTGTTTTGTCGTTCCTCTCTCTCTTTCCCTCTCTCTCTTTTTCTTGCTTCATCGCATTCCTGCCTTTTCCTCCTTGTTTTCCATTATTATTATCATTATTATTATTACTTCTACTACCGACCTACCTACCAACTATTTATTTTTTCCTTTTTTTTATCATGTAAGTAAAAGAATGCCAATGATTGATGTGTTTATACAGATCTAATTATTTCATCAACTTCACGCCAAGACAAACTCAACAATTCTATATGACATCTATTGGCGTGATAGAAAAAAACAAGACAAATAGAGAAAGGCTTATATATATTTTCTTGTTAATACCTTGGATCCTGTCTTTCTGGTGAGGTATTAAGTAAGGTTTTCTTTGAAGAATTTATAGACTGACGCAATATTTTTGGAAGTTGGGAAATAATTGGTTTGAATGTTCATCTGCAGTGTGGTGGAGACTGGCTTAGGGTGGTGGAAGCTGATTTAATGGTTGTGGTGGTTGTGAGGGTCTGCTGGGAGGTTGTTTAGTTGGTTTAAGAGATGGTAATGGAGTGAGACTGGTCGTGATATTTGTCGTGTTGTGAAATAGTTCGTTAATAAGATAATGGTAGCGAGATGGTTTGGTATCAAGGAAGCTTGTACTGTTTGAGAAGTAGTGTAGTGGGTTATATGACACTATAGGTGCAAGGGAATGAAGGTTGGTAAATATCTGATAGCTGTAGTGGTACGTAATGACGGTAATAGTAATGGTAATAGTAATGATGTTGATGATATGGTGATTGTAATGGTAATAGTGTCCTTCTCCTCTTCGTCACGTCTTTGAAAACCTCACAATACAAGGTGCTGCTCTTCCCTCACCCTCTCACAAGGTCCCTCTTTCACAATACCCCATATTTGGCCTAGATTCACGCAGGACCACGAGGAGGGCGCATAGGTATCGGCCAAACATTTCTCTTTTTGCTAAATATAGAGCCTTTCCCTTCGTATGTTGTGGGTCTGCAGGGGGCCACGAGAAGCTGGGGAATGTAGGGTACAGGTATTGTAAGCTACGACAAAGGTGGGTGACCGGAGAGCCTCAAAATATACTTAGTTATACAGGTAATTTAAGAGTATGGGAATTTCAGACGTGGTGTTTTTTTACGGATGGGTCAGTGAGTCTTATTAGGTGGCTTTAGATTGGAACGTGTAGTAGTAGTAATAGTAGTCAATCAATCTGCTTTATTTAGTATTTTAGTAGTAGTAGTGGTAGTAGTAGTAGTAGTAGTAGTAGTAGTAGTAGTAGTAGTAGTAGTAGTAGAAGTAGTAGTAAAAGTAGTAGTAGTAGTAGTAGTAATAGTAGTAGTAGTATTAATAGTAGTTTCTTTTGATAATTACTTAGATGGTGATATTACTGTTTTTTAATGTGTGTGTGTGTGTGTGTGTGTGTGTGTGTGTGTGTGTGTGTGTGTGTGTGTGTGTGTGTGTGTGTGTGTGTGTGTGTGTGTGTGTGTGTGTGTGTGTGTGTGTGTGTGTGTGGTAGTGTGGTTATTTACTCATGGGTTGAAGGGGAGATGGAGGGGAAGAAAGAGGGAGGGAAGGAGGAAGGGAAAGGCGTGGAGGGAAGTCTGTATACACCTTCCCTCCACATCACCAGACACCCTCCATCTGGCCCTCCCTCCTTCCCTTCCCTTCCCTTCCCTTCCCTCCCCTTCCTTCCCTTACTTCCCTTCCCTTCAATTTTTCGCCATTTTTTTCCCTTCCTGCTATCCATTTTTTTCCCATTTTCACTTTCCCATACACGAGAGAGAGAGAGAGAGAGAGAGAGAGAGAGAGAGAGAGAGAGAGAGAGAGAGAGAGAGAGAGAGAGAGAGAGAGAGAGAGAGAGAGAGAGAGAATAACAATTTTATCAAAACACACAAAAGAAGGTTCGGAAATTTAAGAAAGAAAGAAGAAAACTAAGGAAAGGAAAAAGAAGAAAAAGAAGAATGGTAAGGAGGAGGAGGAGGAGGAGGAGGAGGAGAAGAAGCGTCTGGTGTGTCATGAAGAGTGACGTCACACCCATGACTCCCTCCTCCCTCTTCAGGATAGATAACACACGTCAGTCTATATTGAGGCGTCACATGGTGGGGTGTGACGCAAGTTTGTCCCCCGCTGCCGTCACACAGTTAGTCAATCCGCGTCTCGTGATTAATGGGAAAGAATGTTAGTTGGTCTTATTGTTTATGTAGTAACCTGTCTTCTGTTGGTTTGATCTCTTCTTGTTCCTATACCTTTCATTTTTCTTCCTCCTCTTCTATTCTTCTTCTGTCAGCTTTACGTTTTTTCCTTTCTTGTTATCCCTATTCTTTTTCTAGAACCAGATTTTCCTTCCCCTCCTTCCCTCTTCCTCCTTCTTGTGGTGGCGCAGGCAGGTAGGGTGCGTGGGTGGGTGGATGAGTGGGAGGGCAGCAGGCAGGTGGTGGGGCAGCTGGTAAGGTGTTGTGGCTGGTAATGATGTAACTCCCCCTTTCCCCTCCCTTACATCCCCTCTTACACCTTTCCCTGCACCCTCACGTTTCTCTCCCCTTCTTGAGCGCCCCACTCTCCCTTTTCTCCTCCTTCCTCCATCTTACCCCATGCACCTTCCCCCCCTCCTCCTCCACCTCCGCGCTAACTCCGAGGCTTACCGTGGAGGCCGACTTCAGTGTTCCGCCGCCCGTCCACGCCCGCGCCTCCTCGCTCGCCACGCCCTTTGCTTCATGTCTTCTCACTGCCACGCTCACCATCGCTGCTCTCACCACTCCTGCTAAAACGCCTCCGTCAGCGCGCGAACACTCCCAAGGTAGACAGAGAGAGTGTGTAAAAAGTTAAATGTTTCAGGTACAAGCGAGGAAGAAGAGAGGATAAAAAATTGTACAGGTAGTTTATTTTGGGTTTTGCTTATATCATCATGGCCGGGGAAGGTCGTGAGAGGGACACCGTCCGTCACCACATCAGCCAAGTGAATGAGTGAGTCGTTCAGACACTTGCCGCTGCCCCTTTGGACGCCGCCGAACCTCCTGTCGAACCGCAGTTACTCGCGTCTTACTGTACAGGAGAGACGAGACGAGACGGAGAGGAGACGGGGTTATGGTGTTGAGTACTCCTTCGTTGGGGTGTAAAGGTTCTGTACTGCAGGAACGAGTACACGAAGAAGAAGGATTACTAAAGGGAATGTGTACGTGTATGTGATATATGTGTGCACCGTTTTAGTGCTTAAGATAACATACGTACAGGTGGTGTGAAGACCTGTAACAAGCGGAAGAATAAGTGCCCTTGGGGAGAAAAAGAAGAGGGTGAGACGGAGAAGGATGATCAGTGAGGAGTGTGTGTACGTGTGTGTGACAGTTGTGTACACCGTCAGAACACGAGGTCACCTCATAGGCGCCTCTCACTTCCCCTTCGACACAATATTTACCGCCGTTGAGGAGTTGCTGTTGAAAGACTGATCATACAAAGACGAAATATTCCTTCATGTCTGTTCCTCGTCCTTGTCCATCTCGTTTTTATCCTCGTCTTCTCTTGGATGTATTAAATATAAACACCGTCCCTCAGTTTGCGTTCTGAGGATCTAAGTGACAAGGGTGAGAGACGGTGACGAAGTTGTTGAAGTGTCAGCGTGGTGATCAGCGGAACTTGAGTGTAATTCCTGTTTATTTTTGCCGATTCCTGTACATTTCCGATTGGTTAAGAAGTATTTATACATGTTAACTTATATCCGCAGCTTTTTTGTGGCTTGTGTTAAGGAAAGAACATTGTACCTGATGGAGCTCGTAGAGATGTTACTATAAATGTAATATTATCTGCTCGTAGTGGATCAGACTATGTATTGTGCTTCAGTATAGCGTCTCTGCCTCTTGACACATACTGGTGATATACAAATACGGGCGGGACCTTCACCATCATCTTCGTGGTCGTTATAATGAAAACTTATCGCAAACACGAGGAAACAGACTGGTCGAAGTGCCAATAATTTAAACATGGTGCCCCTGGACTGACCAAAGGCGTGCGTGAAGCGATGAGGCCCCACGGACGGCTGGGCGTGAATTGGTCCTTGGCGTCAGGAACAAAAGACGCAGCAGGAGCCAGGATGGTCAGATAGGGAGCCGATGGGACAACAATGCTGCTCCTGTGTGGACAGGTTTGTGGTGTGTGTGTGTGTGTGTGTGTGTGTGTGTGTGTGTGTGTGTGTGTGTGTCTGTGTGTGTCTCAGGTGTAGGGTGGCTGGGTATCATCTCTTGCACATCCTTTCTTTCTCCCCTTCTTCCTCTCTCTCCTTATTTTACCTTTCCATCTCCTTGCACTTCCTCCCTTCATCACCTCACTCTCCCCCTCTCCTCCCTTACCATCCCTGCCTCAACCCTTCCTTCCCCTCCTTCTGGGTGCTCGATTTAGTTAATTAAGAGGAACACTGGTTAAAAAAATTGTTTCTTATATATATATATATATATATATATATATATATATATATATATATATATATATTGAACCTGTGTGTGTATATATAAAATGTATACTTATAATGATAACTTGAAATGATACTCTCCGTCATTCTCATAAGAAACACGAACACAAGTAACGCCTCACAGAATACTTAATGAAGGATATACACAGTTTTCATTCCAGTGTATATATGTTAACAGGAAGTGCTGAATGGGAGGTGGTGTTGCAAGGTTTTATTTTAAGCTTTCATAAGTTCACGTTTTAAAACTGAAACGAAAAATCACGTTGGTTATCTTACATTTGTTTTACTAGTATATCGGGAATAGTAAGCTAGGCGTTCCTTTACTTCCTCTTCCTGCCACTCTCCCTTTACCTGTACCATTAACACGTCAACACTTACACACACTATCCACCAACATGCTCCCACTCATGCAACCCTTACCAACACTCCCCTGACCCTCACACACTCTACCAACACCCTCACCCCTTCCACCTCCACACAAATGCCTTATTTCATCCCGAACACCAGCTTACTTTTCTCCAAGCTATCAGTGCATTCTCACCCTTACTTCTACCTTTATCATACCCTTACTGATGCCCCTGTCACGACCCCCTCCACTTTCCTACCCCTACCAATACCCCAACTCAGCACCATCGCCTCCATTATACCCACCCACCTTCCCGCCATGTCGCCTTCCGGTTCCCTTTAGCTGGTATTTCTGACGGAGCTGCCGTGAGTACGTGCGGGGCAGCATGTCTCTTGATAATGCCTGAAGTGATCTGTCGTGTTTATCGCCATACTAGTTGATCAGTCACTCCTCCGTGTCAAGTAAATGCAATGAGAGAGGACTGACGAGAGGGTTGAGTTGCTTGCAGAAGGGTGAGGGTAGGTGTGAGGAGGGCATGGCAAGGGGTATTGGAGAGGTGGGTGGTGTGGTAGTGGTAGTGGCAAGGCTTAGTGTGGTGGCTGCAGGTTGGTGAATGGTTGTTTTTGGTTGTTTGGTGCGAGTTTGTGCCAAGATTCTGTAAAAGTTGTGTGGAGAAAGGCAGGTAGGTAGGTAGGGATGGAGGGAGGGAGGAAGGAAGGCAGGTAGGGATGGAGGGAGGGAGGGAGGGAGGGAGGGAGAGGAGAGAAGGTCGTGTGTGAGGGAGGGGATATTCTTACCTAACCTAGTCCTCCTTTCCATGCTCTTCACCCAAATGTCCTGTCATGCATCATTTTCCCTTTATATTTTCTCTTTCAACATTGTTTTACCTTACTTATTGTTGACTTTTGAGTGCAATAGATAGTTATGGTGCCAATTTAAACGAGGCGTATAGATGTGGGCGTCCAGGTAGGCGGGATTTCGGGGTGGGCGGCAGGGGACGTGACCCTCTACCTTCGTAATAACAAGTGGCTTTAACCGCCTCACCGCCTCTACCTCTTGTGTCATCATGAGCCTGTTTTAGCTTCCTGTCCCCTTGCCCGCCCCAGTATAGCCGCTTCCCGCTCCCTCAACCTTTTCCCGACACGTCATTAGCTCAGAATACCCCGCGCTGACCCCGAAATATAATCGTTTACCTTGAGGATGTCCGGTCACTGGCAAGAGGAAGGGAGTCACCTACCCATCCTCCCCCCACGCACACTCCCATGTGACAAATGCTGCACTGGCGACATCTGGTATCGTAAATGTTGGCATTCTTGGCACCGGCTGAACTACCTCTCTCTCTCTTTCTCTTTTTTTTTTCCCTCTCTTTGCCTGTCTGTATGTCTGTAGTGTTTTCATTCTAGTGACGCGGTTTTTGCATTCCTTATCTGACTGTTGCGCGTTCGTCACAGTCGCAGCATGTGGCTTGCCTTTGTTACTGGCTTGTCACACTTCGTTGCCACTCCATCCTTCATGTCGGCTTCAAAAAGAGGTAGTAAGTGGAAGGCACATGACATCTCCTGCTGCTTCAGTTAGAATGGAGAGGAATTTCTTCGTGTGTACTGAGAGAGGGAAAGGAAAGCAAGGTCATAAAAAAAAATGTGTCACCTTAAAAGATTCAATGATGTTGATTTATTAATTTATTTGGATGTTTCTTGCCTCGTTTATAACATTAATACCGAAAAGCGATGGTGTGGCGTGACAATAAAGTTATGCAGTGGTGTGAGAGGTAATAATGAGAGAGAGAGAGAGAGAGAGAGAGAGAGAGAGAGAGAGAGAGAGAGAGAGAGAGAGAGAGAGAGAGAGAGAGAGAGAGATCATCAGGTGGTCAAGAGCAGCAACAAGTGACAGGGAATATCCACAGGTATAAACAGACCACAAAAAAAAGTAACACCACACACTTGAACTTATTTAGAGACAGTGTGTAGTGACAATGGAGGTGACAGACAGGAGACTCAAGGCCACTCGGATACATTAGACTCAAAAGGTTAGGGAGGCCATTTCCAAGAACCACTGACAGCTCCACCAAACACTTAGGACGCCACTTGGAAGACTCGTTTTCTTGGGGCTTGTAGCACGTAAGAGAATAGATGGAAGTAAATGGGTGCGTGATTTGTGTAACTGACATATTAAAGAGGAAAGCTCTTGATATTTTTGTATTTACGATAAGCATATTAAATTGAGAGTAAGAAAGTAGCAATGAATTTTGTAAATAATCGAGTTTTCAGTAGCTATTTCTGTAAAAAGCTGCTCATCTGCTATAACTATGCGTTCCTTCTCTGACTCGTTTCACTCGATATCGCTCCGAATCCCGTTTGTCTTGCATTAAGGGCATCAATAACACAAGACAGGTGCATGGCAGATATAGTGCATTCTCAAAGTAAGTGGCCAAGAATGCAGCGGTTAGAGAAGAGATAAATGAATGTCTTGGTGGTTCGGTTGCAGCCAAGACGTGGCTGGCTTCGTCTTTCGTGTTGTTTGTTGTTAATTTTATTTTATCATACGTATTTCATGTATCTCCAAGGTTTTTCCTGAAGTTATTCTGGTATATGTTTATTAATGTGTTCTGTATTGTGTTTTGCAGGCAGAAGGGCGGGCGTGCGTTGGAGGCTGGTGCTCACTACAGCACCACGCAGACGCAACGCTCGGCCCAGCTGGTCATTCACGATGCCACTGCACGGGACACCGGCACCTACACGGCTGTGGTCACCAGGCGGGACGGCACGCAGGTAGGGCACCACGGCAGTTAGGTAGGCACCATGCTGGGAGGCAGACAGGTTAATTGGAAAGGAGAAAGACAGGCAGGGAAAGATATAGTGGTTGCCTCCACGTCCTTGTTAGCTGAATCAGATGCTCCTGGTCTTGAATATGTGTTATTTCATGCAACACGGCTCATCATTATGGAATATGATCTTATATTTATGCCTCTTATTTTATCCATATTATATATTTTGTAGTCCCTCGTGTTTAAAATAGTGATTGATCTAAAGGGAGTAAGTAGCCATGAGAGCTATCAGCTGTGGCCGGGGAGTGAAATTCTGACTACGCCGACGTACAGGACACCTCACTGATCAAACCATAATGATCACCAAGATCCTATAATAGAGTTTGGAGGTTGAATGTACCGTCACTACAGTGTTATGTGGGCCATAAGGAGTTTCATTTATTGATGCAGGACCCATAGAAGAAAAAAGATTGGGAACCACTGCTCCAAGTTTAGTTCATAGGTTTAAAGGTATGAAGAAAGACTGAGGAAGCTAAATCTACCCACGCTGGCATATAGGAGATCCCGGGGGGATTAAATTGAAACCTATTAGATCATCACCGGTAAATACGACAATGAGTGCACCGAGGGTATCTTTGAACTGAAGGAGGATAATACTACACGGGGGAACACAAAGAAAATTTACAATACAAGAGCTAGGCTGGATCTCAGAAAGTTTTCGTTTCCTTATCGTGTTGTTAACAACTGGAATGAATTGCTAGAGTGAGTGGTGGGTGGTGAGTGCTGACTCGGTGGAAAAGTTTGAGGCTAGACTAGACAAATTTTGGAAAAACCAGGACCAGAAATATTGTTACATAGCACGAATTAGCACCACACGCACCCAACAAACAATAAGTGTCCAGACTGGAGCCACAGGCCCCCTAGGGCCTCTTCCAGGGAATCTACTGTGAGTTACTGTGAGAAGGGAAGGGTGACGAAGGTCAGTGTGTCAAGGACTGAGGATTGATGCAGAAGGTTACCAATTGCTTTCAAAGTAATGCACCTATAAGTGAGTTACAGACAGGTGGTGCATTATTCTGTCTTTCACAGGCCCGGGCAAAAATGTCATTGAAAGTGGAGAGCCAGGCCGCTTCGAACAAAGAGGAGGCACCAGTCTTTGTGAGGACACTTAGTGACCAGTCAGCCAAGGTTGGAACTCGCGTCAGGTTCCTGGTGGAGCTACGGCAGGCCCAGGATGACGTGAAGGTGAGTCAGTGTGACAATTTACAAGTTTGATTGTTTTATCACTAGAATTGTAACACATCGGTGCCTCTGAAATCATCATTAATTTGGTAACAGAAATGCCAGTCTCCTATATATAATGACACTTATTCTATGTTATAAGAGGCAAATAACTCAACACATTAGAATATTGACATTGGTGTGCAAACATTTAGTTGCGTTGCAACCCACATGTCAAGGTAAAGCATGTCATGGAGGGTGTGTTGCAGGTGTTTTGGTATCACAATAATGTGGAAGTGTCCCAAGAACCCCGATACAGAGTTATTCATGAAGGGAACTTCTTCTGTCTGGACGTCTCCCCTTTGAGTGTGTCAGATGAAGGTTCCTGGAAGTGTGTGGCTGAGAACTCCTCAGGTCAAGCCTCCAGTTCCTCCTCCTTCAGGGTTATAGGTATGTTGAAGCCAGTCATTAAGTGCTTTCATCGTTTGTATATTTACGTATGCATTATTATTGAATTTAGTTTGGCGAATTTTCTCAAATTAGAGTTCTCTTAATCACGGGAATAATATTTAACCAAACAGACGTAAATACCTCCTAATTAACAATATAAATACGTACATCATTTCCTCAACATGCACAACCCTTTACATCACTGTCTTTTGTTTATTTTCAGTGCCTAAGGGGTATCGAGCACCTGTCTTCCTAGAGGCACTGGAAGCCCTGCTGACGGATGAAGGCACTGTCAGCCTTGAGTGCAAAGTGGTTGGCATTCCCACACCTGTCCTTAAGTGGTTCAAGGATGGTCTCGAGATTAAAGCCGGTAAGAAGAGAAGGAAATTATATGAATTTGAAAAGGAAGTAAAGGTCATTGTAATAAATTGCTGAGTGTAAAAGAATAGGATGAGGAAAGATGGTTTAAAGGCTTCAATATCTGTGTATCTCTAACTGACTTGCATTGCTTTATAATACCTTCAGGAGACGTGTTTGCCCTCACCGCCAATGCCAGCGATCCTACCTCCCTTGGCACCTATGCCTGCGAAGCATCGAACTGCATGGGCCAAGCCTCCTCTTCCTCCAGGGTGAAGGTGGTGTCCAGGGATGCCTCACTCCTACCGCCCGCCAGGTAAGGAAGAATAAGAGAATAAAAGAATAAGAGAAAACAGGAGAGAGAGAGAGAGAGAGAGAGATAGAGAGAGATTAAAGTGTGTGCTAAGGATCAATTTCCCCCTCAGGAAGGAGCAGAGGTCCCCGACACCCATTGGTCCCCCGCCGGTGTTGCTGGACCGGCCGGTGGACCATAAGGTGAAGATTGGAGAGAAGACCAAGTTCGTTGTTAAAGGTATGGTGTGCCGTGATTGCTAGATTGACATGCCTAAGTTAGCACTGTGTATATGAATGTGTATGCATGTGTATGTGTGTGCATATGTTTAATAATTGTGTCCATTACCACAGTGGAGACCCCGCCTGAGGTGCAGTCGGTGTCGTGGTACCATAATGGGCAGAAGATTGAGCCGAGTGATCACTATAGACTGAGTGATGAAGGTGGGGGGAGACACTTACTGGAGATTACGGCCTCGGAACTTGGTGACGATGGAGATTGGAAGGCAGTGGTTAAGAATGAGGGCGGCTACACTACCTCAGTGGCCAACCTCACCCTTTCTGGTTAGTTACTTTCTGGGTCTTCTGAACTTGAGGAAAGCAAACTGGTCATAATATTTCAATCTATTATTCTGTTGTTTGATAAGTGAGATTGGACTTATACATTCATGGTTTGGTTCATTGCCTCTGCTTGTAACTTGATGACTGCCTTGCGTTTCAGTTCCTCGAAACTATCGTGTCCCGCGCTTCCTGGACAGCTTGAAGGCTCTCCTAACTGAGGAAGGTTTGGTATCCTTTGAGTGCAAGGTGGTGGGCTACCCAACGCCCACCCTGCAGTGGTTCAAGGATGGACAGGAACTCAAGCCGGGTGATGTGTACCAACTCTCTGGTACAAACTCCCTTGGTAAGTCGATGAGTAATGGGTAGCTACAGAAAAATACAATCTTGCTTATCTTTATTGTTCATGTTTTTATATTATATTGAAATATCCCAATCTATTGAAGAGTTAGCATATCTTTTGCAGATCAGTGATGGATTGTATAATTTTTTATTTTTGTTTCAACTCCAATCCTGCCTTTACCCTCCCTTGTTCAGTTTTGATGTGGCACTCCTGACTTAGATTCGGATAAATCAAAGTCTTATTGTCATTAGTTAATGAATTATGTGTATCTTTCTAGGCAAATACTCATGCATTGCCAAGAACTGCATGGGTGAGGCTCAGTCCATGGCTGAGCTCACTCTTGAAGACATCAAAGCTCATCTGAATGAGGAGGAAAAAGAACAGTTGCTAGCCACTAATATTCCTCCGAGGCAAGTATCCAGCATCAGGAGTTCCTTGTCCACCTTCATTTCGGTTGACTTTTCATCATAATAAGTTCTGGATGTATTTTCAGCTTCAAATATTTAAAGTAATTTTTTGTAAGGGTGTGATCTATATATATGTAGAATTTGGAAAGCAAATCAAGTTATGAAAACAAAGCTAACCGTTTTGTTGAGTTTGTGTAATCGAGTATTGGTTCACAGGTTCATCCAGGGACTGAGGAGCCGTGATGTGAAGATTGGCGACCCATTGAGGCTCACAGTGCAAGGTATAACCACTTCCCTTGTGTGTGTGTATGTGTGTGTGTGTGTATGTGAAATTTACCTTGGTCTGTAGGATAATGTGTGTACGCGCGAGTGTGCATGCGTGCATCCCATCTCCATATCTACTATTGGTTTTAAATTCTTGAATATTTCTTGCATAGACCATTTCTGCATCTAGGTTTTCCAGATTCTTTTACTTATGGAAAACTATATTTTTTGGTGTCACTACAAACTTCTTAAACCTTTGAGGAATTAAAAGAAGCACGTATCAACCCTGACTAACTAAATTCTTAGTCCCTTTTTTTTTTTGTTCCCACTGTATCATCCACTCCACTTTCACCACTAGTGACAGTGACACCGGCGCCCTCTGTCACCTGGTACCATGAGGATGAAATCATCGCCGAGTCATCCAAATACCACATGACCCAGCAGCAGCCGGGCATCTTCCACATAGACATTGACCACCTGGAGATGGCTGACCAGGTGGGCGTCAGCTTATGATTGAGTTATGTGTATTACAGTAAACGTCCTGTAATCACCAAGGCAGGCATCCAATGGTGCTTTTGATTATTGGGTTCATCACACTATTGGGGTTACCTTTGAAAAGTGTGTAAATACGTATACTATGATCAGATTAGTCTAAACAGATGGGTTTGTACCCTGAAAATGGCAGACTTTGCTGGGGAACGTGGTCCTGATTTTGATTATTGGTCACCCAAATTAAAAACTTTATATTATTGGGATTTTCAGTGTACGTAGTATCAATGTTCAGATTATAGGACATTTACTGTATTACGTGTGCTACCTGGTAAACTGAATACTTCATTATATGTGTTTTTTCTTCTGTGAATACATATAGATAGTGTCATTCATTTGTGTTTTCAATCCTCCAGGGTGAGTGGAAGTGTGTGTCCAGCAATGACTATGGACACAGCGTTACGGCCACCTCTGTCAAGCTGGTGATTCCTCGGCACTATAAGAAACCCGTCTTCCTGGAGCCTCTACAAGCAGTTCTGTCTCAGGAAGGAACTGTCAACTTGGAATGCAAGGTGATCCTTTATTTTTTTCTGCATTTTTCATTCCTTCCTTTTTTTTCACCTTCACTTTTCACTCAGATGACACATAGGCAGTCCTCTGACACTAACTCTGTGGTGATTGGCAGGTAATTGGAGTACCTCAACCAATCCTCAAGTGGTATAAGGATGGGGTGGAGCTACAACCAGGAGACATCCACCGCATCATCAGTGGTGAGGATGGTACCTGCTGCCTTGGAATGTACACCTGTGAGGCCACCAACGTCATGGGCTCGGCATCCTCCTCTGCCTCCCTCTTAGGCTTTGAAGGTAAGACACTACAGCCGGTGTCATTTAGTATAATGTTATGACAAAGGGAAAAGCATGCACACATTGGAGGAACACACATATTGCTGGTAAATGTTATAATTATTTTGAACTTTATAGGTAAAGAAATATGGTGAAAATTACTCTTCTTACCCCTTCTGTGCTTTGTTTTTTCATAAGAGAGTATAGAGAGGAGAAGCTTCCCAGACCCCTCGCTCCGTCCCTTTTGTCACCTTTTATGAACTGCAGGGATTTTATTACAGTGGTAGAATTCTTGTAGGGCTTAATTGACTATAGTTATGTAAACATTAATTTTCTCTACACATTTGCAAAGTAGATGTTGTATAGAGTTTAATGACGTTTGATATTGTTATTTCAGATAAATTCTTGGAGAAGGAGAAAGCGAAGGATGATGCTGCCGCCCTTCTTGACTTGCGAGGCATTGCTAGAAATCCTTCTCTATCCACCATCAATGAGGAACGGTCGTCACAAATCTCCATGTATGAGTCTGCAATGTCTGAGGCAGATGATGAGAGAGCCGATGTGTCAGTTAGCATTGATGGCAAAGAAATTTCCCTCTCCCTCTATGATACTCCAGACATATCTGAGGCTGAGGCCAAGCAGATTGCTGAATTATATGCTGAGGAAATTTCTGATCATATCTCAGGTATGGAAATCCTTCCTTTGCTGCATGAAAGTAATTGTGTAAATCATTCAAACTCAGATATAAGTCTTACTGTTCAGGTTAGAAACATAGAAATATTGTTGATATTATGATAGTTTTGTGAATACATGAGCTCTAGATTGCAAAAAGATATATTTACTTGCAAAATGGTATTCAAAGTTGTTGGGAGAATTGGGTTTAAGAGTAAATAATGGTTATATGATAGTACTGTAACTATCAAGAGCTAGAATATTTGTTTGAATTATGTAATTCTCATTATTGAATTAATTGTTTTCTGTTTATGTTCCAAGTTTGTTGATTTTCTATTAGATGTCATGGTTGTAGAGAGAAATTATAACGATTTCCATCTTGGTTGTAGCGCATGAGAACATTCCGGCTGAGCTTCCTCCTCTTCGCTTTACCCGGGAAACATCCTGTAAGGGTCCTGTCCTGATGGAGGCCATGGTGATCGACGTGGAGAATGATGCCTTTGAAGAGTACATGAGTCTGACGGACATACCTTATGATGACGCCTGCACAGAGGCTGACGTGGAGGAGCTTTCACCCCTGGAGGCCCTTGTTATTGATGAGAGGAAGGCACTTCGCTCTGATATCGCTGATCTTTCTGACATGGAGACGTGGGAGGAGGAGACCCTGTCAGCACAGACTGTGGATCTAGAGGGTAAGGCTGTGGCTCAAGTCAACAAGCAGGATGTACATCAGCATGACCTTCGCACTCTTAGTGAACAAGGAATATCTATGTTACAAGAACATGGTGAGGAAAAACTTGTCCTTGCCAAGGGTAAAGCCGCCGTGGTTGGGGAGCCACAAGTGATGAGTGCTGAGGAAAAGACACTTACTAGTGAAGATAATCGTGCCACTAAAGCTGAAGCTCAAGTACTTCCTGAATTGAATGTTGCGCAAACAGAAGAACAGGCTGTGTTGACAGATCTTCAACCAATGAAAACTGAAAGAAAAAAAGCAAAGCGTTCTATAGAGGCGCATGAAGCAACAGCAGTAACACAGGAACAACAAGCTTTATCTGAGGGAGGAACACTTTCAGACATGACTAGCATTAGTAAGGCAGGTGAGCAGCAAGCAAGACAAGTGATGCAGGAGGCCTTGGAAATTGGCTCTCAAGAGGCAGTAGAGCAAGCTGAGTCCATGGGTTCCGAAGAGAGGCCTACAAAGAAGGCAAGAAAGGCATCAGTAAAGAAAGCACAAGAAGCAGGAGAGACAGCTATGGTTCAAACTGCAGAAGTGTGTGAAGGTCAAGGAAGCATTCCCTCCACCCAGCAGATACAGCAACAGCAGGCAAAGGTACAGCAACAGCAGGCAAAGGTTGGCAGCGTTGAAGTGATGGAAGATGTTGCTTCGTTTGAAACCAAGGGAGCTAGCAGTGAGCGTGCCAAGGTAAAGGAGGTTGGCCAGAAAGGGGCAGCTGTGATGGAGACTGTAGGAGTTGTAAGTGATGACACTCTGAAATCCCTTCAACTAGCACAAGCCAAAGCTCAGAAGGCTATGGAAACTGAGGCTGATCTCACTGATTACTTGGAACCTATACAACTTGCTGAACAATATGGCTTTGAATATGCCGAGGCCTTTGAAGCACTCGCACCTGAACAACAGATGGCGCTGCAGATTGATCCAAGTTACCGTGAAGCTCTGATAGTAGCCATAAGGGAAGGGCATTCTCAGATTGGGGAGCTGTCACAGCAGAGTATACAGGAAGCACAAGCATTTCCTCATCAAATTCTTCATGAGGCTATTGAGAGTTATGAGCAAACAGCAATGTCCGGTGAGTTTAAGGATATAAGTGAATACATGCGAGCAATGAGTGACAGGGCTCAGGTTCTTACTGAGGCAGCAAGGGAGGCAGTGATGGTTCAGGAAGCTGATGTTGATGATGCTAATCTTCGTGTTTTTAGTAAAGAGGATATGTCATCTATGTTGACTGTTGCAGAAGAGAAGAGTGGGTCACTTGCAGAATGTATTATTGTACAAGAACCTGACCTGCAATCTGAGGCTGCAATTGTATCTCAGCGACCTGCAGCTCATCCTGAGAAGGCTGTTGCTGGCATTGTGGAGGGTGCAGCAGAATCTGCTACCATTGGAGAACCTCCTATGATATCTGAAAAGCTTGACAAAGCTGTTTCAAAGGATGGTGAGAAGAAGGATAAGAAAAAATCTGCTTCTAAATCAGTTGGTGCAGATGAAAAAGGAGTTAAAGATAAAGATCAATCAGTGGTTGTGTCTGAAGTAGATTCAGCTGCTGCTAAGAAGGATAAGATAGAACAAGATGCTGATGCTGCAGGAGCTACTGCTGGTCTAACCCAGGAACAAATTCAATCCAAGAAAGAAGAGCTCTTGGCAAAACTAGAGAATCTGAGAACTAAAAAAGAAGCAGAGCTGTGTAGAACACCAAGTACTGAGTCTCTCACTTCAGAATCCCTTGACACTGAAGAATCAAAGAAAGAAGTGGCTGATAAATCCAGTAAACAGAAAAAAGATGAAGATGGAAAAGACAGTGCTAGTAAGAAGAAGAGGAAATTGAGTGCAGATCAAGAAAAGAAAGATGGAGATTTGGATGGAAAGAAGACAGCTGAAGAGGTATCAGAAACCAAAGGGAAGAAGAAAAAATCAGCCAAGACTGGAGAAAAAACAGCAGATGGTGATACAAAGGAAACTACGGAGAGCATGTCTCAGGAAGAGGAGGCACCAGAAGGCAAGGGAAAAAGAAAGAAAAGCCTTGTGTCAGGAGTAAAGTCTGCAATAGCATCTAAGGTTTCTGAAGTGAAATCAGCTATTGTATCAATTGTTGGTAAGAAAACCGAGACTGCAGAATCATCAGAAACAGGAGAAATGGGTGAGGATGTAAAGCAGCTCAAGGGAGTAGAAACTTCTTCAGGAGAGGCTCAAGATGCAAACCAGGAAAGTTTAGATGCTAAAAAGGAAGAAATCACAGCCAAAAGGAAGGAAATATTAGCCAAACAAGAAGCTGCTTTGAAAATCCGAGAAAGTAATGAAGAACCTAGTGAATTTGTAAGTTCAGAACCAGAAGGTAATGAAGAAACAGGTCCACGAGTACAGCAAGATACAGAGTTATATGAGGAATCATCAATACAGATGGATGCCACATTTGCACTTAAGAAGAAGAAAACAGATGAACCTTCAGTTGAGGGAGAGGCTACAGTGTCCTTGAAGAAGGCCAACAAACAGGACAAAGATGAGGCCTCAGCTGAACTATCCTTAGACTTGAAAACAGACAAGGATAAAAAGAAAAAGATCAAAAAGGGATCAAGTAATAAGGAGGAACAGGTTGTTCCAGCCGAGGGTAAAGCAGCCATAGTCGAGGAGGCACAGGAGATGAGTTCAGACATGACTAGTATCAGTAAGGCAGGTGAGCAGCAAGCAAGACAAGTGATGCAGGAGGCCTTGGAAATTGGCTCTCAAGAGGCAGTAGAGCAAGCTGAGTCCATGGGTTCAGAAGAAAGGCTTACAAAGAAGGCAAGAAAGGCATCAGTAAAGAAAGCACAAGAAGCAGGAGAAACGGCCATTGTTCAAACTGCAGAAGTGTGTGAAGGTCAAGGAAGCATTCCCTCCACTCAGCAGATACAGCAACAGCAGGCAAAGGTTGGCAGCGTTGAAGTGATGGAAGATGTTGCTTCGTTTGAAACCAAGGGAGCTAGCAGTGAGCATGCCAAGGTAAAGGAGGTTGGCCAGAAAGGGGCAGCTGTGATGGAGACTGTAGGAGTTGTAAGTGATGACACTCTGAAATCCCTTCAATTAGCACAAGCCAAAGCTCAGAAGGCTATGGAAACTGAGGCTGATCTCACTGATTACTTGGAACCTATACAACTTGCTGAACAATATGGCTTTGAATATGCCGAGGCCTTTGAAGCACTCGCACCTGAACAACAGATGGCGCTGCAGATTGATCCAAGTTACCGTGAAGCTCTGATAGTAGCCATAAGGGAAGGGCATTCTCAGATTGGGGAGCTGTCACAGCAGAGTATACAGGAAGCACAAGCATTTCCTCATCAAATTCTTCATGAGGCTATTGAGAGTTATGAGCAAACAGCAATGTCCGGTGAGTTTAAGGATATAAGTGAATACATGCGAGCAATGAGTGACAGGGCTCAGGTTCTTACTGAGGCAGCAAGGGAGGCAGTGATGGTTCAGGAAGCTGATGTTGATGATGCTAATCTTCGTGTTTTTAGTAAAGAGGATATGTCATCTATGTTGACTGTTGCAGAAGAGAAGAGTGGGTCACTTGCAGAATGTATTATTGTACAAGAACCTGACCTGCAATCTGAGGCTGCAATTGTATCTCAGCGACCTGCAGCTCATCCTGAGAAGGCTGTTGCTGGCATTGTGGAGGGTGCAGCAGAATCTGCTACCATTGGAGAACCTCCTATGATATCTGAAAAGCTTGACAAAGCTGTTTCAAAGGATGGTGAGAAGAAGGATAAGAAAAAATCAGCTTCTAAATCAGTTGGTGCAGATGAAAAAGGAGTTAAAAATAAAGACCAATCAGTGGTTGTGTCTGAAGCAGATTCAGCTGCTGCTAAGAAGGATAAGATAGAACAAGATGCTGATGCTGCAGGAGCTACTGCTGGTCTAACCCAGGAACAAATTCAATCCAAGAAAGAAGAGCTCTTGGCAAAACTAGAGAATCTGAGAACTAAAAAAGAAGCAGAGCTGTGTAGAACACCAAGTACTGAGTCTCTCACTTCAGAATCCCTTGACACTGAAGAATCAAAGAAAGAAGTGGCTGATAAATCCAGTAAACAGAAAAAAGATGAAGATGGAAAAGACAGTGCTAGTAAGAAGAAGAGGAAATTGAGTGCAGATCAAGAAAAGAAAGATGGAGATTTGGATGGAAAGAAGACAGCTGAAGAGGTATCAGAAACCAAAGGGAAGAAGAAAAAATCAGCCAAGACTGGAGAAAAAACAGCAGATGGTGATACAGAGGAAACTATGGAGAGCATGTCTCAGGAAGAGGAGGCACCAGAAGGCAAGGGAAAAAGAAAGAAAAGCCTTGTTTCAGGAGTAAAGTCTGCAATAGCATCTAAGGTTTCTGAAGTGAAATCAGCTATTGTATCAATTGTTGGTAAGAAAACCGAGACTGCAGAATCATCAGAAACAGGAGAAATGGGTGAGGATGTAAAGCAGCTCAAGGGAGTAGAAACTTCTTCAGGAGAGGCTCAAGATGCAAACCAGGAAAAGAAAGATGAAGCAACTTCAGTTCAGGGAAGTGTAGATGATAAAAAAGAAGAAATCATAGACAGAATGAAGGAAATATTAGCCAAACAAGAAACTGCTTTAAAACTCCGGGACAACAATGAAGAACCTAGTGAATTTGTAAGTTCAGAACCAGAAGGTAATGAAAAAACAGGTCCACGAGTACAGCAAGATACAGAGTTATATGAGGAATCATCAATACAGATGGATGCCACATTCGCACTTAAGAAGAAGAAAACAGATGAACCTTCAGTTGAGGGAGAGGCTACAGTGTCCTTGAAGAAGGATAACAAACAGGACCAAGATGAGGCCTCAGCTGAATTATCATTAGACTTGAAGAAAGACAAAGAGGCTAAAAAGACAGGAGAGGAGAAGAAGAAGAAAACAGATGATTCTTCAGTTGAGGGAGAGGCTACAGTGTCCTTGAAGAAGGCCAAGCAACAGGATCAAGATGAGGCCTCAGCTGAATTATCATTAGACTTGAAGAAAGACAAAGAGGCTAAAAAGACAGGAGAGGAGAAGAAGAAGAAAACAGATGATTCTTCAGTTGAGGGAGAGGCTACAGTGTCCTTGAAGAAGGCCAAGCAACAGGACCAAGATGAGGCCTCAGCTGAATTATCATTAGACTTGAAAACAGATAAAGATAAAAAGAAAGAGAAAGAAGCTAAGAAGACAGGAGAGGAGATGAAGAAGAAAACAGATGATTCTTCAGTTGAGGGAGAGGCTACAGTGTCCTTGAAGAAGGCCAAGCAACAGGACCAAGATGAGGCCACAGCTGAATTATCATTAGACTTAAAAACAGATAAAGATAAGAAGAAAGAGAAAGAGGCTGAGAAAACAGGAGAGGAAAAGAAGAAAACAGATGAATCTTCAGTTGAGGGAGAGGCTACAGTGTCCTTGAAGAAGGCTAACAAACAGGACAAAGATGAGGCCTCAGCTGAATTATCATTAGACTTGAAAACAGACAAGGATAAAAAGAAAAAGACCAAAAAGGGATCAAGTATTGAAGAGGAACAGGTTGTCCCAGCCGAAGGTCAAGCAGCCACAGTTGAGGGAGAGGCTACAGTGTCCTTGAAGAAAGCCAACAAACAGGACCAAGATGAGGCCTCAGCTGAATTATCATTAGACTTGAAAACAGACAAGGATAAGAAGAAAGAGAAAGAGACTAAGACAGGAGAGGAAATGAAGAAGAAAACAGATGATTCTTCAGTTGAGGGAGAAGCTACAGTGTCCTTGAAGAAGGCCAAGAAACAGGACCAAGATGAGGCCACAGCTGAATTATCATTAGACTTGAAAACAGACAAGGATAAGAAGAAAGAGAAAGAGGCTAAGACAGGAGAGGAGATGAAGAAGAAAACAGATGATTCTTCAGTTGAGGGAGAAGCTACAGTGTCCTTGAAGAAGGCCAAGAAACAGGACCAAGATGAGGCCTCAGCTGAATTATCATTAGATTTGAAGAAAGACAAAGAGGCTAAGAAGACAGGAGAGGAGAAGAAGAAAACAGATGATTCTTCAGTTGAGGGAGAGGCTACAGTGTCCTTGAAGAAGGCCAAGCAACAGGACCAAGATGAGGCCTCAGCTGAATTATCATTAGATTTGAAAACAGATAAAGATAAAAAGAAAGAGAAAGAAGCTAAGAAGGCAGGAGAGGAGATGAAGAAGAAAACAGATGATTCTTCAGTTGAGGGAGAGGCTACAGTGTCCTTGAAGAAGGCCAAGCAACAGGACCAAGATGAGGCCACAGCTGAATTATCATTAGACTTGAAGAAAGATAAAAAGGCTAAGAAGACAGAAGAGGAGATGAAGAAGAAAACAGATGATTCTTCAGTTGAGGGAGAGGCTACAGTGTCCTTGAAGAAGGCCAAGAAACAGGACCAAGATGAGGCCTCAGCTGAATTATCATTAGACTTGAAAACAGATAAAGATAAAAAGAAAGAGAAAGAAGCTAAGAAGACAGGAGAGGAGATGAAGAAGAAAACAGATGATTCTTCAGTTGAGGGAGAGGCTACAGTGTCCTTGAAGAAGGCCAAGCAACAGGACCAAGATGAGGCCACAGCTGAATTATCATTAGACTTAAAAACAGATAAAGATAAGAAGAAAGAGAAAGAGGCTGAGAAAACAGGAGAGGAAAAGAAGAAAACAGATGAATCTTCAGTTGAGGGAGAGGCTACAGTGTCCTTGAAGAAGGCCAAGAAACAGGACCAAGATGAGGCCTCAGCTGAATTATCATTAGACTTGAAAACAGATAAAGATAAAAAGAAAGAGAAAGAAGCTAAGAAGACAGGAGAGGAGATGAAGAAGAAAACAGATGATTCTTCAGTTGAGGGAGAGGCTACAGTGTCCTTGAAGAAGGCCAAGCAACAGGACCAAGATGAGGCCACAGCAGAATTATCATTAGACTTGAAAACTGACAAGGATAAGAAGAAAAAGAAAGAGGCTGAGAAAACAGGACAGGAGAAGAAAGAGCAAGAGGCCAAGAGTGAGGAGGAACCCAAGAAGACAGATGAGGTGACTAAGAAGAAGAAAGAAGAAAAGAAAGAGGAAGAGAAGGATGCACAGATGAAAGAGGAAGAGGAAGTCAAGAAGGAGGTGGATAGGAAAGAGAAGGACAAGAAGAATGAAGAGGAGGTGAAAAAGACAGATGAGACCAAGAAGAAGAAGGAAGCAGAGAAAATAGAGGAAAGAGAAGTCAAAGAGAAAGATGAAGATAAAAAAGAGGAAGAGAAGGACAAGAATGAGATTAAGAAGAAAGAGATCAAGAAGCCAGAAGAAGAAACCAAGAAGAAGAAAGAGGAAGAGGAGGTAAAGAAGAAAGAGGAGCCCAAGAAGAAGGAGGAAGAGAAGAAAGAGGAACAGAAAGTAAAGAAGAAAGAGGAGACCAAGGAGAAAGGAGAAGAGAAGAAAGAGGAGGATGCCAAGATGATAAAAGAGAAGACCAAGGAGAAGGAAGAAGAGAAGAAAGAGGAAAAAGAGGTTAAAAAGAAAGATAAGAAGAAAGAGGAAGAGGAGGTTAAAGATATAAAGAAGAAAGAAGAGACCAAGAAGGAAGAAGAAAAGAAAGAAGAACAGGAGGTAAAGAAGAAGACAAAAGAGGAAATCAAGAATAAGGAAGAAGAGAAGAAAGAAGATAAGGAGATCAAAAAGAAGGATAAGAAAAAAGAGGAAGAGGAGATAAAGAAGAAAGATGATGTTAAGAAGACAGAAGAGACTGAACAGAAGAAAGACGAAGAAAAAGTCAAGGATATAAAGAAGAAAGAAGAGACCAAGAAGGAAGAAGAAAAGAAAGAAGAACAGGAGGTAAAGAAGAAAGAGGAGGACAAGAAGAAGACAAAGGAGGAGACCAAGAAGGAAGAAGAAAAGAAAGAGGAACAGGAGGTAAAGAAGAAAGAGGAGGAGGCCAAGAAGAAGACAAAGGAAGAGACCAAGAAGAAAGAAGAAAAAGAGGAAGTCAAAAAGGATACGAAAAAAGAGGAAGAGGAAGAAAAGAAGAAAGAGGAGGCTAAGAAGACAGGAAAGGATGCCAAGAAGAAGGAAGAAGAGAAGAAAGAAGAAGAGGAGGTCAAGGATATAAAGAAGAAAGAAGAGACCAAAAAGAAGGAAGAAGAAAAGAAAGAAGAACAGGAGGTAAAGAAGAAAGAGGAGGAGGACAAGAAGAAGACAAAGGAAGAGACCAAGAAGAAAGAAGAAAAAGAGGAAGAGGTAGAAAAGAAGAAAGAGGAGGCTAAGAAGACAGGAAAGGATGCCAAGAAGAAGGAAGAAGAGAAGAAAGAAGAAGAGGTCAAGGATATAAAGAAGAAAGAGAAGACCAAGAAGGAAGAAGAAGAAAAGAAAGAGGAACAAGAAGTAAAGAAGAAAGAGGAGGAGGAGGCTAAGAAAACAGGAAAGGATGCCAAGAAGAAGGAAGAAGAGAAGAAAAAAGAAGAAGGTGAAAAGAAGAAAGAGGAGGAAGCTAAAAAGAAGCCAGGAGAGGAAACCAAGAAGAAGAAGGAAGAGGAAGCCAAGAAGATAAAGGAAGAAGAGAAGAAAGAGGAAGAGGTAAAGAAGAAACAAGATGAAAAGAAGAAAGTGGAAGAGAAGAAAGAGGACAAGAAAGAAGAGGAGGCTAAGAAGAAACCAGAAGAAGAGATCAAGAAGAAGAAGGAAGAGGAGGCCAAAAAGAAGGAAGAGAAGAAAGTGGAAGAGGAAGTAAAAAAGAAGAAAGAGGAAGAGGAGGTCAAGAAGACAGATGAAGCCAAAAAGAAACCAGAAGAGAAGAAAAAGAAGGAAGAGGAAGAGGAGGTCAAGAAGACAGATGAAGCCAAAAAGAAACCAGAAGAGAAGAAAAAGAAGGAAGAAGAGAAGAAAGAGGAGGAGACCAAGAAGAAGAAAGAAGAGAAGGAAGAAGAGGAGGTAAAGGGTAAAGAGGAAGTGGCCAAGAAGAAGACAAAAGAAGAGACCAATAAGGAAAATGAGAAGAAAAAGGAAGAGGAGATCAAGAAGAACAAAGAGAAGAAAGAAGAAGAGGAGGTAAAGAAGAAAGAAGAAAAAACAGAGATCAAGAAAGACAAATTGAAGAAAGAGGAAGAGGAGGTAAAAGTAAAAGAGGAAGAAGCTAAGAAGCCAAAAGATGAAACTAAGAAGAAGGAAGAAGAGAAGAAAGAGGAAGAGGAGGCCAATAAGAGTATAAAGAAGAAAGAAGTAGACAAGAAGAAAGAGGAGGATACCAAGAAAAAGAAGGAAGAAAAGAAAGAGGAAGAGGAAGCAAAGAAAGAAGAAGAAGAAGACAAAAAGAAAGAGGAAGTAACTAAAAAGCCAGAAGAGAAAACCAAGAAGAAGAAAGAGGAAGATGAGGCCACAAGGAAGAAGGAAGAAGAGAAGACACAGAAGAAGGAGGTAGAGAAGAAAGAGGAGGTAACAAAGAAGAAAGAGGAAGAGAAGGACAAGAAGAAAGAGGAGGTAGCCAAGAAACCAGAAGAGGATATCAAAAAGAAGAAGGAAGAGGAGGTTAAAAAGAAGGAAGACAAGAAAGAAGAGGAATCAAAGAAAGAGGTAAAGAAGAAAGAGGAAACTGAGGAGATAAAGAAGAAAGAAGACAAAAAGGAAGAGGAGGTCAAGAATAAGAAGGTAGAAGAGAAGAAAGAGGAAGATAAGGCCAAGAAAGAAGTAAAGAAGGAAGAGGAGGAAACCAAAAAGTCAGTAGAGGAGGCAAAGAAGAAGGAAGAGAAGAAAAAAGAGGAAGATGAGGTTAAGAAGGATGTAAAGAAGAAAGACGAGGCAAAGAAGAAGGAAGAAGAAAAGAAAGAGGAAGAAGGCAAGAAGGAGGTAAAGAAGAAAGAGGAGGAGGCAAAGATGACAGTAGAAGAGACAAAGAAGAAGAAAGAGGAAGAGGAGGTAAAGAAGAAAGAGGAGGAGGCCAAGAAGAAGAAGGAAGGAAAGAAAGAGGAAGTTGAGGTAAAGAAGAAAATTGAGGACAAGAAAAAAGAGGAAGAAACCAAGAAGAAGGATGAAGAGAAGAAAGAGGAAGAGAAGGCTAAGGCTAAGAAGGAAGTAAAGAAGAAAGAAGAGGACAAGAAGGAGGAAGAGAAGAAAGAGGAAGAGAAGGTAAGGCTAAGGAGGTGAAGAAGAAAGAGGAAGACAAGAAGGAGGAGGAGGATGCCAAGAAGACGAAGGAACAGGAGGTTAAGAAGAAAGAGGAAGACAAGATAAAAGAAGAGAAGAAAGAAGAGGAGAAAGCTAAGAAAGATGTGAAAACGAAAGAAGAAGAGAAGAAAGAGGAAGAGGGAGTCAAGAAGAAGGAATTAAAGAAGAAAGAGGAGGACAAGAAGGAGGAAGAGGGCAAAAAGAAGACAATAGAGGAGACCAAGAAGGAGAAGAAAGAGGAAGAGGAGGTCAAGAAGAAGGAATTAAAGAAGAAAGAGGAGGAAAAGAAAGAGGAAGAGGGAATCAAGAAGAAGGAATTAAAGAAGAAAGAGGAGGACAAGAAGAAGACAGTAGAGGAGACCAAGAAGGAGAAGAAAGAGGAAGAAGAGATTAAAAAGAAAGAGGAGGTGAAGGTGAAGGAAGAAGAGGCTAAGAAGAAAACTGAAGAAAAGAAAGAGGATAAGGAGGGCAAGAAGAAAGAGGAAGAGGGCAAAAAGAAGACAGTAGAGGAGACCAAGAAGAAGGAAGAAGAGAAGAAAAAGGAAGAGGAGGCCAAGACGAAGGATGTTAAGAAGAAAGAGGAAGACAAGAAGAAAGAAGTAGAAGCCAAGAAGAAGGAAGAAGAGAAGAAAGAGGAAGACAAAAAGAAAGAAGTAGAAGCCAAGAAGAAGGAAGAAGAGAAGAAAGAGAAAGAGGAGGCCAAGACGAAGGATGTTAAGAAGAAAGAGGAAGACAAGAAGAAAGAAGTAGAAGCCAAGAAGAAGGAAGAAGAGAAGAAAGAGGAAGACAAAAAGAAAGAAGTAGAAGCCAAGAAGAAGGAAGAAGAGAAGAAAGAGAAAGAGGAGGCCAAGACGAAGGATGTTAAGAAGAAAGAGGAAGACAAGAAGAAAGAAGTAGAAGCCAAGAAGAAGGAAGAAGAGAAGAAAGAGGAAGACAAAAAGAAAGAAGTAGAAGCCAAGAAGAAGGAAGAAGAGAAGAAAGAGAAAGAGGAGGCCAAGACGAAGGATGTTAAGAAGAAAGAGGAAGACAAGAAGAAAGAAGTAGAAGCCAAGAAGAAGGAAGAAGAGAAGAAAGAGGAAGACAAAAAGAAAGAAGTAGAAGCCAAGAAGAAGGAAGAAGAAAAGAAAGAGAAGGAGGAAGCCAAGAAGAAGGAAAAAGAGAAGAAAGAGGAAGCCAAGAAAGAGGAGGAAAAGAAGAAAGAAATAGAAGCCAAAAAGAAGGAAGAAGAGAAGAAAGAGAAGGAGGAGGCCAAGAAGAAGGAAAAAGAGAAGAAAGAGGAAGAAGAGGCTAAGAAGAAGGAGGAAAAGAAGAAAGAGGAAGACAAAAAGAAGGAAGTAGAGGCCAAGAAGAAGGAAGAGGAGGTAAAGAAGAAGGAAGAAGAGAAGAAAGAGAAAGATGAGGTCAAGAAGAAGGAAAAAGAGAAGAAAGAGGAAGAGGAAGCAAAGAAGAAGGAGGTAAAGAAGAAGGAAGAGGAGGCCAAGAAGAAGGAGGAAGAGAAGAAAGAGGAGGACAAAAAGAAAGAAGTAGAAGCCAAGAAGAAGGAAAAAGAGAAGAAAGAAGAAGAGGAAGCTAAGAAGAAAGAGGTAAAGAAGAAGGAAGAGGAGGCCAAGAAGAAGGAAGAAGAGAAGAAAGAGAAAGAGAAAGAAGAGGCCAAAAAGAAGGAAAAAGAGAAGAAAGAGGTAGAAGAGGCCAAGAAGAAGGAGGAAAAGAAGAAAGGAAGAAGACAAAAAGAAAGAAGTAGAAGCCAAGAAGAAGGAAAAAGAGAAGAAAGAGGAAGAAGAGAAGAAAGAGAAAGAGGAGGCCAAAAAGAAGGAAAAAGAGAAGAAAGAGGTAGAAGAAACCAAGAAGAAAGAGGTAAAGAAGAAGGAAGAGGAGGCCAAGGAGGAGGTAAAGAAGAAAGAGGAGGAGGCCAAGAAGAAAACAGATGAAACAAAGAAGAAGAATAAAGAAGAAGAGAAGAAAGAAGAAGAGGCCCTTAAGCAGGCAGACAAGAAGACAGAAGAAGCAGCTAAAAAACTTGATAAAAAAGCAAAGTCTCCAGAACCAAAGAAGGACGAGAATGAAAAGCGAAAAGAGAAAGATGCAAAGTCGCCCGAACCTAAGGCAAGGAAACGGTCAAGCATCACAGAGGCGGAAATCAAGGCTGCCGAGAAGGCCAAATCACCCGAGAGAAAGAAGTCCAGTGTTAAAGATGAAAAAACAAAGACTGAGGCAGAGAAAGCTAAGTCCCCTGAACCTAAGGCAAGGAAGCGGTCAAGCATCACAGAGGCGGAAATCAAGGCTGCCGAGAAGGCCAAATCACCCGAGAGAAAGAAGTCCAGTATTAAAGATGAAAAAACAAAGACTGAGGCAGAGAAAGCTAAGTCCCCTGAACCCAAAGCAAGGAAGCGGTCAAGCATCACAGAGGCGGAAATCAAGGCTGCTGAGAAGGCCAAATCACCCGAGAGAAAGAAGTCCAGTGTTAAAGATGAAAAAACAAAGACTGAGGCAGAGAAAGCTAAGTCCCCTGAACCCAAAGCAAGGAAGCGGTCAAGCATCACAGAGGCGGAAATCAAGGCTGCTGAGAAGGCCAAATCACCTGAGAGAAAGAAGTCAAGTGTTAAAGATGAAAAAACAAAGACTGAGGCAGAGAAAGCTAAATCCCCTGAACCCAAGGCAAAGAAGCGTTCAAGCATCAAAGAGGCGGAAATCAAGGCTGCTGAGAAAGCCAAGTCACCTGAGAGAAAGAAATCAAGTGTTAAAGATGAAAAAACAAAGACTGAGGCAGAGAAAGCTAAGTCCCCTGAACCACCTCCGAGAAGAAAGTCAAGCCAGGTTGATGACGAGAAATCACTACGGAAAGCAACGTCACCTGAAGCAGAGAAAAGAAAGCATCGTACCAGCCTGAAGAAGGGGGAGGAGAAAGCTGAAGATCATGCCACAACTACTACTAGTGCGGCAGAGCTTCGCCAACAAGAGGAGATACTCAGGAAGAAGGAGAAGAAAGAGGAGCCACCTATAGAGGACGCACGTACAAGGAGGAGGAGAGAGGAGGAAGAAAAACTAAAGCAAGAGGAACAGGAACTGACTGAAAAAAGGAAGAAAAGAAAGGAGGAAGAGGAAAAAAGGAAGAGGGAGGATGAAGAGGCTGCCAAGAAGGAAGAAGACAGGCAAGTAGATAGGAAAAGAAAGCAACAAGATGCGGGAATTAGAAAATTAGAAGAGGAAGAACAGAGAAAGTTGAACGAGGAGGATGAGAGGCGTAAAAAGCTAGAGAAGAGAAGACTGGAACAGGAGAAAATGTTAAGAGAGGAAGAAGAGAGAATCATGAAAGAGGAAGCAGATCGAAGAGAGAAGAGGAGACTGAGGAACATGGAGGAAGAACAAGCCTACAAAGAAAGACAAGCTAAGTATGCTAAAGAAGAGGTGGAGAAAGAAGAGCGAAAGAGAAAACAAAAAGAGGAAGAGGAAAAAATAACGAAAGAAAAGGAAATGGAAAGACAACGAAAGAAAGAAAAAGAGAAGCAGGACAGAAGACAGCGACTACAAAAGGAGCTGGATGAGGATGAAAGACGACTGGAGGAAGAGGAAGAAAGGAGGAGAGATAGGAGGAGAAGGAAGGAAGAATATGATAAGCTCATGACAGACGAAGAAGAAAGAAGAGAAACAGACTCAAGGCAGAGAATTGAGACAGAAAAGAAAAAGCTGGAGGTAGAACTTCGAAGGCGAGAGGAAATGAAGAGAAAGAAGGAAGACGAAATCAAGAAACAAGGAGAAGAGTTCATGAAAAAGGCAAGAATCATTACATTATCAATCACTGTGTTAATTATTGTATTATGAAGATGTACATTATTTTCCACTGAATAACCTTGACCTTGACCTTTAACCTTTACCATTCAGGAGGAAGAGAGGCGCCTGAAGAGGACTGAGGACCGTAAGCGTTGGCAGGAGGAGGAAGAACACTTGGACGAAGAGCTGAGTGAGAGGCGTTGGCAGGAGCGGTCCAAGCACAAGATTGAATACTCGGAGAAGGAGCTGCTTTCCGTGGACCGATATGGCTCATTGGATAAAAGACCTCACACTCCAGATGTAAGGAAATCACTGTATTCCCTGTAGGTCATAAAGGACGACCAAAAGGGTTTACAGTTGCCTGCTTAACTTTCCTTATTTCTTTGTGAGAATCTTTCCATGATGTACATTTTTCTTTTCTAAATATTCCAAAATATATTCAGATTTATTCCATATTCATGAGTAAAGAGATGCTGACTTAATTTTCTTTGAACACTTAGAGCGACGCCCTGTCCAGACGTGACCCCAAACGTCGGCCAAAGTTCAGCACAAAACTGCAGGACAGACAGGCAGTGAAGGGCAGCCGGATCCGCCTCACCTGCAACACCTTGTACCCGATGGATGAAGAGTCACCTGAGATAGAGTGGTTCAAGGGTGGCTATCCAGTGCGGGAGGATGACAGGGTTAAGGTATGCAATAATGACGTGAGGTGTAGGATAAAATGGTTGTTAAATCATTATATAGTTAGGGACTTTTGGTGGCACTTAATTTTGCTTGGGAAAGTAGATCATGTACTTTAACCAGAAATTAAAAAAACCAACTGTACAATAAAGTAATAGCTATGCATCAGGTAAAGGAAGATATGCATGGGACGGCTGTAGAGTTTCATGTTGTCTACCATCCTCTCACACAATGCCTCACCTGCCTACCACCTGCAGGTTATTAGTCATGAGGGTGTGGCCTGCTTGGAGCTGAGCCACCTCACGCGTAGTGATTCTGCCGAGTACACCTGCACTGCCAAGAACCGCCATGGCCTCGTCTCCACTACCTGTGACCTGAGGGTGAAGGGGGAGGAGGACCACAAACCCACCCCACCCACCTTCACCACTAGCCTCAGAGGTAACACACTCATACTCAAATATTACTCTCAGAAAGATTAATGTTGAAATCATAAATTACCAGATTATTCGTATGATGAATTATTTCTATTAATGTTATTTGTATTACTTTAATAAAAACAACAATGTACTAATATGAAGAGCAAAACTAATAATTATTCCCCAGTTTAAGTAATCGGTGTCATAGATCAAAGAGATTACTCCCAAAATTACTAAGAAATAGGATGATTGCATAAACCCATTTTTTGGTATTTAGGCATATAATATCAACACTACAGATACAGCAGCACATGGTAGTTCTTGTTTCCTTCCTAACTTGCATGTGTCTATCAGAACGGTATGTGAGTGAGGATGATCAGCTGATGTTGTCTTGCCACGTGATGGGTTACCCACAACCTAAGATCACCTGGCTCAAGGATGCTGACAGACTGCCGGCCTCACCTCGCTTCCAAACTTCCATCACTGAGGAAGGCATATGTGAGTGTAATGATCAGGATAGGATTAAAGTTATGATTTAGGTTCATTGCCTCACTCTGTTGTTTAAGTTGAGGGTTTTTATCCCTCTGATGTGAAAATTATATGAACCTTTTCCATGAGGAGGCTAAACACATATCTACTTTGTTGTAATATCAGTTAAGAAGTGTATGCAAGTTTGGCCATTCATTAACAAGATTGAGAGTGTAGCTGTACTAAAGGAGGGATATGTATATTATATAAAAAATCGAATTATATTTCCATGGTTTGTGTTAATGATATTTTAATGTTCTCATTCTTTTCCAGGCAAGCTGATCATCACCTCCCCACGCTCAGGTGACTCTGGGAACTACACTTGTCATGCTGAGAACCGAGTTTATCGTGATGAAATATCGGGATCAGTGCAAGTTCAGGGTAAGTATTCACGTTCTCTTTATTAATGTGTTGGAGGAATTGTGACTAGAATAAAGATGATTTAAAATTTTCATGTTAGCTTCATATAGTTTTAGTCATAATTTCACTGGGAGATAAATGATGAATGAATATATTTTAAAAGTGTGATTGTGATATAGTATGAAGATATGTAGCACAAAATATTTAAGTTTTGCTAATATATGTTTTAATGTAGATACTGAATGTGTTATGGAGGTACATATTGTAGTACTAGTAAATAATGTTTTTGAACTGATTTCTAGCACTGATTGAGAAGCAACGTAAGTAAACGTTACAAAATGTAGTGTAACATGTTCTTATTTTGCTGTTTGTTTTGTGTTTACTTATGGCTGTTTTGTGATATTTTCTCATTACTCAAGTTACTAATGTAAGTCCATACATTGGTTGTTTTTCCAACCATTGAGTCTCAAAAGTTTATTTTTAATGTCTGGCTTATTTATGCTGCATTAATAATCTTACAAAAGCTGTTGTCATTGGATTCATACATAATATGTATTACAGGAGACAAGTATTTGTGTGTAAACTATGTTTCATAATTGTGTGGAGTTGGTTTTATTTTATGAAAGAACAAATTAAATAAGTAATCAATTATTTCTTTGATGTACATTAATCTATTAATTTTGCTTCCATTTTGTTACAAGTATTTTTGTGTTTTGATCTGCAGTTTGTGGCACATAATGGATATCCACTTACACAACTATAGACTTTTATATAGACATCAAACTTCAATTGTAAGAATAAGCGTTCAGTCATACGAATTCACCATTGTTTTCAAGTATCGAAAATTAGTTTTCACATGTCACACATTGTAACCACAAACATGAAAATTGGAACAATGTTGAACAATATGAGTAGTGTTCATGGTAAATATCCTTATAGTGGGGCGGATAACAGAAAAATCATTCAAATTGTGATACAAGCACCAGCAGACTGGTGAAAATATGGAGCTGGGTGTGCGGCTCTACAAATGCACACTGCTTGCGTTCGTTTTTGCTGCTGAAATTTTATATGGACTCTCTTACCGATGAAACAACGGAACTTAGTTGAGTTGCCAAGTTATACTAACTCAGTTTCATTGACGCCAATGTTTAGGGAGCACGTACATTTCCCTTGACTTCTAGCTAATTTACAGTAATTAGGTATATGTTATTTATGGACAGAATCACTGTTCAGCACACCCAGTGACAGAAACCACCATACGCCACTGGTCATGTGTAGGAGTTTACGTGGGTTACTGATAGCTATTATATCCTCTTGATGGAGCTTGACACTGCAATAAAAGTATTGCATTACATTTTTTAATGAAAATAAATAACTTCCATAGATATTGGCACTGGTTACAGTCAGTAGTGAAGATTTTGATCGGCCAGTCATGACCGAACGAGCAGTGAGAATTGAATTGTTTTCTGCCTCTATATACCTATTTACAGTGAGCCTTATCTTGATGCAGCAGCATTTAAGAAGGTCAAAGTAAGGCTATGTACACTACAGGAGTAATCAAACAGACTCTTCCAACCTGATATAGTGTATAAGAACTTGTTTTCATCTTATGTTTTACTTAAACTAGCTGTAACTCCTTTCGTTTTACTCGTATTGAATTTTCAAGCAATGCTTCAAAATCTGCACATGTTTCCGATCCTTATGGTATGTAACAAGTACTGATAAACACAATATTAAGAAAATATATATTACGTCCTCACGTAAATTACGTAGATTGTAAATAATGAAAAAAGAAACTAGACGCAGGATTGGAATGGGATATGGTTTAAAAAAAAGAGAAAAATATTTATGATTTCACAACATAACTCTTTGTTATATTTGAACGGTATCTATCTCATGAAAAATAGTTATTTACTAAATTAATGATATTATTAAACAAACAATATTAGCTTCTAAGCTAAGATACCAATTGAACAAAGTGCTTTGTTTATTAGTTGGTAATTTCATAAGGAATATCTGATATCTTTTCCATCAACATTGGTAAAGTATTAGATCCACCATACTGATTTTATCATTTGTTTTAACCCAAATAAATTCATTTATAGCAATAAAAGTTTCTGGTGAAATTAACTGAAACTTACCTGAAAGTCTTACATTATTCCTATGTACAACATACTTTAAAAAAAACAAAATCGAAGAGGAAATTTTGCAAAAAATTTCCCAGAGTAGAAAAAATGACAAAAATACACCATATGTTGAGATCAATTCTACACATCCACGAGGGTCTGTAAGATGGTTAAACGTGTCGTAAGGCTTAGTTATGAACTGCTTTGAGCTGTAACAGTCATTACAAGAATATTCGTGGACGTTAAGACTATATGTGTTCCTTACGGGGTAACGTGTCGTGTGTAGGAGTATACGCGGGTTACTGATAGCTATCATATCCTCTTGATGGAGCTTGACACTGCAATAAAAGTCCTGCATTACATTTTTTAATGAAAATAAATAACTTCCATAGCCATTGGTGGCACCGGTGACAGAGTCAGTAGTGAAGATTTTGATCGGCCAGTCATGACCGAACGAGCGGTGGGAATTGAATTGTTTTCTGCCTCTATATACCTAATTACAGTGAGCCTAATCTTGATGCAGCAGCATTTAAGAAGGTCAAAGGAAGGCTATGTACACTACAGGAGTAATCAAACAGACTCTGCCATCCTGAAATAATGTATAAGAACTTGTTTTCATCTTATGTTCTACTTAAACTAGCTGTAACTCCTTTCGTTTTACTCGTATTGAATGTTTCAAGCAATGCTTCAAAATCTGCACATGTTTCTGATCCTTATGGTATGTAACAAGTACTGATAAACACAATATTAAGAAAATATATATTACGTCCTCACGTAAATTACGTAGATTATAAATAATGAAAAAAGAAACTAGACGCAGGATTGGAATGGGATATGGTTTAAAAAAAAGAGAAAAATATTTATTATTTCACAACATAACTCTTTGTTATATTTGAACGGTATCTATCTCATGAAAAATAGTTATTTACTAAAATAATGATATCATTAAACAAACAATATTAGCTTCTAAGCTAAGATACCAATTGAACAAAGTGCTTTGTTTATTAGTTGGTAATTTCATAAGGAATATCTGATATCTTTTCCATCAACATTGGTAAAGTATTAGATCCACCATACTGATTTTATCATTTGTTTTAACCCAAATAAATTCATTTATAGCAATAAAAGTTTCTGGTGAAATTAACTGAAACTTACCTGAAAGTCTTACATTATTCCTATGTACAACATACTTTAAAAAAAACAAAATCGAAGAGGAAATTTTGCAAAAAATTTCCCAGAGTAGAAAAAATGACAAAAATACACCATATGTTGAGATCAATTCTACACATCCACGAGGGTCTGTAAGATGGTTAAACGTGTCGTAAGGCTTAGTTATGAACTGCTTTGAGCTGTAACAGTCATTACAAGAATATTCGTGGACGTTAAGACTATATGTGTTCCTTACGGGGTAACGTGTCGTGTGTAGGAGTATACGCGGGTTACTGATAGCTATCATATCCTCTTGATGGAGCTTGACACTGCAATAAAAGTCCTGCATTACATTTTTTAATGAAAATAAATAACTTCCATAGCCATTGGTGGCACCGGTGACAGAGTCAGTAGTGAAGATTTTGATCGGCCAGTCATGACCGAACGAGCGGTGGGAATTGAATTGTTTTCTGCCTCTATATACCTAATTACAGTGAGCCTAATCTTGATGCAGCAGCATTTAAGAAGGTCAAAGGAAGGCTATGTACACTACAGGAGTAATCAAACAGACTCTGCCATCCTGAAATAATGTATAAGAACTTGTTTTCATCTTATGTTCTACTTAAACTAGCTGTAACTCCTTTCGTTTTACTCGTATTGAATTTTCAAGCAATGCTTCACAAATCTGCACATGTTTCTGATCCTTATGGTATGTAACAAGTACTGATAAACACAATATTAAGAAAATATATATTACGTCCTCACGTAAATTACGTAGATTATAAATAATGAAAAAAGAAACTAGACGCAGGATTGGAATGGGATATGGTTTAAAAAAAAGAGAAAAATATTTATTATTTCACAACATAACTCTTTGTTATATTTGAACGGTATCTATCTCATGAAAAATAGTTATTTACTAAAATAATGATATCATTAAACAAACAATATTAGCTTCTAAGCTAAGATACCAATTGAACAAAGTGCTTTGTTTATTAGTTGGTAATTTCATAAGGAATATCTGATATCTTTTCCATCAACATTGGTAAAGTATTAGATCCACCATACTGATTTTATCATTTGTTTTAACCCAAATAAATTAATTTATAGCAATAAAAGTTTCTGGTGAAATTAACTGAAACTTACCTGAAAGTCTTACATTATTCCTATGTACAACATACTTTAAAAAAAACAAAATCGAAGAGGAAATTTTGCAAAAAATTTCCCAGAGTAGAAAAAATGACAAAAATACACCATATGTTGAGATCAATTCTACACATCCACGAGGGTCTGTAAGATGGTTAAACGTGTCGTAAGGCTTAGTTATGAACTGCTTTGAGCTGTAACAGTCATTACAAGAATATTCGTGGACGTTAAGACTATATGTGTTCCTTACGGGGTAACGTGTCGTGTGTAGGAGTATACGCGGGTTACTGATAGCTATCATATCCTCTTGATGGAGCTTGACACTGCAATAAAAGTCCTGCATTACATTTTTTAATGAAAATAAATAACTTCCATAGCCATTGGTGGCACCGGTGACAGAGTCAGTAGTGAAGATTTTGATCGGCCAGTCATGACCGAACGAGCGGTGGGAATTGAATTGTTTTCTGCCTCTATATACCTAATTACAGTGAGCCTAATCTTGATGCAGCAGCATTTAAGAAGGTCAAAGGAAGGCTATGTACACTACAGGAGTAATCAAACAGACTCTGCCATCCTGAAATAATGTATAAGAACTTGTTTTCATCTTATGTTCTACTTAAACTAGCTGTAACTCCTTTCGTTTTACTCGTATTGAATTTTCAAGCAATGCTTCAAAATCTGCACATGTTTCCGATCCTTATGGTATGTAACAAGTACTGATAAACACAATATTAAGAAAATATATATTACGTCCTCACGTAAATTACGTAGATTATAAATAATGAAAAAAGAAACTAGACGCAGGATTGGAATGGGATATGGTTTAAAAAAAAGAGAAAAATATTTTATATTTCACAACATAACTCTTTGTTATATTTGAACGGTATCTATCTCATGAAGAATAGTTATTTACTAAAATAATGATATCATTAAACAAACAATATTAGCTTCTAAGCTAAGATACCAATTGAACAAAGTGCTTTGTTTATTAGTTGGTAATTTCATAAGGAATATCTGATATCTTTTCCATCAACATTGGTAAAGTATTAGATCCACCATACTGATTTTATCATTTGTTTTAACCCAAATAAATTAATTTATAGCAATAAAAGTTTCTGGTGAAATTAACTGAAACTTACCTGAAAGTCTTACATTATTCCTATGTACAACATACTTTAAAAAAAACAAAATCGAAGAGGAAATTTTGCAAAAAATTTCCCAGAGTAGAAAAAATGACAAAAATACACCATATGTTGAGATCAATTCTACACATCCACGAGGGTCTGTAAGATGGTTAAACGTGTCATAAGGCTTAGTTATGAACTGCTTTGAGCTGTAACAGTCATTACAAGAATATTCGTGGACGTTAAGACTATATGTGTTCCTTACGGGGTAACGTGTCGTGTGTAGGAGTATACGCGGGTTACTGATAGCTATCATATCCTCTTGATGGAGCTTGACACTGCAATAAAAGTACTGCATTACATTTTTAATGAAAATAAATAACTTCCATAGCCATTGGTGGCACCGGTGACAGAGTCAGTAGTGAAGATTTTGATCGGCCAGTCATGACCGAACGAGCGGTGGGAATTGAATTGTTTTCTGCCTCTATATACCTAATTACAGTGAGCCTAATCTTGGTGCAGCAGCATTTAAGAAGGTCAAAGGAAGGCTATGTACACTACAGGAGTAATCAAACAGACTCTGCCATCCTGAAATAATGTATAAGAACTTGTTTTCATCTTATGTTCTACTTAAACTAGCTGTAACTCCTTTCGTTTTACTCGTATTGAATTTTCAAGCAATGCTTCAAAATCTGCACATGTTTCCGATCCTTATGGTATGTAACAAGTACTGATAAACACAATATTAAGAAAATATATATTACGTCCTCACGTAAATTACGTAGATTATAAATAATGAAAAAAGAAACTAGACGCAGGATTGGAATGGGATATGGTTTAAAAAAAAGAGAAAAATATTTTATATTTCACAACATAACTCTTTGTTATATTTGAACGGTATCTATCTCATGAAGAATAGTTATTTACTAAAATAATGATATCATTAAACAAACAATATTAGCTTCTAAGCTAAGATACCAATTGAACAAAGTGCTTTGTTTATTAGTTGGTAATTTCATAAGGAATATCTGATATCTTTTCCATCAACATTGGTAAAGTATTAGATCCACCATACTGATTTTATCATTTGTTTTAACCCAAATAAATTAATTTATAGCAATAAAAGTTTCTGGTGAAATTAACTGAAACTTACCTGAAAGTCTTACATTATTCCTATGTACAACATACTTTAAAAAAAACAAAATCGAAGAGGAAATTTTGCAAAAAATTTCCCAGAGTAGAAAAAATGACAAAAATACACCATATGTTGAGATCAATTCTACACATCCACGAGGGTCTGTAAGATGGTTAAACGTGTCGTAAGGCTTAGTTATGAACTGCTTTGAGATGTAACAGTCATTATAAGAATATTAGTCGACGTTAAGTCTATATATGTTACTTACGGGGTAACGCGTCGTGTGTAGGAGTATACGCGGGTTACTGATAGCTATCATATCCTCTTGATGGAGCTTGACACTGCAATAAAAGTACTGCATTACATTTTTAATGAAAATAAATAACTTCCATAGCCATTGGTGGCACCGGTGACAGAGTCAGTAGTGAAGATTTTGATCGGCCAGTCATGACCGAACGAGCGGTGGGAATTGAATTGTTTTCTGCCTCTATATACCTAATTACAGTGAGCCTAATCTTGATGCAGCAGCATTTAAGAAGGTCAAAGGAAGGCTATGTACACTACAGGAGTAATCAAACAGACTCTGCCATCCTGAAATAATGTATAAGAACTTGTTTTCATCTTATGTTCTACTTAAACTAGCTGTAACTCCTTTCGTTTTACTCGTATTGAATTTTCAAGCAATGCTTCAAAATCTGCACATGTTTCTGATCCTTATGGTATGTAACAAGTACTGATAAACACAATATTAAGAAAATATATATTACGTCCTCACGTAAATTACGTAGATTATAAATAATGAAAAAAGAAACTAGACGCAGGATTGGAATGGGATATGGTTTAAAAAAAAGAGGAAAAATATTTATTATTTCACAACATAACTCTTTGTTATATTTGAACGGTATCTATCTCATGAAAAATAGTTATTTACTAAAATAATGATATCATTAAACAAACAATATTAGCTTCTAAGCTAAGATACCAATTGAACAAAGTGCTTTGTTTATTAGTTGGTAATTTCATAAGGAATATCTGATATCTTTTCCATCAACATTGGTAAAGTATTAGATCCACCATACTGATTTTATCATTTGTTTTAACCCAAATAAATTAATTTATAGCAATAAAAGTTTCTGGTGAAATTAACTGAAACTTACCTGAAAGTCTTACATTATTCCTATGTACAACATACTTTAAAAAAAACAAAATCGAAGAGGAAATTTTGCAAAAAATTTCCCAAAGTAGCAAAAATGACAAAAAATACACCATATGTTGAGATCAATTCTACACATCCACGAGGGTCTGTAAGATGGTTAAACGTGTCATAAGGCTTAGTTATGAACTGCTTTGAGCTGTAACAGTCATTACAAGAATATTCGTGGACGTTAAGACTATATGTGTTCCTTACGGGGTAACGTGTCGTGTGTAGGAGTATACGCGGGTTACTGATAGCTATCATATCCTCTTGATGGAGCTTGACACTGCAATAAAAGTCCTGCATTACATTTTTTAATGAAAATAAATAACTTCCATAGCCATTGGTGGCACCGGTGACAGAGTCAGTAGTGAAGATTTTGATCGGCCAGTCATGACCGAACGAGCGGTGGGAATTGAATTGTTTTCTGCCTCTATATACCTAATTACAGTGAGCCTAATCTTGATGCAGCAGCATTTAAGAAGGTCAAAGGAAGGCTATGTACACTACAGGAGTAATCAAACAGACTCTGCCATCCTGAAATAATGTATAAGAACTTGTTTTCATCTTATGTTCTACTTAAACTAGCTGTAACTCCTTTCGTTTTACTCGTATTGAATTTTCAAGCAATGCTTCAAAATCTGCACATGTTTCCGATCCTTATGGTATGTAACAAGTACTGATAAACACAATATTAAGAAAATATATATTACGTCCTCACGTAAATTACGTAGATTATAAATAATGAAAAAAGAAACTAGACGCAGGATTGGAATGGGATATGGTTTAAAAAAAAGAGAAAAATATTTATTATTTCACAACATAACTCTTTGTTATATTTGAACGGTATCTATCTCATGAAAAATAGTTATTTACTAAAATAATGATATCATTAAACAAACAATATTAGCTTCTAAGCTAAGATACCAATTGAACAAAGAGCTTTGTTTATTAGTTGGTAATTTCATAAGGAATATCTGATATCTTTTCCATCAACATTGGTAAAGTATTAGATCCACCATACTGATTTTATCATTTGTTTTAACCCAAATAAATTAATTTATAGCAATAAAAGTTTCTGGTGAAATTAACTGAAACTTACCTGAAAGTCTTACATTATTCCTATGTACAACATACTTTAAAAAAAACAAAATCGAAGAGGAAATTTTGCAAAAAATTTCCCAGAGTAGAAAAAATGACAAAAATACACCATATGTTGAGATCAATTCTACACATCCACGAGGGTCTGTAAGATGGTTAAACGTGTCGTAAGGCTTAGTTATGAACTGCTTTGAGCTGTAACAGTCATTACAAGAATATTCATGGACGTTAAGACTATATGTGTTCCTTACGGGGTAACGTGTCGTGTGTAGGAGTATACGCGGGTTACTGATAGCTATCATATCCTCGTGATGGAGCTTGACACTGCAATAAAAGTCCTGCATTACATTTTTTAATGAAAATAAATAACTTCCATAGTCATTGGCACCGGTGACAGTCAGTAGTGAAGAACTGCTTTGAGCTGTAACAGTCATTACAAGAATATTCGTAGAAGTTAAGAGTATATGTGTTCCTTACTGGATAACGTGTCGTGTGCAGGGGCGTATATTCAGCTAATTTACAGTAATTAGGTATATGTTATTTATGGACAGAATTACTGTTCAGCACACCCAGTGACAGAAACCACCATACGCCACTGGATGGTTCCCAAGGGTCTACTCAGCAAATCTGTCTGACGTGCCATTTGAAAATCCAAAATGGCGGCCATTTTTCAAGATAGCCGCCAAAATTATCTTTCGAAGTCATGTTTTCTCATAGAAATGTATGTAGTTGGTGAATTTGAATGATCTTGGTGTCTAGCTAGATGTTTCTGAGGATCAATTTTTACTACTTTCAGAAGCCTTGGAATACTGTAAATGGTATAAATTGGACATATTAAATAAAATTTGGCGGCCATCTTGAAAAATGGCCGCTATCTTGGATTTTCAAGTGGCACGTCAGGCAGATTTGCTGAGTGGACCCTTGGGAACCACCTTGACAAAATTAATGCTTGTATCACATTTTGCACACTTCATGTGAAAAATTGCTTTTATTTGCCCCACTATTACTCAAATTATGCAAACCAGGGACAAGTATACCTTGAGATGTTACAAATAGACTATTCACAAACAGAGCAGGGACATACATCAGGCTTATTTTAGTACCATTTTTAACTTATTTTCTTTCCAAAAACCAAGGCAAGAGCGATGGCCGCCCAGATGACAGTGAGTGCCCACGCTTCATCAGTGAGCTGTGTGATCAGTTTGTGGAGGAGAATGGCACCCTCACACTGCAGGTGGAAGTGGCAGGTGAGCTTACTTAATATTTAACCATTCCAAATTGTATATAACGCCCCAGTAGTGCAGTGGTTAGCACGTCTGATTACGAATCCACTGGCACAAGTTCGATCCCTGATGAGGACAGTCAGCACACAGCTTAGAATAGAAATAAGCTCACCATCCCAACACTTTCTTTTTCCCTTAGGCTCACCCACTCCTGAGGTCCTGTGGCAGTTCAATGGAAGGCTACTGCATCCATCGGGCAAGTTCCGCATCTCAGCCACCAGTGGGACCCATACCCTCACAGTCTTCCAGGTCACCTCCAAGGACCTGGGATGCTATTCATGCAGGATCACAAACAAGTTAGTCAATTCCTTGCGTGTTGGGTATATACAGTACTATGAAGTATCAGATATTTCTTATTTGTTCTTTACTGTAAGTTATTATACATATTATATTTATCAAAACAACAGGTACTAAAATACCTCTCATTATTCTTGTGTAGCTACGGACAGTCATACACCACGAGCACTGTCAACTTTGGCACTCCCAAGGCCCGACGTGGGCCACTAGCTGAAAAGAGAGAAAAGGAGATGAAGGCACCCACCTTCACCACTCGTCCTGAGAGTATGATTACTGTGCTCCGGGATGAGGAGATCCACCTCACTTGTGCCGTGCAGGGAGAACCCACACCAAGGGGTGAGGCTAAGGAACACCTAAACTAATGAAAAATCGGGCTGTTTCATATGATTTTTTTTCTGATTCTGATTTTAGCAATACTGGATTGAATTTAATGAACCAGAAGCAAAAATATATAATTGATACATATTTGAATGCTGTTTAGAACCCATGATGGTGACAGGACACAAATGTGTGTGTATATCATTTCTGTCTTAGACTTGGTGAGAAATTATTATCAGAATCTTATCATCAAGTCCACAAAGCAAAATATACTGATGATAGTAATCCACTAAAATCATGTGACCAGACTAATGTGTGTTGTGTTGTGTTCCAGTGTCATGGCTGAAGGGTGTTCAAGATGTGGTGAACACTGGCCGTGCACACAAGACAGTGCGAGACAACCAACATTCAGTGGTGATCCGCGGCGCTCAGATCACTGACTCTGGCACCTACGCCGTCGAGGCCAAGAACACCAGTGGTTCCGTCAGAGCCTACTGTAGTGTCAAGGTCAGTCTTCATTTGTCCATTACTCCAGTTTACTTTATGTGACCTGATTTTTTCTCTCCTTCAGTATTACTCAGACAGCAATTCTTTCCTATATATTTGGACATAAAGATAGAAATTCTGTCTAATTGAGCGAGTAATGAATGCATTTATGATCTCCAACACAGGTTAGGGAAAACTTCCGCTCCCGCAGCTATTCCCCGCGAGGCCGAGATGAAAAGTTCCCAATCAATAAGGAGGAAGAGCCTCACCTTACCTCTGGCAGGTTCATCCGAGGTGAGAGGAACAGTTCTGTTTACTTCTATTCTTTCCTACTTGAATAAGGGAATGGTAAAATTATGACTGAAGTTAATATTAAATGGTGAGGGAGTAACTGTTTGTGGATAAGTCAAAATTAAACTAGTTGCAGAATTTAGCAGGAAGTGGTTGTGGTGATGAAAAAGAATGTTAATGAAGTGATTACAAATTTAATTGTTTCCTTTTTCTAGATGTTCCGGGTAAGGTGGGCACGCCAAAGGCCAGAGATGTGGGCAGGAACTGGGTGTCGCTGCATTGGTCCAAGCCAGAGCACATGGGGAGTGTGGTGGTTAATGCCTACAAGGTGGAAGGATGGATACTGGGGGAGGAGGCACGCTGGCAGGAGGTGAGTCAGCGGGTGGCAAGGGTAGGACATGGCTGACCTGGCTCAGTCTAATGATAGTTTTGCGGAGAGTACAGAAGAATTACTTTAAAGCATTAATGTTGAAAAGAAAGTTTGCTAAGACACGTTGATAGAGTATTCGTAATGCTAAAAGTTGAAGGGTTAGATTGAAATTTCTTTATTGAGTTTGAAAGTTATTTTTAAGGTTCCTTTTATTAGTAGCGAAATGGTATGAATGGAACTTACGTAATCCAGAAACAGAATTGTATCTTAAGTTTTCCCTTACAGTACGGTGTGTCTCCCATTCCATCATTTGACGTTTACAACCTCAAGACTGACAGAGAGTACCTGTTCCGGGTGACTCCAAGGAACAAGTATGGGTGGGGAGAGGCAGCCATGACCCCCCAGCCCATCCGGGTGGGGCGGCGGGTGGAGGCCCCAAGCTTCCCCCACTCCCTGCCTCACCATGTTAGAGCCATACCAGGCAGCTCCATCTGTATTGATGCTCAGGTGGGGAGGATAACATAACACTGTGACTGTATTGATGATAACGTCAACAAAATATACATATACATATATATCGCTAGAAATCTTCCATATTATATAGTGATTATTTTGTTTTCTTTCACACTGCTGTCTGAAATACTTCTCTGTAAGTGTGGAAAAGAGTGGGTCCCATTAGAGAAAATATTGTTTTTGTGGTAAAGAAACATTTCCGAGGTGTTGTGTTGCACTATTCTAATCATGGAGTTTGATAAAGGTGACTATGGTGTCTTTTAAACTTAATCCACAGGTGACAGGTGAACCGGTGCCAGAGATCCGTTGGTACAAGGATGGGACGTATGTGGACATCCATCGCTACCCTCGCTTCTCATCCTTCTCCACCGAGAGCTCCGTGAGTATCCCCTTCATAGCTAGTCAGGCTACTGTTTATTTCCTTAAGCATACCTGATGTGTGTGTGTGTTTGTTTTAGCTCCTCATTTGTTGTAAACAGTGTCCAAAGTGAGATTCACTGTATAGTCAACAATGTAGACTTGTATCCATTTCAACAGATGTGAATGTGATGAATGAATGATGTAAGAATGTGTTCCTTGTTCTCTTGACAATGAAAAGTAATATTTAATAATAATAAGTGTAAAGATCCTTCCACTGAAGCTTCCATTGTATCTCTGCTTGACTCTGGTGCTGTCACGCTGGTGTGGTGGTGTTGGTGCTACAGGTTCACAACGTGTTTGGTCTGGTGATCAAGGTAGAGTGTCCAGGCAGTGACCCAACACCTCATGCTTGACCCTTGTATTAATATGACAAGTGATATGAAATGTTTTTTTTTTTTTTTTATTATTATTTCTGCTTGAGACATTAAAGGAAAATTATTTACACCAACCATATTTTATGTACTAAATATATCCTAATGCTCTAAGGGAATGGCCTTAAACAAACCACTATATTTTCATCAGAAAGAATTATTGTTTATTCCAATATTGATTTTAATTGCATTTCGGCTTAATGCTTAATAACCAGATCACATTGAAACATTAATCTTGAATTCCATCACAGTTTTCTAATATATTTAAAACCTTGCTATATATTTGTTCTCTCATTGATTTCCATTGATTACCAACATATAACAGCTGATATTAACTCTATTTACTTATAATTCACCTTAGTTAAGTTTGATGAAGTAAAAACATTTGAAGCTTTATAATTATTGAAATAAATCTGAAAACATTATTTAAGTCATGATTATGTTTGCAGAATTGTAAGGATATTGTGTTGTTTTTTATTTTTACTATTATGGGTTTCATGCAATATCATCTATGTGGTGTCAACTTTACTGTTCCTTCCTTCATTCTTATGACGTATAGCCGATAAATTTTGATGTCGGATTTTCAGAGTAGAATAATACTGTAACACTTCTGTACATCCCTGTTTAAACCTGTGAGTGACTCCTATCCTGTCTCTCTTCAGGTCAGCTTGAGGATCGATGACTTGCAGTGGGAGGATGAAGGCAAGTATGAGCTGGAGGCGGTTAACCCGGGCGGGCGGGCCACCTCCCACGCCAGACTCACACCCACTCATGACTGTTCCATCCTTGAGGCTCAGGAACGCATCAACAGGTACGTGTGGCATTCTAGCTTCTTTATTTTGACTTTTTCCGTTAAGTTACATCAGCTGTGTGGTTTCTATTTTGGGAGGTGGCTTAATATCAGATTTATAATGTTGTATTTGTATTGTAATGATTATTTTTTACTTATAAATCTCTATAATTTCACTCTTCCTTGCATTATTAAACACAGAACCATAATTATTCCTCCATTAAACCAATTATTTTTATTCAAACTGCTTCTTTTGTATTTCATTAAGTGTTTATAATTCAAGTCAGGTCAACTAGACTACCTTTTCCTTGGCTAACCTGAATTCCCTTACAGCAATTTGTTGGCACTCTCCCGCTTGGACAGTGCCCCCAGCATGGCACCACACTTCACCATGCGCCTCAGGGAGCGTCGAGTTCAGTTGGGCTTCCCAGTGCGCCTCACCTGCCAGATCGTGGGAATACCTCGCCCTCAAGTGACCTGGTTCAAAGATGATGACCTTGTGATCCCTGATGGTGATTATTCCATCTTCCATGTTTCTTGCTTATTATTTAGTGTGTTATTTGGATTTTACTTTTATAATTTTTTAAGAGAGTAAGCCACACAGGATGCACTGACAGGAGGTTCTTGTGTTGTGTTGCAGAGGGACACATCATTTGGCAGGAGGATGGTAACTTCCACTCACTTGAGATCTCTTACGCCTGCCACACTGACGCCTCTGTGTACTCTGCCTGTGCTGTCAACGCTCATGGCTCTATCCTGTGCAGTTGTCGCCTCATTGTTGACACAGGCCTCAGGTGAGTTATGGAGGGAGGAGATGGAAAGTAAAGTAATAATTCTTTCCAGCCAGATTCTCTTTATGAAGGCAATGTTTAGACTGAATGATAAGTAACGTGATTGTATGATAGTGACTCGTAAAAAGAAAAAAAGAAAGGGTAGTGATCCTCGTGTCTATGTAACTGAATAGAAGCAAATGTTTGTTGAAATGTCAGTAATTATCTACATTCCTTAATATTATACCAAAGTTCAGGCTTATGAATATAGCATGCAACATTCATAGAAGCAAGTGTTTGTTGAAATGTCAGTAATTATCTACATTCCTTAACATTATACCAAAGTTCAGGCTTATAAATAAAACACATCACATTCATAACCTTCAAACAGATGTCTAACTGTGCCTTACAACCTGCCCTTTTCACCCCCAAAGGTGCTACATCTCACCCATGTTCCTGAAGGAGTTGGAGGACGAGAGTGTGAAGGAAGACGAGACCATCATGCTCCAGACTGTGATTGAGGCTTACCCGACCATTGGCGTTGTTTGGTAGGTCATCCTTGAGATCTTGTCCTTCAGGGTGTTCTCAAGGGGCAGCTTACATAGGCATGGTGTTATTAGTACAGTGATGTAGAAGAGTTAGTTTGTATTATAAGAAGTGCATTGTGTTTAAGTATATTCAGTGATGATGTAAGATTTTAATTTTGTTATGTTGTTATGCCTTGTGTATGTAGTTTAGTAATTTTTCCTTGTAATTTGCTTTTTGCTTTATTATTTTCTCTCATTTTTTAATTTTATGTTTGCATTCTTCGCTTCTTGAGATATTTTTCCTTTTCTTTTTATTTAGAAATCTTATGATGATATAATAGGTGTTCTTCTGTGTCTTTATTTTCTTATTCCTTGGTTACCTGTGAACTTTTACTTTGAGTTGTACTGTTTTCTTGTTATTTCTATATCTTTGTTTTATTTATCTATCAAAATATAACGCCTTTTCCCAAGAACTTCCCCAAAAGATGGCCACGACTATAGAGTTTCCATTTATTCCTGTTCTTGCATTCCCTCCTTACGTGGTTTAATCCACTCTCCTTTCCTATACATATTCAAACACTCTATCCTCCCATTTCACTCTGGGTCCTCTTCTGGAATCCACGGCATCTATTATATACACACCCTCTTAGTCATTTAATTATTGATATTTCCCTCTTTCCTGTGACTATTTTTCTTTACCTTCCTCTGTCTCTCCTCTAACTCCTTCTGTCTCTGGTTCCCTTCCCACCTTCAGGCACAGGGATGGCCAACGCATCAGGCCATCCCGCAAACACTCCTTCTCTCTCAACGCCGACGGTATTGCGACTTTGGAGATACGAAATGCCGACTACACCGACGGCGGCATCTACACGTGCACCGCCAAGAACGAGATGGGACACATTGAATCCATGTGTCGTGTGTCTGTCTCGTGCATCGACTCCGACCTTTCAACCAAGCGGCGAGTTGCAATTAGGTGAGTTATGAATAGACTTAGTACTGTGAGGTTACTGATACCACCACCACCACCACCTCCTCCTCCTCCTCCTCCTCCTCCTCCTCCTCCTCCTCCTCCTCTCCTCCTCCTCCTCCTCCTCCATCTTGTTATATACTGTCTTATCTTATCTTATTCCTATTAGTGTGACTCAGACTGCCTCTCTATCTTGCTGTCTTAACAAGTGTGACTGATGACTTAAATCTTATCTTTCTATGTAGTGTGTTTATTATAAGTGACTGTGTGTTAGTGTGTGTGTGTGTGTGTGTAGTATATTTGCATTACTAACATATTATTATTATTATTATTATTATGATTGTAGTTTTGAGGTATAGCCAGAAGAGCACGTTGAAGAATGGCTAGCTGTTTTTTATTTTTTTTTGTTATTTTATTTTATTATAATGGTTGTTATATCTGTGTATTGTTATTTGTATGTAGCTATTCCATATTACTGTTTTTTTCTCACGTAGATAAGGTGGTGATAAGAGTAGGTGTGAATGATTATCTGTTTGCAGTGTGTGTGTGTGTGTGTGTGTGTGTGTGTGTATGTGTGTGTGTTTGATAAAGTTACCCCATCGAGCAGTTTTCTCTTACCGTCTTCTCTCTCTCTCTCTCTCTCTCTCTCTCTCTCTCTCTCTCTCTCTCTCTCTCTCTCTCTCTCTCTCTCTCGCTCTCGCTCTCGCTCTCTCTCGGTCGCGTGCCTCGTCAGGAATGAGGAAAATAATACTATCCCAGTCATCTGAAACCTGATATGTCTGTCTGTCTGCCAGTCTCTGCATCTCCTGTCCTGGAGGAAAAATAACTTCCTTATAATATTTTGTGGGAGAGAGAGAGAGAGAGAGAGAGAGAGAGAGAGAGAGAGAGAGAGAGAGAGAGAGAGAGGTCCATACATCTTATATATAGAGGTGTATACATCTTATATATAGAGGTGTATACATCTTATATATAGAGGTGTATACATTTTATATATAGAGGTGTATACATCTTATATATAGAGGTGTATACATCTGGACCTTTCATAAGAACATAAGAAATGAGGAAACTGCAAAAGGCCAGTTAATGATCTACACGAAGCAGCTCCTTGTCCCCCTGTAATGTCACTCCCTGCCCTTCCTACTGAAAAATTATGGTCCTTCTTAATTATTATTATCATCATCATCATCATCATCATCATCATCATCATCATCATCATCATCATCATCATCATCATCATCGTATCGTCTTTGATCACTGAGACTCCTCCTCGTGTTCTCTGTCCTTACTGCTCTGCCCTTAGTTGGCGCGGCATACCATTGTTATCGAGACAATGAGGAGGAAGAGGTGTGGAGAGGGGTTGTGGGGGTGTGTGGGGGGGTGTATCAGATGTGTTGGGAGGGGGGGTGGGGGTGAAGGTAGGATGGGCAGGTAAGGTGCGTGGATAAACACCAATAAATTCAACACCTTCATTGGTCTTCACGGTTCGCTCCCATTTCATTCCTCTCCCCTCTCTCTTCCCCTTCCCACTTCACCCCTCTTCATTTCTCACTCTCTCCTTCTACCTCTATACCTCCCTTACCACACACACACACACACACACACACACACACACACACACACACACACACACACACACACACACTTCCCCATCCTTTTCCCTTACGGTTTTGGGAGGGTAGTAGGAGGTAGGTAGGTAGGAGGTGGTTAGGGGGATCCTGCGTGACGTAAACATCCTGCATTGTAAACAGACGCGCCTCTGACGTCACCAGGTCCTCGAGGGGCGCCCGGGCCTAAGTGAGGGCGGCGCAGTGTTTGTTTGCGAGGTATCCGATGGGCGCGGAGAAACGGACTGGAGAAGGCCAGGATTTTTTTAAGTGGACGTCTACGTCACTCAATGCTACACTCAAACCCCGGGAGGAGGAGGAGGAGGAGGAGGAGGAGGAGGAGAGGAGGAGGAAGAGGAAGAGGAGAAGGAAGTATTGCCATAGGAGGTTGCACACGTCTAGGTTAATCAATCACAATAAGGCATCTAACGTAACTTCCTTCTCCTCCTTCTCCTGTTCCTTCTCCTCCTCCTGTTCCTCCTCCTCCTTCTCCTCTTCTCCTCTTCTTCATCCTCCTTCTCCTCCTTCTCTTAAAAAATGACGTAAAGAAAAACACCCACCTAGAGACTTAGCTTAGGCTCAGACTCATCGGGCTTCGTAAAGATATCGCCGCTGCTTGCCCAAGGCTTGCCTCCACTGGCTTACGTAACGCCGCGCCCACCGAGGCTCCGAGGCAGTCCAACGGTGGTGAACCTGATCTGTCGGGCGTGTTTTATCCTGTGTGTGTGTGTGTGTGTGTTATTTTTTTCCGATTACGTTTATTTGTGGTATAATGGGTCCTCCTCCTCCTTGATATCATGACTCCTTTTGTACCTTCCCAAATTTATAACTCTGCTGATCTCTCTCTCTCTCTCTCTCTCTCTCTCTCTCTCTCTCTCTCTCTCTCTCTCTCTCTCTCTCTCTCTCTCTCTCTCTCTCTCTCTCTCTCTCTCTCTCTCTCTCCTTGACCTGCCTACGCCCTTGCTAACCCTTGTACCTCACCCTCAACCCCCTAACCCCACCCACCCCTCCTAGTCTAACTCTCTCTCTCTCTCTCTCTCTCTCTCTCTCTCTCTCCTCTCTCTCTCTCTCTCTCTCTCTCTCTCTCTCTCTCTCTCTCTCTCTCTCTCTCTCTCTCTCTCTCTCTCTCTCTCTCTCTCTCTCTCATCGTAACACTCCCACATTGCCAGCATCACTGTACGGCACTCCCTCGCCGCCCACCTACCACCTCCCGCCCACTCCCTCACTCACTCACCCTTCAGTCACCCTCTCTCTTTTCCTCTTGAGCCCCTTTGTCCCTACCTGCTTCACCCCCGCGTCCTCGCCTCACCTTTCACACCTCCTAACATTTCACTCTATAGTCATTGTCGCACACACACACACACATACATACACAGGTGACACGTATACATTACTACCATTTGGTTTATTTGCTACAGTGTGTCCTTGGTTTTAAATACACACACACACACACACACAGACACAGATGGCATTGTAATTTGCTGCCATCGAATACCTGCATAAAATATTTGTCTTCTATTTGCCCCCTGTGAGAATCGAACTCACGACCCCTGGTTTACAAGACCAGTGCTCTGCCTCTGAGCTAAGGAGGCTTGTATAACTCACACATGTTTATGCTATACAAGGTGTGTGTGTGTGTGTGTGTGTATGTGTGTGTGTGTGTGTGTATGTGTATATGTGTGTGTGTGTGTGTGTGTGTATGTGTGTGTAATCCGTACTTCATAGAATTAAGTTGGAAGGAAGACGTGTGGGGACTGAAGGGAAGGGATTTAGGGATAACAGTGAAGGAGGAGGAGGAAGAGGAAGAGCAGGAGGAGTAAAGGAGGAAGAGGAAGAGGAAGAGCAGGAGGAGTAAAGGAGGTAGCCACAGTCTCTCCAAGTCCTCGTGTTTATCAGGCTCGTGTTTCAGTGGTGTCCTTGTCCGTTCCACAAGGATGTCACAGAGAAAGACTCGTGTTGACTCCTCCTCCTCCTCCTCCTCTTCCTCTTCCTCTTCCTCCTCTTCCTCAACTTTCTGGTATCGCAATCGTGCTTATTATTAGTCATTCGAGGAGGAGGTGTATGTAGACGAGGCCCCTGCGTGTGTATGTGTGTGTGTGTGTGTGTGCGCGCTGGTATGTGCTGGTATGTGGGCGTGAGTGACTCGGAGATTTGAAGTGGTTGACACATAACTGGTAGTGGTTGTGGTGGAGGTGGAGGTGGTAGGAGGGGGGTTGGGGTGTTGGTGGAGGTGGTAGGAGGGAGGTTGTGGGGTGATGAGGCTGGATAGTAAGGTAACACGTAAGCTCCATTATGGTGAGGCAGGCCAGATGAGGCAGGCCAAGTAACGGTGCCTACCATCATAAAAATAACAACAGTGTTTTCTTCATATACCATAAACTAAAGGAAAAACGAATAATAAAAGAGATGAAGAAAAATGAATGAGAGAGTACGTAACTTTTATTTATTTATTTATTTATTTGATGATTTTTTGTTTTACTTACCTTACCTCACCTCCTTCGCATTTCCCGGTGCAGGCAAAGCAAGGAGCCCATGTTTGTAAGGAAGCCGAGAACCATTGAAGCCGTGGAGGGCGAGGAGGTGATCATCGAGTGCGAGGTGGTAGGAGACCCCAACCCGCACGTCACCTGGCTTCGTGATTGGCTCAAGGTAGGTCCTGTTCTGCTGTTCTGTTGTTATGTTAGTTATGTTTGTTCTGTTAGGTTAGGTTAGGTTAGGTTAGTCAGTTATATGTTTACTGTGTTATCTTCTGTTATTGTTATCTTCAGTGCGCATTACGATTCTCTTTTTATGTTTTTAGTTTATGGGTTTAAGGTTTGAGTCTCCATTTTACTACTATTATTATTACTACTACTATTACTATTGCTATTTCTACTTCTATTACTTTAAGAAAATAAATATAAAAGTAGTGTTTATCTTTTACGAAATCGTGAGTTGCTCTCGGATTCTGCAAGAAGCTATAACTTTTGACCTCTGAGGCAGATGTAAAGCGAGATGACCTCCTCCTCTTCCTTCTCTTCTTCCTCCTCCTCCTCCTCCTTCTCCTCCTCCTCCTCCTCCTCCTCCTCCTCCTCCTCCTCCTCCTCCTCCTCCTCCTCCTCCTCCTCCTCCTCCTCCTCCTCCTCCTCCTCCTCCTCCTCCTCCTCCTCCTCTTCCTCTTTTCTTTCTCCTCCTCCTCCTCCTCCTCTGCAGTCAGTCTGATCATCACTGATATATTTTCTGAAGTGAACCGCAAAGAGGAAAGGTGACGGAAGGGGCTACTGTTCAGACCTCTCCCTCTCTCTCTTTCTCGTCCTCCTTTCTTCCCTCCTCCTCCTCCTCCTCCTCCTCATCCTCCTCTCAATCACTACCACCACCACTCATCGCTAGCAACACAAACTTCTCCAATCTGTCGTAACACCCCACACAGCAGCATCACTTCCCGTTCATTCGTTCCATCCATCCATCCCTCCCTCCCTCCTTCCTCACCCTCTCGGCCACGTCTCCGGCCAACCCAGTTTCAAGTTAAGTTAAGCATTCACTTGTAAGGAATTACTGGCGCCTCTCTTAATCTTTGGAGAGAGAAAAAAAAGAAAGAGAGAGACTTAGGGTGTTAAGATACTCGGGTGTCTTGCAGTGGCTTCTTAAGAGACTGTTTTTTTTATCAAGCTTGTGGTAGTAGGTTCTTCGGCGTCTCTATATTCTATGTTGACATTTCGGTTTGTTGACATTCGGCGTCACGGAGGCGAGAGACGGAGACGGTATGTGAAGAGTGGACTCCTCACCTCTCTCCTTCTCTCTCTCTCTCTGTCTCATCTTACCTTCCTTGAATGGTCTATACTATACCTTCACTTCCGGGAGAGGAGTGGAGGGAAGGGGAGGAAGAAAGATGCTGCCTTATGGGGTAATAGAGGAAGATGTAGACACGATTGAAAGGAGGTAATGGAAGAGGGAGTGAAAATTATGTTGCTGGGAGGTAACGGAGAGGGTAGAAGAGAGGGAGAGAGGGAGGCAAGGAAAGTAAATAGCAAGATAGACTGACGTTTCTTGTTCCTCCTCCTCCTCCTCCTCCTCCTCCTGTGTTACTAAGGACCAAAATAGAGACGGAGGAAAGGGGGGGGAAGAGATTGGGTGGAGAGATTATAAGACTGGATGTAGATGGAGATTAGATGGTTGAAAAAGGGACTGGATGGACGAGAGAGAGAGAGAGAGAGAGAGAGAGAGAGAGAGAGAGAGAGAGAGAGTAACTCGCTATCTTCTGCCTTGATGGTTATCTCCGTGGTTAGCAATCAGGGAGACGATCTTAGGGACGTCAGACGAGGCAGGAACCACACATATGCAACCCCTTGATGTATTGAGAGAGAGAGAGAGAGAGAGAGAGAGAGAGAGAGAGAGAGAGAGAGAGAGAAAGTAATTTGCATAAAACATTAAATGGAACAAGTTGATTAAATTATGGAAATAGGGAAGAGACATATTTGGTAGAGGGTATGGCTTAGGTAGAAGAACATGGGAGGTGGTGGTGGTGGTGGTGGTGAAGGGTTTAACATTCTTATTGAAAAAGAAAAAAAAAAGTTTTGTACTCAACTTAAAGCATGACAAGTATTATAAAAAACTAACTATTTCAACAACAACAAAAACTACTACTACTATTTATTCTACTACTACTACTACTACTACTTCTACTACTACTACTACTACTACTACTACTACTACTACTACTACTACTACTACTACTACTACTACTACTACTACTACCACCTCAAATTTCGTAGATAAGACCTTCG
>JAPQNM010000042.1:12561814-12581814 GCA_029783475.1 Metacarcinus magister
CTCTCTCTCTCTCTCTCTCTCTCTCTCTCTCTCTCTCTCTGGATTGATTTTTTTTGTTGTTTTTGTGGATAGGATTTGGTCTGTTAAGCAGCTTTTGATTATACGCACGGCTGGAGGACGGACAAGAAGCGGACATGTAGTAGTAGTAGTAGTAGTAGTAGTAGTAGTAGTAGTAGAAGTAACCAGTAAAATAAACCAGATTGATGATTATAACACTACATTCATACGATATTAACGGATATAAAAAAAAAGAAGCTAATTTAAGTCTAGTAGATTTATAAGAGAAGTGGATGTCAATAAAACAAAATAAAAATAAAAAGAGACATGAAAACTCGAAATTAATTAAACCGAAAATGATAACTCTCACTAGACTAACCTTTTTTTTTAATATTTACTTATCTATCTGTATCTATCTCTCTATCTTGGCGAGTGATATGATACGCGTCTCTTTAAAGTGTTGCAAGGCGTAGTTATGAAGGAGGAGTGAGGATGAGAGGCGGTCTGTGTCTGCCTTGATGTGTTGGTCTAAGGCAGGAGTGTAAGCCTTCGTGTGTGGCGGAGGAGGCGACCGTGCCCTCCTGAAGCAACACTGATCTCCTCCTCCTCCTCCTCCTCCTCCTCCTCCTCCTCCTCCTCCTCCTCCTCCTCCTCCTCCTCCTCCTCCTCCTCCTCCTCCTCTTCCCCGCGGCGTACTAGTCCAGAGAGAAAGCCGTGAACGATGAATGAGTGAAAGAAAAAAAAGGTTACCACTGAATTTTTGACTAAAGATTGGTGTTAGTTAGAGGAGGATTAGGGAGAAGGAAGGGAAGTTAGTAGGGATTAGGAAGAGATTAGGGGTGAGTTAGGTGGTTAGTGGAGAGGATATATTATAGTGGATTGGGGGAAAGGAGGGTTGATGTAGGTGGATTAAATGGTTCTTGCTGTGGTGGATGGAGGTGGTGAGGTGGGTGTTTGGGGGGTGGTGGGGAGGAGGAGGAGGAAAGGGGTTTAGTAGTACATGGTGTTTGTGTGTGTATGTATGTGTGTGTGTGTGTATGTGTGTGGGTCTTTAAACATCCAAACAAGGATCGTCTGTCTGTCTGTCCTGTTTCTGCCTTCGTGTGTGTGTGTTTATGTGTGTGTGTGTGTGTGTGTGTATGTGTGTATGTGTACTATTGGCTGCCTCATAAAGAAAGCACTGTTTCTTTTCCTTTCCCCTTCCCCTACCTCTCCTCCTTCCCATTCCTTCTCCTCCTACCCATTCCTTCTCCTCCTTCCCCTCCTCCCCTACTCTCAGTGCCTTAACTCTCTCTCCCTCCTTCACCCTGTCACGCCCCGCCACGCCCTGCCACGCCTTCCACGCCTCCTCTGTCATATTTTACCACACTGAATACCGTAGAACCGTGAGAGAGAGAGAGAGAGAGAGAGAGAGAGAGAGAGAGAGAGAGAGAGAGAGAGATTAAAAGTGCAAACATTGATACGTTTCTATTTATTGCCTTGCACACACTCTCTCTTTCTTCTTTTTGCTTTTCTCTCTCTTTCCCACTCTTTCTCTCTCCCTTCATTTCCTTTCCTCACTCCTCAGACCTTGCATCATATCTCACGATCTCTTCTTCCTCTCCCTCCCTCCCTCCTTCTTTGCCTCCTTTCCTCCATGCATCATTTCCTCCCCATTTCCCTCCCTGATCTCATTTCTCAAATTTTGCAACATTCCCTGCTGTTGCTATCTTCTCTCTCCCTTCCCTTCCCCCTTCTCTCCTCCTCCCCCTTCCTCCCTCCTCCCCCTTCCCCCTTCCCTCCTCCTCCCTTACTCAAACTCTCCATCAGTTCCTACCATCAGTGCCTCTGCCCTTCTCTTCCTCACTAATGGCCACTCCTCCTCCTCCTCCTCCTACTACTACTACTACTACTACTCCTCCTCCTCCTCCTCCTCCTCCTCCTCCTCCTCCTCCTCCTCCTCCTCCTCCTCCTCCTCCTCCTCCTCCTCCTCCTCCTCCTCCTCTGCACTACCGCCGTTCAAACACACTATGAAAGCCTCGCTCCCTTAGTCGTTTTCTTTGCTTTGGTTCAACGCCTCTAGGAAAAAGGTTGTGATGGTGATTGTGTGGAGGTGGAGGCTGTGTTAACCTCCTCCTCCTCCTCCTCCTCCTCAGTTTTTTGTGTCTGAAAAGAAAGAAAAGAAAAGAAAAAAAGAGCCACACGATTCCTTGCCGTGACCAGGATTCGAACCTGGGTTATTGCGGCCACAACGCAATGTACTAACCACTATACGATCACGGCCACCACCGCTGCGAAAGTATAACGCAACGCCGGGAAGGTTGCTCTTGCTGTCACCCGTTCAAGTAGTGTCAGGTGCTATCGTTGTTAAGCTTCTCTTCATCGCTCTTAAGTCGCCTTTGGTAGAGAAAATCAGATAATGTTCAGTTGAGATTAATTCTTATCTGATATTTCGTTTCTGAGTCGTATAAGTGAAGATAATGTGGACGTGTGTATCTCTCTATCTCTCCCTCTTTTTTTATCTCTCTCTTTTTTTCTCTCGTTAAAAAAATAAGATGTTCCTGTCTCCACCACGAGCCGCCTGTCACCTTCACGTCCATCAGTGTGTGAACGGAAAGGCGAGCGGGGCGGGGTGCTGACAAAAAAATAAATAAAATAAATAAATAAATAAATAAAAAAAGAACAAAAATTGAGGTTATATATAAATAAGGTTATTGAAAGTCAGATGATAAAAAAAAAAAAAAAACAAAGAGATAATTAAAGAAAATCATTAACAATAACGTACATTTTATAATAGAAAATGCAAGGTTATTCAATATGAAGATGGATAAAGAATATACGTAATAGTGAAATAAATGAACACACACACACACACACACACACACACACACACAGGTAAATTTCATGCCAACTACCTGATTATCATGGGTTGTTAAGGCTGTGGAGAGAGATGTATAGATAAGCAGAAGCCAAGGTTGTCCTGACGCCCTTCCTGGTGGTGGTGATGGTGATGGTGGTGGTGATGGTGGTGGTGGTGGTGGTGGTGGTGGTGGTGGTGGTGAGGGTCCTGTTTGGGTGAAGACATAACCTTATTTGTCCCTGAGCGGCGGCGTGGCTCTAACGTAGTAGTAGTAGTCGTGTGGTGGTAGTGCAGGAGGTGAGGTATATAGTAGCTTCCAGAGGGTGGTCGTAGTAGTAGTGGTGGTGGTGGTGGTGTTGCTGCGTCCTCAAAGGTGTGTTAGACTCAGCACAGGTGAACGACACTCCTCCTCTCCCTTGCAGTGTGTTGAAGTGGTTCCTTTGGCGTGTGTGTGTGTGTGTGTGTGGGTGTTGATAAGTGATTCCTTCCCTTCGTCGGTGCCTCCTTCAGTTGTGTGTTCTCGTGTCTATAGGAGTGAAGATTTTGACTTAAGTGTTTTGTTCTACTACTGCCTCCTCCTGTTTCTTCCTTCTTTTGATTTTCTTTTTAATTTGCCTTTTTCTTCAGGTATTCTTGATCATCTCCTTTTTTCTCCTCCTCCTCCTCCTCCTCCTCCTCCTCCTCCTCCTCCTCCTCCTCCTCCTCCTCCTCCTCCTCCTCCTCCTCCTCCTCCTCCTCCTCCTCCTCCTCCTCCTCCTCCCCCTCCTCCTTCATCATTTTGTTATCATATTCTTCAAGCAATTCTCTGACAACACATATTTTCACTTTAAAATAAATAGCATTTGATGGAAGGGTGAACATGCATGCATAGATAAAAGGAAGAGAAAACCACTACACACACACACACACACACACACACACACACACACACACACACACACACACACACACACACACACACACACACACACACACACTGCTGACGGCCGTTGTCCTTGTCAGCAGAATCAGCAGGTAACAGACACGACCCCTGCTGACATATGTGTGTGTGTGTGTGTGTGTGTGTGTGTGTGTGTGTGTGTGTGTGTGTGTTGGATTTCTCTTAATAACCTTGAATTTATTTATATGTTTTTTGTGTTTGTTTTCTATTCCCTGTCCGTCCATTCGTGTGTGTGTGTGTGTGTGTGTGTGTGTGTGTGTGTGTGTGTGTGTGTGTGTGTGTGTGTGTGTGTGTGTGTGTGTTTGTTATCTTCCTATAGCTATAATACACCATTTTTTTCGCCATAATAACAATAACATTTAGCAATATAACAAAACAAGATACAATTTGGGGGGGGGAGGGGGTGTGTGGGCGAGAACGAATGTCTTTATATATCCGAACCTCAAGAAAAGAAAAAAAAAGAATGTTAGAATGCGCCTCCGAACACACATATAAGAGCGAGAAACAATTAAGTACCTGTACAAAAGTTGATTAGAATCTCAATCTTCTTTATATGATTGTGAAAGTTCAGGTTCTTCCTTTTTATGCAAATTCTCCGAGTCTGTATTTTTTTTTTTATCTTCATCCGAGTCGTTTTGGGCAGATGATTGGCTCCTGAGATATGCTTATTTTTCTCTCATTAATTCATCGCCCGTTTTGTATTAGAATTGAGAGAGAGAGAGAGAGAGAGAGAGAGAGAGAGAGAGAGAGAGAGAGAGAGAGAGAGAGAGAGAGAGAGAGAGAGAGAGAAATAGTAGAAGTGATAGTAGTAACAGCAACATAATAGCAGTAATAGTAGTAGATGTAGTAGTAGTAGTAGTAGTAGTAGTAGTAGTAGTAGTAGTAGTAGTAGTAGTATAGTAGTAGTAGTAGTAGTAGTAGTAGTAGTAGTAGTAGTAGTAGTAGACATCCTTCACTCTTGACACCTCGTAAAGTGCGGTACATAAAGAGTGTCACCAGGAAAGGAAGGATGAAGAGAAGAGAATAGAAAAGAAAAGAAGAGAATAAAAGAGAAGAGAGGATAAAATAAGAGAATAGAACAGAGGAAAAGAGTAGAGTAGAGAAGAAGAGAAGAAAGAGAGGACAGGAGGGATGTGTTTACCGTGCCTTGCAGCGCCATGGGGGGGAGGGGTGGGAGAGTATAAGAAAGGGAGAGGTGAGGGAGGTCAAGGTGATGGTAAACACAGGAACACATCATGCAAACCAAATCAGGATCAACGCAAAGGAAGATGTTAATAATGAAGTGAATATAAATGATCATGAAGAGACGCAACACATGATTGATAATAGATATAAACAAGAAAGAAACAAATATCAACAGAGAAAATATATACTACTAGAAAAAAGAAATCCAAAATAAATGAATGAGTGATTAATGGAATAAGACATAGATGATGATATTTAGAATCGAATTAATAGATGGATATGAACATTATTGTGGCGTTGATGGTGGTGGTGGTGGTTGTGGTGGTGAGGGTAAGGGTCATATCTCCTGACCTTTCCACCTTCCACCACCACCACCACCACCACCACCACCACCACCACCACAGTAATCAAAGAAGGCACAGCAGCGGCTCACTAATCAAGCACCAATCAGAATGCGTCTCATCTCTCGCCGTGTGGGGGGCTAATGATGACCGGGTCCCGAACACATGGCGCGGCGAGGGGAGGAGAGGTCATGAGGTCATCGATAAGTAGTGAAGGAGTGAGCAGTTATGAGTAGCAGGAGGCGGGGATGACCATTAGGGAAAGCAGGGGACGTGGGGTTGTGAGTTCATGGGGGGACCTAAGTGTGGGTACCTGCATTTGGGGAGGAACATGGGGTTAGCAGGTGTTTCAAAGTTGGGGAAAGGTTGATGGGGGAGTGTAGGGGTTAAATTTAGTATGTAGTGGGGATTGGGTGTATGAATCGATCTTTACATGACCTTGAAACACCTTAACTACCCCCAACCACCCATTCCTGAGCCTTAAAAGTAATCTAATCAACAGGAATATTAAACTTGAATGATATTGATTATTTTTTTCAGTGCGTTGTCTCGTCCTTCGTTTAAGCTTCATTATTATTGTATTATTATTCAGCTTCGTATTAGGAGGACCATTGTAGAACGAAAATGGAATCAGGTTGTGTTCTGGTGGGGGTTGACCTGTTTATAATTGTGTTGATAAGGTTGAATTAGCGTGAGGTCAGCTTGGGTCAAATTAACTACAAAGTCAACTCTCAATAGTGTGTGTGATATTTATTTATTTTCTTGCATATAAAATTAAAGATGCAACGAGAGTCATTTGTTACATAGGATTATTTTTTCCCCGCCCTTCCAGAACCAGCACAAAGGAAGAGAGATCCTTAAATTATTTCCCTCGTTAAAACAAAACGTATTGGTTAAGTATATTATTTTAACGTGCTGTGGATGAACTACAATAAGAAAAACTAAATCATATTCAAATTACAATTCCTTTAAGTTTAGATTTATAACAAAACGATCTTACTTTTTTCTTCCATAATTCTTAATGTTATATCTTAAAGTATTTTCCAACAGTATCTTAAGGTGTGGGAGGCAACTGGATAAGGCATAGGAATTATACGGATTATTATTGTTATTACTATTATTATTATTATTACAAAAATCATTCAAGCGCAACAAAGGAGAAGCATAAAACATTATTAACCAAAGCAACTAGAGCCCCTCAATGAAGAGTCATGGATACCTAAATAAAAAAAGAAACTAATAAATTAAATTAAAAAGAAGGGAAGAACAAGAAGATAATGCAAATGAGTTTACAGATTAACAACTTAACGATCAATTAGCTCTTAATCACATGAGTTAGTGACAGACTCAACAAGGTGTGGTTGGGAGTGCACGCTGGGTCATGATAAGGCTATTTTATAAGGGTTAATGACCTTGTTTAATGATGTTATGACCTCGAGAGTCATTCATTACTTACACGAGGACTCCCGCTACTGGTGGTGGTGGTGGTGGTGGTGGAGGGAGAGTAATGGTGTGAAGTATAATGTATGTTAATGGTGGTGAGAGACTAATGCTGATGGTGTAATGAAGTGTGGTGGAGAGGCAGATGATGTGTGGTGATGGTGGTGGTATGGTGTGGAGGGAGTGTCAGGGAGGGAGGGAGGTAAGAAGGATTGGAAGGGGGAGAGAGAGAGGTAACCAAGACAGATAGATAGGAAGGTATTAAAGAAAGTGAGGTTACAGTTAAAGAAGTATATATATAAGTACTAAAATATATTATAAGTACAAAAATAATACTTCTTTGGTTCTGGTATTAATTGTATCTTTTTTTTCCCCTCTTTTTCAGGTAAGTTTTGTCCCTCAAGTCACCTTATTGTACCTCTTCGTCAGGTGAGTGTTGGAATTCTTTACCATGAGGTGCTTCTTCTTGCATTCTTTCTTTCCTTAACGCCTTCATTCTTCTATTATTTTTTTTCTTTTTCATTAGTTTTTGTTTCCTCTCATTCTGTGGTCATCCTTCTTCGTATCCTCCATTCTCTTTATCATCAGTGTTTCTCTCTCTTCTCGTTCTTCAAATTTTCCAATCATTTTTCTTTCCATCCGATTTCCTTTTCCTTCTTCCATAGGTACCAATTATCTCTCGACCTTGTAATAGAATAAGTAAAATGATAATTGAATATAAGAATGTATACTTTCCACACACACACACACACACACACACACACACACACACACACACACACACACACACACACACACACACACACACACACAGGCTATGATAACAAACTCTGCCATTGTGAGAATTTCGAAGCCTACTCTAATCATGAGAACATTGGCTTCAATTACCCATAACCCCATTACTGGCCTTTGTACACCCAGACACACGCTGGGAGAAAAAATGGGGGTATATAGAAAGCAGGCAGGTAATGTGGTCCTAGGTAATCATAACCACCTGTACACGAAATTACCAAGATTACCCTTTGTAGTAATGATAATAAAAAAAAACATAATTACCTTGCTGTCTCTACGTAGGAAAATACAGCAAAAAAAACCCATGAAATAACAGAAAAAAACATGGATTAAAGGGACGTAGATAATAGATAAAGGATGTATAGATGAAATAGTAAAAATAATATAGGTAATGTAAACAAAGAAACAGTACCGTGTGTGAGAGGAACCAGCCGTCCGTTTGAGCCCGAAATGTAGATGAACTATTTGTGGGAGAGTTCAGACAGGTTATGAGGGACGGGAAAACGTGACGACCTAGAGTAAAGACGGTCTGTTTCGGCCCCTTTCTCGTCGCCTTTGTTACCGAGAATAGAAGGAAGGAAGGGTTCAGAGAGAGAGAGAGAGAGAGAGAGAGAGAGAGAGAGAGAGAGAGAGAGAGAGAGAGAGAGAGAGGGAGAGGGAGAGGAAATATTAAATGATGATAAAGGAAGTGAGTAAGAGGAAGGAGAGGTATAATGTGAGAAAATGTAGGTAAGGGAAATGGATTGTAATTATCTAACTGGAAGGGCGAAGAAATATGTGGGAAAAGAGATGAAAGTAGGAAGGAAATGTGTGTGTGTGTGTGTGTGTGTGTGTGTGTGTGTGTGTGTGTGTGTGTGTGTGTGTGGTCCATGAACACACACACTTCACCAAAAGATCAACACTCGACATTGTTTCTTGACTTTTACCTGCGAAAGAATTTACCTTTTCTGACATGAATGAAAGAAGGGGAAGAGGAAGAGGAGGAGGAGGAGGAGGAGGAGGAGGAGGAGGAGGGAGCAATGGAGAACTATGTCACAGTATAGCAAAGAAAGAAAAAAAATGGTGGGGTGAAATATGATAAAAGAGATAAAGATTGAATACTTCAGAAGGAGGAGGAGGAGAAGGAGGAGGAGGATCAAGAAGAAGTGGAGAAGTATGTTAAGAGATTGCAAGAAAAGAAAAAAAATTGGGTGAAATATGATGAAGGAGGTGAGGCTTTTTGAATGCTGAAGGAGGAGGAGGAGGAGGAGGAGGAGGAGGAGGAGGAGGACAGACAGCATTGAGTGATGACGAACAGAGACGACAAGACACAGATTCATGGGCGTGGTGGGAGGTGTGAGAGAGAGAGAGAGAGAGAGAGAGAGAGAGAGAGAGAGAGAGAGAGAGAGAGAGAGAGAGAGAGAGAGAGAGCGTACTTTTAGATTTTCCTCATTGAATTCAAATTAATTTCATGTTGTAAGGAAATTTACAACAAGTTTTTGACCTCTAATTCTCCTCCTCCTCCTCCTCCTCCTCCTCCTCTCCTCCTCCTCCTCCTCCTCCTCCTCCTCCTCCTCCTCCTCCTCCTCCTCCTCCTTCTTCGTCTAGCCTTATAAGGATTAGGATCAAAGGAAAAAAAAAGAGTAACGCTACACTTCTCCATGACGCTTGAAGGAGAGTTTATGATGGAGGAGGAGGAGGAGGAGGAAGAAGAAGAAGAAGAAGAGAAGGCTTGGATTTATGATTACACTGAGGAGGATAGATAGACAGAATTAACGAGAATAGAATACGAAGGTGATTGTGAATAGAAGAGAGAGAGAGAGAGAGAGAGAGAGAGAGAGAGAGAGAGAGAGAGAGAGAGAGAGAGAGAGAGAGAGAGAGAGAGATTAATACAAACAAAATACAAAAGCATATTGATGAAGACAGTCTGTAATCTATAAGACCTTCTTCTAACGAGATAAGAAAACAACTTTGGTAAACACTCCATCTCTCCTCCTCCTCCTCCTCCTCCTCTTCCTCTTCCTCTTCTTCCTCCTCCTCCTCCACCTCCTCCTCCACTCTGTATGATGCATCGCCAACATCCGACGCTGTGGAATGTGAAATTTATCGGCTTATCCAAATGATTTATAGACTCTAGGGCCGAAAGGGAATGGAACGCAATTTTTTCAACCTCCTTTTATATTCCTTATTTTTTTTATTTTTTTTTATTAACTCTCCTTTATTATGTCTTTGTGTTCCTCATTACTCACTCATTGGATTGGAGACGATGTTTGTTGTGTCATAAATGTTCGTCTGTTTGTGTTGGAGGTAATGGTGGTGGTGGTGGTGGTGGAGAGAATTGATGATGGGGTAGTAGTGGTAGTGGTGGTGGATTCTTTTGATAGGTATTTAGGTTGTTAGGTTGCTGTGGTGGTAGTAGTGGTGGTGGTGGTGGTTGCTGTGGTAGGAACAAAGTGTAGGGGGCAGGTACAGGTAGGTAAGGGAGTCAAGTGGTAGTTACGAGCTGATTGAAAGACAGGTTATGGGTATGTTTGGACAGGTAGGTGGTGGTTAGGGCGCATGATTATAGGAAGGGCACGTGTGATGGTAGGGAGACAAAGAATTGGGTAGAATACAAAGTTACTGAAAGAAACTAGAAAGGCAAAAGTATAGGTGAATCTGTAGGTGTTGTAGGTAAGGGTAAAAAGGTGTAGAGTGTTGCAGGTGTGTAGATGAGTAGGTGTGGAGTGGTATATTAATAGGTATTCTTCAGGTATAGTGGAGTAGATGAATATATGTGTTTATATAGGGTACTGGGTGTGTGTATGTAGGTAGATGATGTGATTGTAGTGGTGGTGGTGGTGGTGTTTAAGGGTGTAAAGGGTAAGTGTGGTGTTTATAAGTGAAAGTGTGACGGTAGATGTATTAAAATTGTTTAGTTTTAAGTTAGAAAAGGGAGTAAGGTGAGACAAGATGCTATGTAGGTGAAATTCAGGTGATTATCATAAGGTGTAGGTAGTGATGGGGCATAGAACCAGGTGTTGGGGTGACCAGGTGGTGGTGGTGGTGTAGGTTGGGGTGTGCGTGGCCTTGCCTGTGGGCTGAGGTGCGTGGGGCATACACCTGGCCGGGGGCAGCGACCTTGACCACAAACACACACACACACACACACACAAACACACACGCCTTTCACACGCCACCCTCCCCCCCACTTGGAACATCTTCAAGGGGGAGAGGAGAAGGGGAGAAAAGGGAATATAGTGCTGTTCTTTCATACTCACTCACTCTTACTTCTCTCCCCTTCTTTTTTCTCTCACTGTCTCTTTCTCTCTCACACACGGAGGCACCAGCTGCTTCCACCCATCGCCCACGCACTTCGCCGCCGCCGCCACACTAACACGACTCGCCCAACATAATGCATACACCTTCCACGCTAAATAATACAATAAAAAAACATTAAAAAGAACATTAAATAAAACACTTTAACCCATAAGCCTTTGCCGTAAAGAGTCGCGGGAGAGAAAGAAAACATTTGAAGAGAACCTTTAAGTGCCTCTCTTCTCTACCTCCTCTCCCTCCTCCTCCTCCTCCTCCTCCTCCTCCCTTTCCTGGATTATATCATCTTAAGGACTAGAAACACGAGCTGACTTTTATCTTCACCGTTTTGGAGGTAATGTACATACCTGTGTCGGCCCACCTGAAGAGGAGGAGGAGGAGGAGGAGGAAAAGGAGGAGGCGCTGGTGTACAACAATGGAGGACAGGAGTGAAGGAGACAACGTGTGTGTGTGTGTTGTGAATGGAGTTATTGATGAGGGGAAGCCACTCGTGTTTGTTGTGTCTCTCTTTGTCCCATGAACAGACAGAAGAAGAATCGTCCCAGAATTAAAACGAGCACCCAAAAAAAAAAAAAAAAATTCGACCTCATCTGATACTGACATGATTTCTTTTTCTTTTTTCTTTTCTTTTTTTTGGGGAGGAAATTATACAAGTTTATCTGTACTGAATCTTTGAAGTGAGGATGTTGTTACCTTTCAGAAAATTTACACGCTGATGAATAATTAATTGGTGAGAGAGAGAGAGAGAGACAGAGAGACAGAGAGGTACACAGACAGACGCCAAAGGAAGGCCACAGGCAGGACAAAGCGATAGAAGGGAATGGAAGCTTCAAGGTAAATCAAATCTACAAGGAGACCTGATAAAGGAGAGAGATAAGATAGAAGGGAAGGAGAAACTCTAAATACTTTACCTGGGAGTGGCGAGAGATAGCATTCGATTCCCTTATGTAATAGCAGCTTAAGTTAACGTGTGTGGGGGGTATTTTGTGGTGAAACTGTGACTGTGGTAGTGTGTGGAGGAGGAAAACTAGGACATGGAGGAGGAGGAGGAGAAAGAGAAAGAGAAAGAGGAGGAGGACGAGGACAAGTAGGAGAAGACTATGAGGAGATGAGGTGTTTGTAGAATAAGAGAGAGTTTGTAAAGAGAGAGAGAGAGAGAGAGAGAGAGAGAGAGAGAGAGAGAGAGAGAGACGTGGAGGATGTATCGTTCTAGAATCAATGTTTAAAAATTATCGTAGGTTTAGTGTGGTAGTGGTGGTGGTGGTGGAGGAGGAGGTGGAGAGGTGGAGAGCCAAGCTTGGCCACCTGCCACACGTTTCACCCACCTGCCGTCTGCCCCTGAGTGTTGCGTGACCCCCCAGGTGAGAGAGAGAGAGAGAGAGAGAGAGAGAGAGAGCTTCTTTAGACTTTTATACCATTTTTGTTACTTTTTCCTCCTCCTCCTCCTCCTCCTCCTCCTCCTCCTCTTCCCTTGTGGTAGATAAGTTAAAGTACAAGATTACACCCGTTTAAAGAGCCTTCCATTTTCGTTCGTCATATAGCTAAGTGTCCCTTTAAATGGCAAAGATGGGATTACCTCCACCCTTTTCCTTACCCCTTTGCCCTTCCTTACCCCTTACCTGTATTTACATTCCCTTACTGGGCTTCAAGGGGCGCCAGGAGGGTGTGAGGGCAAGGTGAAGGGGTGAACAGGTGAGAGGAGGGGAGGGAGAGAGAGGGAGAGGGTCACCTATAGGAACACCTCTCCTTACACACCTATTCTAACCTCTTCACCTTATTTTTTCCCCTAATCTGTACTCGTTAATATCCCATAACCTAATATATTCTCCTCCTCCTCCTCCTCCTCCTCCTCCTCCTCCTCCTCTTTTTTCCCTCGTTGTACCTATGGTGTTAAGGGGCATCGACAGGGAGACATAATTAGGGAAAGACACCCCCCTTCCCCTCCTGCCCCTCCCCCAACCTCTTGACCTATGCAAGGGGCGGAGTGGAGTGGGGTGGAGTAGGGCGGAGTACAGTGGGTCTTTCAATCTTGAAATTCCACGGAAGCGACAGGCCATGTCCACCCTGGCCTGACCTACACTCACTCTCTCACTCTCTCTCTCTCTCTCTCTCTCTCTCTCTCTCTCTCTCTCTCTCTCTCTCTCTCTCTCTCTCTCTCTCTCTCTCTCTCTCTCTCTCTCTCTCTCTCTCTCTCTCTCTCTCTCTCTCTCTCTCTCTCTCTCTCACACACACACACATATGCTTAGAATGTCAATTTTTGCTTGCATTTTCTTTTTTCCTTCTATCATCCACACTCCAATATTTTCCTTCACTCTTTTCTTCCCCTCTTCTTTTATTTCTCCATTAATTTATTTCCTTCCATATTTCTCCTTTTCATCTCTTCACTACATCCTCTCTATCAATCCTCCTCCTCCTTTCTTCTTCCTCCTCCTATTTCTCCCTTTTCTCTCTCTCCCTCCCTCCACCACACCCTCTTGCTATCACTCCGCCACTTTCTCCTCTCTTCTCTTCTCTTCCTCCTCCTTTATCTTATCATCACGTCAGCATTAAGTTCTTGAGGGTCAATGGTCCTAAGAGGTCCTTGGTGTCGGATCTTGTGACACTGAAGTTTTGTCTTCCTGGTGAGGCTGCGGCAACATTCCTCTTTTGATGCTGACGAGGCCTGTCAAGAGGTATTGAGGCGATGAAGGGAAGGGGGAAGGAAGGGGATGGAAGGGGGGAGGAAGAGGGATATAGGAGGTGAAGGGAACATTAAAGGGAGTCATTGATTAAACTGAATGATTGAAGAGAAAAGGACAGTTTGGTAGAAGAAAAAAAACGGGGTGAGGGTAGAATATTAGGAATTAGTAGTATGAAAGAAGGAAGAGAGAAAAAAAGAGCAATGAAAACTAACGTAAGAATGATATATAAGAGTAGGGAACATGCCGCAAGGAAACGAATTAGATAAATGCGTATAATTTAAAAAAAAAGAAGAAAGAAAGATAGCCCACAATAGACTGAAAAAAAGAGAGTAGGAGAGAAAGACGAGTGAAGATTAACGGGTCATAAGTGTGATAAAGCTTTCATATGTGAGGTAAAGACAGGTGAGGTGAGGTAAAGGTGAAGTGTGTGTCTCTGAGAATTACAAATGGAAAATGTTTAATGCAAGTAGAACAATGCCTCATTTTTCTTCGGGAGAGTCTTATCACGTTCCTAAAACCATAAATCTGACTGAAGAATGATAAAGCCACGATTCCTTGGTGTCAATGCAAATGATAACTCCATAATTGAGCGGAAATCACAGGTTATAAAGACGAAGTATAGTTGTTAATATTTTCCTTCCCTCACACCTTTCACCCAATACCTTCACCTCCCGTCCCTTTCCCGTCCCTTTCCCTTGCATTCTGTCACTACCTCCTTCAACACCTGTCCTCCTTCGTCTTGTAACAACAGGTATAGAGGCTCGGGTTCATCTCACCTGGACAGCCACACAAAAGAAGACACACAAACTCCGCTGACAGTGTGGAAAATCACGGGTCGTTCGTGGCATCGCAAGGAACAAGTTATTTCAGAGTTATTGTCCGTTGAACCTTCACTAACCCTTTCCATTTACCTTCCCCTTCGTGAATAGGTAACAGATGGGAGGTGGGATAGCGAGAAAAGGGGTTAGACTATTATAGAAAAAGGTACATGAGTTTTGATTTATAGGGAGAGAAATGAGGAGCAATTAGGAAGGTTAAAAGTAGTGATGAGGTGAGAGAAAAAGTGATAAGGTGTTATTAGTGTGAAATAATTAAGGTGTGAGTGAGTGTGAGGGTGAATTAGGTGTGTGAGGTGAAGGGAAGTGAGAGAAGGTAAGGGTAAGGTGTAAGGGAGTGTGTTGTGTTGTGATGGGGTGGTGGGGGGGGAGGTTAAAGGGGATTAGGGAGTAGGGGGAGGATGGGGAGTAGGGATTGGACAGGTTTTCCTCCCCACCAACGACAAACAGAGGATTGTGTTTATATTGTACATGTTTATTATTCTTTCCTTCTCTTTCTCCTTCCTTCCTTCCTTTCTTTCTTTCTTTCTTTCTTTCTTTCTTTCTTCTTTTCCTTCCTTCCTTCGTTCAATCCTTCTGTTTTTTTCTTTATCAATTATTTGTGTATTCATAATCACACACACACACACACACACACACACACACACACACACACACACACACACACACACACACACACACACACACACACACACACACATGCACGTCCTCCCAGCTAACCCGACATGACAAGGAACAGCATAAAAAAAAAGAAGAAAAATGTTTCATCACAAACATGATAATTACAAGGCAAGGAAGGAACGAGAAAAAGAAGAAGACGAAGAAGAAGAAGCAGAAGAAGAAGAAGAAGAAGGAGAAGGAGAAGAAGAAGAAGGAGAAGAAGAACAATATTTTTACAGCTTGTCCGCTTAAAAATTCTTTGACTTGATCCTCCTCAGCTGTTTGGGATCGAATTCTATACTAAAGGATTTGTCTGTTTTTACTGCGTTGTTATTCTTTATAGTAATAGTACCACAGAGAGAGAGAGAGAGAGAGAGAGAGAGAGAGAGAGAGAGAGAGAGAGAGAGAGAGAGAGAGAGAGAGAGAGAGAGAGAGAGAGAGAGAGAGAGAGAGAGAGAGAGAGAGAGAGAGAGAGAGAGAGAGAGAGAGACCTAAATCAGGACTAACACAGTGCCAGCCAATGAAAACTAAGGAAGTAGCTCGCACATCCCGTTCTGCTCTCTGATTGGCCGACCCGCTAGTGAATATATTAGAGAAAGGTTGCTTACTTTTCCACTCTTAAAATGGCGGAATCAGGATCTTACGGAGGGAGTAAAAATATAACTACACTGAGGATTCATTTTCTCACTTTTGGCGGGAAGAAAAAACAAATGAAGGTGTTAAACGTGACTATATAGAAGGAGTTATAGAAAATATGAATAATCAGTTGAAAGAAAGAAGGAATTTATTTGAAGGCTGGGTGGAGGAGCAGGGTGTTAGGAGAGAGGGTGGAGGGTGGTGGAGCAGGGTGTCAAGAGAGGTGGAGTGGGTGGAGGGTGGAAGGGGCGTGTCAAGTGTATCTTTTCCCCGGCCATGACACACCGAGTGAGTCCACAAACTCGTTCTACCTGTCGGCTGAGTCACGGAACCTGCATGACACTATGACGCAATGCCCACCTGTGTTACGCATTGACGCAGCCTGTGTGTGTGTGTGTGTGTGTGTGTGTGTGGCACTTGTAGGCACGCTGGCACCTTGTGGATATCGTACTTGTGTTTTCTTCTATTATAAAGTGTTATATCTCTTATTTTCTCTCTTTATTTAACTTTTTGTTGTTTTTATCTCAGTCTGTTTTATTTTTTCATTGATAAAATGTGTTTAGTTACGTATATAAAAAAACATTCAGCATCAAATGACACCAGAGGCTAGACAGACTGAGGAAAGATATCACATTCTCTCATTCATTCATTCATTCATTCAGTAAATCACTCCACAAACACTTCATTCTTACCTCTACCACACCTGTCCTTACCTCCTACCACGTCCACCCTTCACCTGTCTTTACCTCCTACCACGCCCACACCTCACCTGTTCTTCCTCCACCTGTCAGCGCCTCTCACCTGCCTCCGTCATCACCTTTGGAGGCGTCATCCTCTCGGATGTCGCTCTCTTACAGCGTGTACAGGTCGGGGCCTCAGCGGGTGACCTTGGGGACCGCGCTCAGGTGTCTCCCCCCCACCCCCCCTTGAGGATTGAGGGCCAGGTGTGTTGGGCTTACCTGTGCTGTGTGTTCTGCCGCGTGTGCCGTCAAGGGGGCGTTAGGGGGTGTGAGAGAGCTTGTGTTATGGATATTCTGGTAGAGAGAGAGAGAGAGAGAGAGAGAGAGAGAGACAGAGAGAGAGAGAGAGAGAGAGAGAGAGAGAGAGAGAGAGAGAAAGAGGCACTGTAAATTAATTAAAGAGACCTAAATATCTCTCTCTCTCTCTCTCTCTCTCTCTCTCTCTCTCTCTCTCTCTCTCTCTCTCTCTCTCTCTCTCTCTCTCTCTCTCTCTCTCTCTTCAGTAACTCTATAGGCAGATCATATCCACCCTATTTTGGAGTACAAGGCTGGGAGGCGTTGGGGCTGCGTAGAGGAAGCTGTAAATAGGTGTGGGTGGGCGTGGCTTGGCGAAGGGGGATGGATGGGGTGTAACATAAGGTGTAGTGGGGCAGGACTTTGGCGTAGGAGGATGTGCTGTCTTGGGAAGGTGGATGGAGGGATGTGAATAGAGGTGAGATGTGTGGAAGGGTGTGGTTGAGTAGTGATGTGTTTTGGGTAAAGTGTGATGTGCAAGTAGGAGTTAGAATGATACCAAGTGTGAATCTGCTTCCCATAAACGGATGTGGATGTGGTGAGGTGATGAAAAGTGTGTAATGACGAGGCAGAGTGAGTATGTGTGTGTGTGTGGTGAAAGTGGGAAGTGTGGTGGTTACTGTAACGCGGAAAGGAAGTGACCTGTAACTCCATAACACAGTGTAGGATGGAAACACAATACGTTATACAACATACACCCTTAATTCTACGTGGAAGGGAGGAAGGTGTGAATGAACATAAATTATACCCTGTGACAATAGCAGTTCATTTATGGGGGAACAGGTGGCGTGACAGTGACATAGTAGAAGTATGGTACAATTTCTAGTTAGGTTATGAGGTTATGAGGTTGTGAGGGTGTAGATAGACAGGTACCGTTGAAAGGTTAACTCGCTGGGGTAAAAGTTGTATAAGTAGATAGAGAGGAGCGTAGTGATGTATGGTGATGAAGTGTTAGGGGGTGAGTGATGTGGCGTGTAGGGTTGTTGTGGCAGGTGGTGATGTGGTTGGGGGTGGATAATGAAGCAGATTTGATGTGGTTGGGTAAAGTAGTCTAGGAAGGGTTAGAGAAGTATGGTAGGTGGTTAGTGGTGTGGTAAGGGAAGGGTTTAGGTAGGGTGCAGTGGTAGGGGTGTGGCAAGGGTGTTTAGTACCCTCCCTCCCTCCCTCCCTCCCTCCCTCCCTCCCTCTATCCCTCCCTCCCTCCCTGCCTCCCTTCCCCTCATGAGTACTTACCTGTCCAGTGATAGCATCGAAGGTGAGAACAAGAAGATAATGTTCATGTCTTCATTACTACGTGTTGTTTTATTCTTATATATTCCATTACTGTTGTTGTTATTGTGTATGTGTGTGTGTGTGTGTGTGTGTGTGTGTGTGTGTGTGTGTGTGTGTGTGTGTGGGTGTCTGTGTGTGTGTGTGTGTGTGTGTGTGTGTGTGTGGGTGTGCTGTTTCTCGTCACCGTCTCTCATGTGTCATTCATTGTGTGCCTCATGTTGCATTTCCTTTTAATGCCTCTAATTCGCTGTAAGAGAGAGAGAGAGAGAGAGAGAGAGAGAGAGAGAGAGAGAGAGAGAGAGAGAGAGAGAAAGTAAAACAAATACACTCATCACTATAAAAAAATAAATAAATAAATAAAATCGTAAACCGAGACTAACGTAAAACGAGGACAACCTGATACATCAAAAATAAAACACAATATAACTCCCCAACATGCACTCACACACCTTATAAACCTCAATCGGGAGGGTTAGCAATGTTCCCCTTCGTCTTCCCCCTTCGTCTTCCCCTTCGTCGGCGTCTCTTTCTATCTTGTCGGGGCATCGGGGTCCTCACACTGTAACACACGGGCCGGGTTGTGGCTCTTGGCGGCTTAATTACTTTATTATTCCGGGTCAGGAGGTGAAAAAAGTAAATAGAAACGTTGACTCTCCTCATTGAGATGCGACACACACTTTGCGATAAGGGAGAGAGAGGGAGAGGGAGGGAGAGGGAAGGAGAGAGAGGGAGAGGGTCTGGGGGTCACATCTGGTTCTCCTATGCTCATCCTGTGACACTTTCCTCATTTTCTTGACGTCTTTCGTAATCTTCCCAAGGTTCTCATCTTTATTTAGTCCTCATTACTCATCACTGTACTGCCCTTCTCACTCTTACTCAACATTTTTTTAGTGGAACCTGACCTCTATCCCTTCCTACACACACACACACACACACACACACACACACACACACACACACACACACACACACACACACACACACACACCTTGGTATTCTCCAGGTAAATAGAACACACCTAAATAGAAAGAGGAAAACATAAACAATGATCCCCACATTCATCATCACATTTCTAGGAAGCGGGTCAGCGAGGTCCTTCTTTCTTTCCTTCCTTCCTTCATTCCTTCCTTCCTCGGTGTCGTCAATAGATGCGTTCTGAGGGGCGTTGAGGGCACTGATTGGCCTTCACCTTATACCCTGGCTGGCTGTCGTGGCCGCCGTCCATCATGCAGCGGCGGTATGGTAACGAACGAGACCCAACCTGACTCTACCATTCACTCACTCCTTTGTCTTACGGCCGCGACACCTCATCTCCCTGTCTTCGTCATGTATGGGGTGAAGGCGTGTGTGTGTGTGGGCTGAAGAACAACCAGCTTCCGTATATACATAGATAAACAAGGTGATTATACAGTAAAATCACGTCTTCCTTACCTTAGCTGAGGCGTGACGTTGTGCAGGGCAGTAATTTAGGTCCTTCTGTATTTAGAGTGATTAGTAAAAGTGAAAGAGAGTGAAATAGTGTATTCCCTCCTAATAAGTCCCTGTACCATGTCTCTAGTTTGAAGTGGAGGGACTTGATAAGACTCCTACACTCCACATAAGGACGAGGGGCTGCTGGTGTTGTGGGTAAGATGCATTAGTCCCCCTTGGGTATCTAGGTGCCTCGTGGATAACCCTCATTAGTCGTGGGAGGAAGGGAGGGAGGGAGGGCGAGCGAGGCTGTGGTGTGTGTGTGTGTGTGTGTGTGTGGAAGGGTGGGAAGATAACTAGCCTGGGTCTTAGGTACAGTGACTAAGAGGAATGAGACAGAGAGAGAGAGAGAGAGAGAGAGAGAGAGAGAGAGAGAGAGAGAGAGAGAGAGAGAGAGAGAGAGAGAGAGAGAGAGAGAGAGAGAGAGCATCCTGACTCCGGCGATAATGCTCAGAGGCCGTGGGAGAGAGTAGTGAGGGAGGAGGAGGAGGAGGGGGAGGAGGAAAAGGGAGGGGAAGGGGGGGGTTGTGTGGTATAGATAAAGCATGGCATTTCACTCCCCCATACTCCTATCACCCCTATC
>JAPQNM010000042.1:12584314-12636814 GCA_029783475.1 Metacarcinus magister
TGTTGGTTTGTTTTCACAGTTTCAGGTCAGTTGCGTGTGTATTTGTTTTTGTTTTTATGTGTGTGAGGCTGGAAGATTGATTGAGATGTCGTGGAGTGATATTTCTGACGGTGATGAAAGGTAGTGTTGGAAATGGTCCTGGTAGGCGGGTGGTGGTGGTGGTGGTGGTGATAAATAGTAGTGGTGGTGGTGGTGATAGATAGTGGTAGTACAAATTAATATCTTAGTGATTGTGTTGTGGTAATATTAGTAGTTATACCCGTACAGGTAGTAGTAGTAGTGGTGGTGTTACAGGTGTTGGTGGTGGTGATGGTGGTGGTGTTCAGGTAAGCTCCACCTGTCTAACTCACGCGATGGTTCTCTCCGTTACCTTTTTTATGTGTTGTGTTGGTGTGACGTTGAGTGTTCAGAACCTGAGCCTAATTAAAGGGAGAAAGGGACGGGAGGGGGGATAGGGGGAGAGACTTGGTGTGTGGTGTTGGCATTTTAATTAAACAAAAAGAATGTTTTGTATGTATAAAAAAGGGAATATAAAGTTGTAATCGTCACTTCCATTTAAAAGAATCGTGTTATAATCTTAAGGGTTGTAAGAAATTTTTCACCTGTTAAGTGTAAAAAAAAGTAGATTAACGAAATTCTTTCTTTTAACGGAATACATAAAACGAAACTTATTAGGACAAAAATTTAGGTGAACGATATATAGGAACTTGGAAACAATTTTTTATTTAACAAGACTATTATTTTTTTTTCATGCAATATTTTCTTCTTCGTTTTATTTTTAGTTTTTTACGATGTGGTTTTTCCTTTGCATCAGAACCATTATTTACACCTGCCATCCATCAAGTGTGGGCGTGGCAGCGGGGAAGAAGGATGGAAAAGAATTATATTATTACTATTATTGTTATTATTATTTTTCTTCATATATGCTTTTATTTTGCCAACGTATTAACCTCCGCCTCTTCTTCCTCCTCCTCCTCCTCCTCCTCCTCCTCCTCCTCCTCCTCCTCCTCCTCCTCCTCCTCCTCCTCCTCCTCCTCCTCCTCCTCCTCCTCCTCCTCCTCCTCCTCCACTCATTCACACGGACGGTCAGCAATCAGGAGGGGAGGGTGACCCGTACGTGACCGTGGGAACTTCCTGAGGCGTGTTCATGGAAGAGAGAGGAGAGGCACTTTCTCTCTCTCTCTCTCTCTCTCTCTCTCTCTCTCTCTCTCTCTCTCTCTCTCTCTCTCTCTCTCTCTCTCTCTCTCAGCAGCTTTCTCGTAAAATCGTGTTATTTATAGACTTTTACGCGTCATATCTTCGTCAGGAGTTTGTTCCGCCTTCTGCGTTTTCCTGCTTCCTCCTTCTGCGTTATTCTGCCTCCTTTTGCCTTCTTCTGCGTCTTTCTGTCTCATTTTCCGTTCCTCTGCCTTCCCGTCCCTTCATCCTCCTTCTTCAAGTCTTACCTTCCTCATTGTATCGGGTTTTGTAGCTCTATTTAACGGTATACGAGTAGTTGTGAGGGTTGGGGTGTTAAGGAAGAGGGAAGAGATGGAGGGAAGGATGGAGGGATGGAGGGAAGAAGGAGGGGAAGAAGGGAAGGAGGGAAGAGATGGAGGGAAGGGAAGGAATCTAGTCTGACGTTCGTAAATCAGTCTGTAAGAGTAGGCGTGACCTGGCCAATCTTGAAGTATAAGTCTTGATGTTACTCTTCTCCAACAGGTAAAACAGCCCCGCCCACCCAAGCACCGCCCCGCCTCTTCATCTTCGTGTGTGTGTGTGTGTGTGTGTGTGTGTGTGTGTGTGTGTGTGTGTGTGTGTGTGTGTGTGTGTGTCGTTTCTTTTATCTCAAATGACGTAAATTGTATAGATTTGTGAGGATATTAACATACGTAGAGTTTTCTTAAGTCCTCCTCCTCCTCCTCCTCCTCCTCCTCCTCCTCCTCCTCCTCCTCCTCCTCCTCCTCCTCCTCCTCCTCCTCCTCTTACTGATTTACCTCCTTCTCCTCACCTTTACCTGTTCTTGCTAATTATTCACAAGCTTCATTATTTATTTTTTTTCTTTACACCAAATTTTCTATTATTTTCATCACAATCGTCAGACAAAACTTGCCACCTTTCCTTCTCTCTTATGTTCTCTTCCTCTTAGATTACTCTCCTCTTCCTCTTCCTCTTCGTCTTCTTCTTCGTGTTGTTCTTGTGATTTTCTCTTCTTTTTTTTTCTTCTTATTTTTCTTCTTCATCGTATATTATTCTTGATTTCTACTCTTCTTCCTCCTTATCCTCTTACTCCTCGACCTCCTCCTCCTCCTCCTCCTCCTCCTCCTCCTCCTCCTCCTCCTCCTCCTAAGTACCAAGGTTCTCGAGTTATTATTATTATTTTCTTATTTTTTTTAGCCAACAAACATAGAAACTCTAATTAATTCACCTGTTCTGGTTTACCTGACGGTATATAATTATAGATTTTATTAAGCGTAGCGCTGGAGAGTGAAGGAGGGAGGCAGGTGCATGGAGGAGGAGGAGGGAGAAAGGTCGTCTTGGAAGGTCATCCGTCCATTTACCGTCCGATTCTTATGGAGGAGGAGGAGGAGGAGGAAGAAGAAGAGGAAGAATATGAAGAGGGCGAATAGAAGGAGGAGGAGGAGGAGATACTGGTATTAAAAATCTTTTGGTGGTAAAGTAATAGATTGGAAAGGAGATATATGATATTTATTGTGAGAGAGAGAGAGAGAGAGAGAGAGAGAGAGAGAGAGAGAGAGAGAGAGAGAGTTGGGATACAGGTAACGAGTTTAGGCGTGATATTTGAACAGGTGTGTGTGTGTTGAGTGATAGAGAGAGAGAGAGAGAGAGAGAGAGAGAGAGAGAGAGAGAGAGAGAGAGAAGGGTGGAGACTAATTTTTCTCTCACCTCTACACGTCCCTCCAATGCTTATCTCTCCCTCCTCCCCCTTCCTCCCCCTTCCTCCCCTTCCTCACACCATTTCCTACATTCCTATCCCTTCCACTCCCTTCCTCTTCCCCTCCACTCCTATCTCCACCACTCCTCCACACCGGAAATATGATAGAACCTACTAATTTACTACCTTTTCTCTCTCTCTCTCTCTCTCTCTCTCTCTCTCTCTCTCTCTCTCTCTCTCTCTCTCTCTCTCTCTCTCTCTCTCTCTCTCTCTCTCTCTCTCTCTCTCTCTTTCTCTCTCTCTCTTTCTCTCTCTCTCTCTCTCACGTCAAGTATTTATTTTTTAATTATTTTTTTTTCAGACGATAATGATAGGTATTGCAGAACACTCTCTCTCTCTCTCTCTCTCTCTCTCTCTCTCTCTCTCTCTCTCTCTCTCTCTCTCTCTCTCTCTCTCTCTCTCTCTCTCTCTCTCTCTCTCTCTCTCTCTCTCTCTCTCTCTCTCTCTCTCTCTCTCTCTCTCTCTCTCTCTCTCTCTCACTTTTTCACACTCTTCCTTCACTTGAGAAAATTATCCCTTCCCTTTTTTTTTTAACGAGAGACAATTTGCTCCTTTATATCACTTACTTCTCTCCTCCTCCTCCTCCTCCTCCTCCTCCTCCTCCTCCTCCTCCTCCTCCTCCTCCTCCTCCTCCTCCTCCTCCTCCTCCTGTCTGAGTACATACTACCGTCACGTCGAGTATTTATTTATTTTTTATTATTTTTTTTTCAAACGATAATGATAGGTATTGCAGAACACTCATTGTCGTTATTGCTTGAGAGAGAGAGAGAGAGAGAGAGAGAGAGAGAGAGAGAGAGAGAGAGAGAGATTGAAATACGTAGTTTAGTTTAGCCTTAGGGGTTGTGAGTTGACTATATGTGTTATGAGTGTTGTTCAGAGACTATAACTTACGGGATGTGGCTCTGGGAATGTGTATGTGTGTGTGTGTGTGTAGGTAGGTGGGTGGGTGTGGTGGGGCGTGGTCGGTGTGGCGTCGTGTGGTGAATGCGTTTGAGTGCGTTGTAGGGTGCTGAGTGACATTTGACTCGGTGGTGTGTGGTGCAGAGAGTGGTGTGGTGTGCGTGGAGGAAGGTGAGGAGGGGCGTTGTGGTGTGGTGGTGTGCTGGGGAAGTGAGGGTGACAGTGTGGTGGTGATTGTATGTCATGGTGTTGTGGTGTGGAGTGGGTGGTGGTGTTGGCGGAGCGGACGTGTACCACCACCACCACCACCACCGTAGCGCCACGGGAGGGTGGGGAGGGGAGGGGAGGGGAGGGTGGTGGAGGAGTTGGTTTCAGTGCCACAGGGATTAGAGGACAAATTACACGGTAGTGACTCTTGTCTGCTTGTTGCCTAACGAGTCTGGTTTGTCTTCTGCCTCTCGTTTTGCTCAGGGCCTCTACTCCTCCTCCTCCTCTGCTCTCCTCTCCAGGGATGGGGGAGGGGTTGGGGAGGGGAGGAGGACGTATGGCTGTCATATATACCTGGCATTGGTATCCACGTTTCTCATCCCCTCCCCGCGACAAAGTCTCATCTTGTCTGCTCACATACCAATCCTAGGTAACAATTTTTATCGGGTATACAAATCACCAGAGCGGAGAGGCGACCGTGCGTACGCCGGAGAAAGCAGCGAGTGATGCCATATCCGTCCTGTGCCACTCCTCTCGTTTCAGTGTCGTTTGTGAGCTCATCTGGGTCATTAGGTCCCAGAACCTTGGTAAAGTAGAACTGATGTCGTGTGTAGCGAGAAAAGGACCCCAGAGGCCTCGCAAAGGGACGGAAACCCCGGCCGAGGCGCGCAGGTGTCCTGCTGCCGAGGGTCACCCAGGCTCGCGTCGGGATGTCGGATGGCGAAGCTTATGCAACCAGCTTTTCTTACTCTAATACCCGCGTGGCACATATGGCACTATTGGGGCCGTGTTTTGGGCTGTTTCCGGAACATTTGGATTGAACTAAGTAGGTGGACGGGCAGGGGGTCTGTGTTGGCGTCGGGGGACACCGAAAAGTTTCCAGGTTTCCATCATGTTCCGCACACGTGTGTTGACGTGGCACTCCCAAGGACTTGTTGACACGGAGGAAATTGTTTGTTGTAAATATGTTATTAATATGTTGTGGGTGCAGCAGGGGAAGAGAGGAAGGCACCCTGGCATCCATTCCCTTACCCTCCCTGTGCCTCCAGTCCACTAAACGTTAAGGTGTTTTCTTTGCCGTCTAATCTCCTGCTCATGCTGTGTGTAAGGCGACCCTTGCCATGCTGTGCTGCCCTCTGCTGTTCTAACGATCGTGACTTGTAACCACGAAGCTCAGCTCATCACGTGGAAAGCTCCTTCAAGCCTCGTGCTGCGAGACAAGCCCAAGAAACGCTTAGGTTCTACCCTTGGTGTGGTGGTGTTACGTTTAGAGGAGGGAGGGTGCGTGAGGGCCCCTTAATGAGAATCAGAAAGCCAGAGCGGGTGGAGTAGAGCGAGGCGGGGCAGGGCGGGGCAGTGCCACAGTTTGTGCTGCCACAGTAGTGTAGAGGAACATGAGAACTGATGCTGTGCCCTGAGGCTGAAACTATGTGCCCCGGAGAGGTTAAGAGCCAGGCTGTGAGGCAGAGCCTGGGGTAGGGGTAGGGGGGGTGTCGTGAGTGGCCCGGGTGGCCCCTGACACAGGGCCAGAGCGGGAGGCAGTGGCGGGGTCGCGGCGCGGGGTCCAGGGGCAGAGTTCAGTCAGAGTGCGGTGGGAGCTCGCACGGAGAAGGCCGCCCGTAGTGCCGTCGCGCTGGCCGACGCATTGACTCGCTATCCTGCTGCCGGTCGTGAGTCTCTTTGGGGCAGCGGTGCAGCACACACCTGGGGCGCCGCGCAGCCCGCAGCTCTCGTCTGCTGAAAATTTTAGTGAGGCATCACTTGCTTTAGTCAACAGTGTGACGGTGACCTGCCACGAGGCAAAACCTGGAGGTTGTTGCAACTTTGGCAACTTAAGTTAATTGGGCTTTAGGCAACATTCAGTCTCTGCGTCACGAAAATTGAAGTGTTGCAGTTTTAGTGGTGCGGCTGTGGAGTGCCCCGCCCTGCCCCGTCCCGCCCGCTGACTCGGGGCGCAGTGACCCCTGAATGTAGCTGTGGCTCCTCGTGCTCGGTAGTAAATACTATTGCAGAGTAACTCCGTATCCCGGCCACTTGTTGGTCAGCGCCGTGTCAGTACTGCGTCAGACAGACCTGTGTGCCAGCCTCGCAGTGCTCCGAGCCTCGTGAAGCTCCGCCGTTCTGCTTCATCTGCCGCAGAACATTGACACGCGGCGAGTGCAGGCGACCCGTGCCGCCCGTGGATACGCAGCAGCCTCAGCATAGCAAGAAGAGTGAGATAAAGGTGAGTGTTGCATACCGTTGAGGTGTTACATTGTGGTTGCGGCGATATGCATGTTTCCAACGTTGTCTTCACTGCGGGAAGGGATGTGGCAAAAAATGTACATCTTCCTCGCTCCATTAACTATCATCTCTCAAACCAGCGTTCAGGCGGGTTCGGGGTTCGTGAGGGGGTTCGCCCAACTGGTTCTTACTCAACGGATCACATTTGTCTCAGAGTCTCATTGTTGGGTTCGCTTCCTTGGGTCACTATTAGCAGCATCAAGCTTGGCTCTTACAGCATCCCTAACACCAACGTATGTGTGTTTAAATTAACACATATTTAAGGCTTTTTATACAATTACCTTCCTGTGAAAATATTTTATGACGTTTAATTTAGTACTGAGGTGCAGACGAAGGAGGAGAAGGAGAAACTGGGAAGGCGAGGAGAAGAACGCTAGAGTGAAGGATGCATGCTGAGGAAAAATGAGCGTGCATGAGGGTGAAGAAGAGAATGATGATGAAAGAGTTTGTTGGAGGGAGAAGGGAAGAGTTTAATGGTGAAGAGAAATTATGAAGAAGTGTGTGTGGAAGTGTGTAACAGAAGTGTAAGTTTATGAGGATGAAGGGAAAAGATGAGGATGTTAGTGAGGACGAGGAATCAGGTGTGTACATATGTTTGCGTGTGTATGTGTGTGTGCATGCGTATGTATGTGAACATATATGAGTGTGAGTGAGATAATGTAAAGGGAAGTAAATGCAAGGAGAGTGAATAGTAGAAGTAAGTATGAGTAGAAGGAACGTGTGTGTGTGTGTGTGTGTATTAAGGTGAGAGGCGGAGAGGAAGACTAGAAAGAGAGCGTGACTGAACATAAGGATAGAGTTAGGGTACTGACGTGGAAGAAGGAGGAGGAGGAGGAGAAAAACTACGTAAGGCTTAACAAATTACAGAGAGAGAGAGAGAGAGAGAGAGAGAGAGAGAGAGAGAGAGAGAGAGAGAGAGAGAGAGAGAGAGAGAGAGAGAATTTGTACCTTGGTCAGTAGTGTTAGAATGATAAAGTACGTACTAAGAACAGAGGCGATAAAGACGTAATGAGTAAGGTTGAGGCTGAGCTCTTAACTGATAACATTCTGATAAGCGATGTAAATACGTAACTCATTTGTTCTTCACATTACTCTGACATTCTTGAAATCATTTGTCAATATTAATGGAAGTAAATGTTTGGAAGATTAGCGATTCTTTATTATTATTATCATTACTACTACTACTACTCTTAAAAGTATACATATTTCAGTTCGAATTCCTCTTATCTTTCCTTTACTTCCTTTCCATACACGGTCAGGTTAATTCTTGTCTGTTGTATGTATTTTCTCATCAATATTTTCGTTTATCTTGTGGCTATTTGAGGTGAAAAGAAGCTGTGGTTTGTATTGATATAAAAAAGTGTGTGTGTGTGTGTGTGTGTGTGTGTGTGTGTGTGTGTGTGTGTGTGTGTGTGTGTGTCGAGGGCATGATTAGCTCGATTAAAGAGAGGAAGTAACTTTCTTGTCTACTATTACTACTACTACTACTGCTACTGCTACTACTACTACTACTACTACTACTACTACTACTACTACTACTACTACTACTACTACTGTTGGCAATGGGATTTTTTTGCGATAGTATAATGTTATTCGTAAGGTTATAGATGCGAGAGAGAGAGAGAGAGAGAGAGAGAGAGAGAGAGAGAGAGAGAGAGAGAGAGAGAGAGAGAGAGAATGTTTGAAATGTTTGAGATGGTAATGGGGTGCGTTCAAGGGTGTGGCGCTAATGTTTGTGTGTCGCTGAGGGTGTGTGTGTATGTGTGCATGTGTGTGTGTGTGTGTGTGTGTGTGTGTGTGTGTGGTGCAATCAGGTGGTGGTGACTTGTGTGTGTTTAGTGACGACTGCTACAGGTGGTGATGATTGGAATGATTAGCGAATCCACAGGTGTTGAAATTTGGAGGTAAAATTGATGACACACACACAGGTAAAAGCTACAGTAAATCACCAAGAGGAAGGAGAGAAGATATACAACTGATAAAAAAGATAATATGAGGAAGTGACAGAAAGCTAGATAAGAAGTAGGAGAAGAAAAGGAAAGGAAGTTTGAAAAAATAAAGGAAAGTTGTCAGCCGTAGTACATAGTTTTGGGGAAAGAAATTACAGCTTATGACAGAAAGGGAAAGAAAGAAAGAAAGAAAGAGAGAGTTACCAGTGCTTAGAATCATTTCATGTTATGGTATTGTTACTGTGTCGGTAGGAAATCACAGTAGGTCACAATAAGACGGTGGATGGAGAGTGAGGGGAAAGGTTACACGTAGTTATGAACGAGGAAAAAAAACAACAACTAATGGCTCAACAGTTAATGACAGGATGAGGGGAAGCGATGTGAGGGGTGATTTATGGACTAAGGGAAGAAGTTATAGTCAGTAACGAAACAGGAAATCGAGTTAAAGGTGTTATTAGCGTGGAAACGGAAGCTATAGGTGTGCACAGGTGAGAATTAGACCACAGGTGTACACAGAGTGGGTGGTGGTGACGTTGTGAGGGTGACATTCAGGACTCCTAACTTTTGTTTTCTTTTCATTTTTATCCCTAAGCGACTGGTGTTACTGTATATATATTAGTCAGTTTGTGTTTATGAGTATCTGCTTTCTCTCTCTAGCTTGTATGTAACGCGTCTCTTGTCCACTCAGCTTGTAACGGTGTGGTACTACTGAACCGGTAGTCACTCGACTCTCCAACACCTTCCTGCCTGTAATATTTCACCTGTAAACCTTCCATTCACCGCCACACTCACCTCATAACTCTACTCCGTTCCATCTCATTTCACTGCCAATTTTCCACTCCACCTCCTACTCCAACGCCTCATTTTTTTTCTCCATCTCATTTTTAATCTTGAAACTCTTCTTACACGGTCCGATTCCACATTTTATTTATACTCCACTTATGCTTCTACCACATTCCTTCCTCAGTCCTCAGCCTCATAATCATTACATTGAAATTTCCTATCCTCAAGGCATCCTCTACTTCCTTAACCTCATCCACCCCTCCTCCTCCTCCTCCTCCTCCTCCTCCTCCTCCTCCTCCTCCTCCTCCTCCTCCTCCTCCTCCTCCTCCTCACTCCAACCCCCAACATTCCACTCTGATACCAGCGTCTCAGTCTGCCTTAAGAAAAAACGTTTAAAAAATTTATTATCTAAATCTTCTCTTCTATATTGTTCCACTGTGTATGTGTGTGTGTGTGTGTGTGTGTGTGTGTGTGTGTGTGTGTGTGTGTGTGTGTGTGTGTGTGTTCTATTTGCACTTACCGTCTTGACTTTTGTGTTGACGCAAGGTTCTGGTGGTGGTGGTGAGTGAGGCTAATGGAGGTGAGGGTGGTGGAGATGAGTGAATGGGAGGCCAAGGGGGAAGAATAGCAGTGAGGGAGGGTGAGGTGGAGGCTAAGGGAGGCTAATGGAGATGAGGTGGTGGTGAGAGAGTTGAGTAGAGGTGGAGGTAGTGGAGATGAGGGAGTGAGGTGGAGGTAGGTGGTTGGGAAGAGTCTTTAATCATCTCCCCGCGGCTTGAAACCAACATGATAACCTTAGACATGCATACTTTCGCTCGCATTCTCCCCCCACCTTTCATCCTCCCCTTACCTTCCCCTCTCTCTCTCTCACCTCCCCATACCTACCTACCTCAGCCTCCTCCTACACTCATCTCCCACCAGCTGGCCCTCCTCCACCACCACCACCAGCAGCACTACACCCTTAAGTAGCCCTCAGGAGTGGTCTGAAAACCCTTGACCTCAGCCGTCGTGTCCCAGCGGTCTATCTGTGGGCGGGCCAGCAGCTTGGATGGCTAACTGACAGGGTGCGGGATTATCATTGTGATTATATCTTCATAAGCAGTATTGTGTGTGTGTCTGCAGAGAGAGAGAGAGAGAGAGAGAGAGAGAGAGAGAGAGAGAGAGAGAGAGAGAGAGAGAGAGAGAGAGAGGGAGAGGGAGAGGGAAGCTATCTCTAATATCATCCAGCTGTTGTCGGGGAGAGCCTTGCAAACTGATACTCAATAGCTCCCTTTCTTGAGTTCGTTCCCTCCCCATCAAGACTTCGCCGCCCGCCCGTCCGCCTATCTTATCCAAGGGTGCTATAGCGGTTCAACGGGACTAAGGAATATAAAGTAGCGGTTCTTAGTGGGTTCTGTGAGGGCTAGGAACCTATATGCTGTAGTTTCATCATTACCATAACCACCACCATCACCATCACCACCATCACCATCATCACCATCATCACCACCATCACCCTCACACATACGATTCAAATTACACATCTCCGTCTTCCTTGCACATCATTAACTACTACTTAAAAGGAATGAGGTGGAGGTGGAGGGTGAGGGTGGAGGGTGTGGGTGGAGGGAGGGCTGGGTACACCTACACCCAATACCCATCTGCATTTTGTATTACCATATATATATTTATTTCCTCTTCGTAGTTTTCTTTCACGATTTGTATTATTTTTTTTTTTTCTCTCTCTCTCCTCATTTGTTTTTCTCCCTTTCTTTTTCCTCCTTTTTTTTGTGATGTTGTTTCCTTCCTCGTGTTTCCGGTAAAAAAAAACAGTTGATTTCGTGTGTGTGTGTGTGTGTGTGGGTGGGGGGGGGGTGTTTCTGTTGATGTTTGTTTGTGTTTGTGTTGCGTGGGGAGGGAGGGAATAGAGGCTCTTCTGTGTGTTTGTGTGGGAGGAGGGAAATACCGTCTCTCTCTCTCTCTCTCTCTCTCTCTCTCTCTCTCTCTCTCTCTCTCTCTCTCTCTCTCTCTCTCTCTCTCTCTCTCTCTCTCTCTCTCTCTCTCTCTCTCATATTTATCATAATCATACGTTGTTTCCCTTAATTATCTCGTCATTGTTTTCTTTGCTCTCTCCTCCTCCTCCTCCTCCTCCTCCTCCTCCTCCTCCTCCTCCTCCTCCTCCTCCTCCTCCTCCTCCTCTTCCTCCTCTTCCACGTAAAGACCCTCATCCTTCCTCTTCTTCATCAATTATCCTTCTCCTTCACTTTTATCCCTCCTCCTTTTACTCCTCCTCTCATATTCTCCATACTCTTCCTCCTCCTCCTCCTCCTCCTTCTCCCTCCTCCTCCTCCTCCTCCTCCTTGTCCCTCCTCCTTCTCCTCCTCCTCCTCCTCCTCCTCCTCCATAAGGGAAAGGACTCGGAAGACCCAAGCGGATGAACCACGTCTCGGAAACATGATACGATGCTTCAAATATTGACGCTCACAATGACCTCGACTAGGCTGCATTAGAGGCTCGAGTTGCCTCTCTGATTGCTTTATATTTGTTTTTTCTTCTATCTCTATTTCTCTCTTTTTATCTTTCTTTTTTTTCATTCGGGGGTTTTCGTTCCTTGTGTTTGTCAGTTTTCTAATTTGACTCAGTTTTTTTTATTTTATTTATTCTCGTGTTTTCTTTACATTTTTTTATTTTCTTGCCGGTTATCTTCCTCTCGTCTTCATCTCTATTCTATCCTTTTTACTTCTCCTTGTTTTCAATGTAAGTCTTATTCCTCTTCAGATTTTTATTATATATATTTTTTTTCTCTAGGTTATATTTCTTTGTCAATATTTTATCTCTTTATCATATTTTTCTCTTATGTTCTATTACTTATTTATTTTCCTCTTCCATTTTCCTCCTTGTTTTTTTTTTTATCTCTTCTCTTCACCTTTTTTTATTTTACTTATAATATATTTCTTTATCTTCCTTATCTTTTTTTTATATCTATCTTCTTATCTCTCCTCTTTCTCTTTTACTCTTTTCAATTCATGATAATTATCTATTGTATCTATCCACCCGTCTATCTTTCTATTCATCTATCACTTATTATTATTCTCTGTCCGTCCATTACATTGCCTTCCTTTATACGTCTACTTTCTCTTTTTTTCTCTCTCTCTCTTTTTATCTATCTCTTTGTTCTTGTCTTGTCTTGCCTCTGGGGACACCAATCATTCAATTAGTATATCAAGACATTCTCTCTCTCTCTCTCTCTCTCTCTCTCTCTCTCTCTCTCTCTCTCTCTCTCTCTCTCTCTCTCTCTCTCTCTCTCTCTCTCTCTCTCTCTCTCTCTCTCTCTCTCTCTCTCTCTCTCGTTTAGTTGTTTGATACTTAAAATTCAATAACAACAATAAATAACTTTGGGATTTCCTGGGACCGTGAAAGAAATTAGAACAGGATGTGTGTGTGTGTGTGTGTGTGTGTGTGTGTGTGTGTGTGTGTGTGTGTGTGTGTGTGTGTGTGTAGGTGTGTGAGTGAGTGAGTCAGTGCAGTGTTATGTAAATTAACGAGACTCATCCACTTCGCTACACTTGTCCATACCTACACACCTGTCTAATTTGAGAGAGAAAAAGAGAAAGAGAAAGAGAGAGAGAGAGAGAGAGAGAGAGAAAATAAAAATCGTCCTCTTATCACTTCCTTCCCTTCCTACACATCCTTCTCTCCCTTCCACCCATTCCCTTTAAATACCTCATCCTTAAACCCCTTTCACTTACACCTTAATAAACCCAATCCTTACCTGCACTCATCCTATTTATCCTATACCTAAACGCAGCTCCTTAAACGTATCCTACCAGCCAGCCAGTCAGTCAGTCAGTCAGTCAGTCATGTTTCTCCTTCGCTCTCCTCTCTTATCTCTCCCCCGCATCATGCTTACCTTGGGGCCACACCTGATACTGAGGCGATAAGAGGCTGTGGTCTGTTTGTTCCCTCGTGTCTGTCTTCATTACGGTGTGCTTTTGTGGAGTGAATATTGCCTTAAGGTTGTTCGGTTTATTGTTTCCTTGCCTTTCTCACTCGTTCATCTGAGAGAGAGAGAGAGAGAGAGAGAGAGAGAGAGAGAGAGAGAGAGACCTTCCTCTAATGTCTGATCGTATATATTTTTCCTCATTCTCCTACCATTACGTCGCAGTTTTTCCTCCATATCATGTTTCCTCTCTTACACGTTTACTATCTTAATTTCCTCTAATGTAGCTGTACCTTTCTCTTCCACTTTAAGTAAGAATATCCTTCTCTAACACACTTGTCTTCTCCTTACCACACACACACACACCTCCCACACCTCCACCACAGTCCCTTAACCCATCCTTTCATCTCTATGTAGACAAAACTACATACTAACCAATCCTATCCAAACACCCTTTTCTCCCCTTTCAATCCCCTAGCTAGACAAGTTACACCCTTTCCACACACATACCACCACCACCACCACCCTATCCTAACGTGTCCTTTACCCTCTGTTCACCCTGATTTCCCCCTTAAAAGGTTAATGTGAGGTCTAGTACCCTGCCCCCAACCAGCAGAGGATTATAAGTAGCGGTCTTCCCCCTTCTGTTCCCCTGGTAAGGCTAGGGTTGCGGCCGGTCACAGTGTCTTTCATAAGGGGACGGTAGGGCATGCATAATTCTGGTGGGCCTGCGTGTGGCGGGGACAGTTACCGGGATGAAGATATCGCAGCGGGTACCAAACGATTATGGGTATGCCAGGGAACCGCCCCGCCCTTCCTCCGCCCGTTAGGTGATGGTATAGTGTGTCTTGCTACGTCATCTCTATAGCATCTTTGTATTCATCTCATCTCCGCTCTTCTCATTGCTTTTCTTCTGTTTGTAATCTTTATTTACACCCTTCTTCTTGTTCTATTTCTCCTCCTCCTCCTCCTCCTCCTGTCCCCCACGGCTTTACTCACGCCCTCTCATCTCCCGTACACGCCCACTCGACGCCCACAGAAGCTATCTCATCCTCACCGCCTCATCCTCAACAACCTCATACAGTTTGTTTAGCTGAGTGACGCATGCAAATAAATCACAGTCAGATTCACGTGCAGCTTGTGTTACATGTTAAATATACGAAAGTGAATCATGGGTGAGTGAGAGGGAAGAGAAAAAACGGGAAAGGAAAAGAGAGAGAGAGAGATTAGGATGAATAACAAGATGAATAGGAAGGAGATAAGAGTAAAACTATCAAAACGAATGTAGGTTATTGAAACGAAGATGAGAATAAAAAGAATTAGAAAAAGGAAAGTGATGAAGAAGGGAAGGATGGATGTACGCATTGCACGTAGTAGTATCTGAGAGGAATTATTAAGGAAGGGAAGGTCACCTGAGGGAAGGAAAGATATTTTTACCTGTAATGGAGGAGAGATCGAGGCTGTAATGGGGAGAATGGCGGCAGGTAAGAGGCACTGAGGGAAGAAAGGGGAGGGGAGGAAAGGGGGAGAGAGAGAGAGGAAGTTATAAAAAGTTTTCTCGTTACACTCAAGCTTGACCTCCTCCTCCTCCTCCTCCTCCTCCTCCTCCTCCTCCTCCTCCTCCTCCTCCTGGAGATGAGATGGTTAAGGGGGAGAAGGGAGAGTGGTGGATGGATGGGTATGTTTTGTGTGGGTGGAAAGGGGTGGAATGGGTGATGGTGGTGGTGGTGGTGGTGGTGGTGGAGGAGGTGAAGGCTGCGTGAGGGGAGAGGGTGATGCAAGAAGAGGAAGCTTAGAGGAGGAGGAGGAGGGGAGGAGGAGGAGGAGTAGGAGGAAGAGGAGGCGGTGGAGGAGAAGGAGGCTGTGGCATGTCACTAATCTCTCCTCCTCCTCCTCCTCCTCCTCCTCCTCCTCCTCCTCCTCCTCCTCCTCCTTCATCAGTTGACGGACTAACAATTACCTTTGATTATTCGATTATTATGTGATTGACAACCTACGCAACATCATCCCATGGGAGGCTACGAGGACTCATCTATTGTTATTGTTATTATTGTTGTTATTATTATTATTATTATTATTATTATTATTGTTTGCGTATATACTTCATTGAACGTATGGTTATTGTGGTAGTAGTAGTAGTAGCAGTAGTATAGATAGTAGTAGTAGTAGTAGTAGTAGTAGTAATAGTAGTAGTAGTAGTAGTAGCAGCAAGTGTTAAGAGAACTGCGGATGTGTGATTATCAGCTTGTTTTGTAAGTCACCAGCTGTGTGTGTGTGTGTGTGTGTGTGTGTGTGTGTGTGTGTGTGTGTGTGTGTGTGTGTTTGTGTTTGTGTGTGCGTACCCGCCGGACGACTGTAATCTGTTTTCCCTCGACCACCTCACCACCACGACCTTTGTACTTGTCGTCCCCTTGCTGCCGACGACCTGCCTAACTTATAAGGGCGAACATGTAAATATTCCAGAGGTGAGGGCATGGTGGTGGTGGTGGTGGTGGTGGTGGTGGTGGTGGTGGTGGTGGTGGTGGTGGTGGTGGGGGTGGTGGTGGTGGTGGAGGGGGTGAAGGGGGGGAGAGGGAGAAGTCGTGGCCTTGGCAAAATGAGGTTTTAGCTTCTCATTAATTTTTAACCTCTCTCTCTCTCTCTCTCTCTCTCTCTCTCTCTCTCTCTCTCTCTCTCTCTCTCTCTCTCTCTCTCTCTCTCTCTCTCTCTCTCTCTCTCTATCTCTCTACTCTATCTTTCCTCTTTCTCTTGTTCCTTTTCATTTTATTTTTCACCAACATAATTTTGAACTTTCCTTCACTTTTACTCCTGTCACTTTCTGTAATCCTCCTCCTCCTCCTCCTCCTCCTCCTCCTCCTCCTCCTCCTCCTCTCCTCCTCCTCCTCCTCCTCCTCCTCCTCCTCCTCCTACTTGCCACAGAACCCCAGAAGAAGACCCATGTTTAGAGAGAGAGAGAGAGAGAGAGAGAGAGAGAGTGAGAGAGTGAGAGGGGCGGGGTAGTGTGTTTGCCGTGGTTGTGGCGGTGGCTGTGTTGTGATGACCTACGTGAACTTTCCCATCGTTTAAATGCCTCTGTGACCGCGCGTGTCGCCAGAAACCTGCTGGAGGCTGCCTGAAGGTGGCGCTGTAGAGGTGGTGATCAGTTCTTTAGTTATCTATATTCTTATTTATTTATTTACTTATACTTTTTTAATTTTTTTTTTTTTTTACATAAGACAAACGCGTTACTTTTCTACCTAACAAACAGTGCTTTTTCTCTCCTTTATTTATCCTTTCTTCTCCTTCTCCTATTTTTTATGTGTTTTTTCCCTAATGCTGCTATGTTAGTCCCCCTCTCGTTTCCCTAGCCTCAATAAGGTTAGGAAGGTAGTTGCGTGTGGAGGTATAAAGTTATAGTTACTGAGTACACTTGTGGGTTAGTAACTAATGCACACGTGTGGAGGTGACACTTGTGTACGTAATGGAGGGAGGAAGGGAAGGCTGGTGTTACGGTGGTGTTAGTGGTGGTGGTGGTGGTGTTAGGTTATACATCAATCCGTGTATAAAACTTACTATTAATGGAGTGAATATAAAAGTTATGTCCAATAATACGAATTTAAATACTTTTAATATCTGCGTAGTACGATTGGAATTAAATACAGGCTATTGGAATGCATTTACGATGTTTTCATGAGAGCATTGGTGAAGTTTAAAGATGAATATTCGTGGCTCAAGAATTTCTACCTGAAGCTAAAGGTGAGTCTGTGGTCGTCACGGTGCTGTGATCAAATACCTTCATGACCAGTACAGGTATTCAGTTCCCGGATGTCGAACCTGTCGCGCCCAGGTACATCAATTTATATTTTCCCCTCTTTTTTTATTATTTTTTATTTTAGGAAAGCAATTTTGTTATGCTAGTATCTAACCCTTTCTTTTTTATATCTTTTTTTTTAGTCTCATGATAAATAATAGTGACTTCATACACTGACGGTTGAATAGAGAAATATACGATGTGTTCACTGTAATTATATTGGTCATGAATTTTGTAAAGTTACTGGCTCTCTCTCTATATATATATTTTCTCTCTCCCAATTTCTTTCTTACATTAAAAATACTAACGGTGTATCAGACTATTCTACAAATATTAAGACACAAAATTTGAAAATACTGTACTTTCTTATTTTTTTATGATAGTTATAGAGGATCGAATACCTTGCGATGCTGTATTAGAATGTATTAGTGTAGGTGTAGTCACTGTAGTGGATTCGAATACTCCAGCCTTGAACCTTGCTTTATGAGGATACAATAAACATTTATGGCCGTTCTTGTGTGCTTTGTCATGGTTTTTGATAAGTATTTCATGGCATGCCCTCCTTTTATTACTTCTCTCTTCATCATCATCATCATCATCATCATCATCATCATCATCATCATCATCATCATTATCATTATCACCATCATTATTATCGCTTCATTTTTGTATTTATGTATTAATTTTCATCATGATTGCAATAACGATGAGAATTTCAATACAATCCCTCCTTCCACTTTACTTCCTCTCCTCCTCCTCCTCCTCTATTCCCTCCTACCATTTATTATTCCTTTTAACACACATTACCTTCACCATCCACACTCACACTTAAAACCAAGGAAAATACAACGTTAAACAAACTAGTTATAAGACATTTGATAGCTCGTTCGTGGAGTTAAGATGGAAGTGGTGGCAGGGGATAGGATTAGCGGCAATGGTGGTGATGGTGGTGGTGGTGGGGGCGGCGGCGTTCATTGGTAGGAGAGAAATTAGCAGCCTCATGCCTCTGTTGGTCGTGTTGTCTCGATAGTGGCGAGCATTAGCAGCGCGGTGAGTGGTGTGAGCAAAGGCTGGGAAGGGGAAGGAGGGAGAAGGGAGATGGAAGGAGGGTAAAACGTAAGATATAAGTGAAGAAAGAGGATGAGGAAAACCAACAAAAGGAAGAAAGTAGATAGAATAAGGGAAAAACATAAAATGGAGATGGAGAAAAAGAATGAGGATGAGACTTGAGTGGTATGTAGATGCAAATAAAAAAAGGAGGAGGAATAATAATGATAATAAAGGTGGAGTGAGTGTGTATGGAGTAAAAAAAAACACACACACACACACACACACACACACTGATCAGGAAGGCGAGGGTTGAGTGTGTGTGAAAGGCAAGGCGTCAGTTTGCATCTGTGCGTCAGAGGGAAGCTGCAAGTGACATTATCTCGCTGGGATGCGGAGGACAGAGACGTATAACTAATTTCTCTTTCTTCCCTTGAGTCTAAAAACAATGAGGCGAAGACAACTTAACAACATATTATTAATGTTTGTTTTTTTTTCCTCCCATTTTTACACGTCATAGATTTCGGAAGACTGGAAATGTTACTGGTGATTTTGGTGACATTTCGTAAGCTTGTGGGGTCGTATACGTAGCTGTTTGTGATAGTAGAAGTCTTTTTGATATTGTCTTGAAGGTCACTAGAGAGAGGAAGTGGACGTTTACTGGCTGTGATGACGGAAAGTCTAGCACACACACACGCACACACACACACCTTATATAGCTACACACACACACACACACACACGTACACACATATGAGTAACAGTAACATAAGCAGTAAAAACAGAAGTAATCGAGGAACAATAAGACAAAACCAGCTCTTTCCAGGACGACATTCGCCTCAGTCCTCGCCAACGCACCATAAGAAGCAACAAGAGAGTGCAGCGGAATAAAATTTGTATGACTGATGTTGGCGGGACGGATTAAGTCGAAGGAGGCGGCGTCGTTACTAAACCCTGACAGCTTGTGGGCTCTGCTTGCTTGGAACGACTACAGATAACATTATTAGCAACCCTGGCCTTCTTGGGGGCAGTCAGAGTAAGAGTAGGGGTTAAGAGGAAGGGTGTTAGTGCGTGAGAAGGATTATCAGAAAGTGTGAGGGGAAGAGAAGCGTGGAAGGGCGAGGAAAGAAGGATTATAAAAACATGGGCGTGTGAGGGGAAAGTGAGGTATGTGTGGGAGTGATGACTTTCTATGAGTAAGGAAGGGAAAGGGAGCAGCATTAAGGGAGGAATGAGTGGGGGGGAAAATAGTGATGTGAAAGAGAAGAATGGGCAATGATAATACACAGTGACGGGGAGGAATAAAGAGGAGGAGGAGGAAAGGAGGGAGGGAGGAGTACGCGGCAAATCAATAATGGAAAGGTGGAGAGAAAGAGCGAAAGAGAGATAGAGAGAGAAGAAGAAAAAAATGCAACATAAGGAATAAATTAATGTGGTGCATGTGAGAGACACGAATTGCATAGTAGAAGTGGATGTGGGAGGAGGAGAGGGAGAGAGAGACTGTGTTAGTAGTAGTAGTAGTAGTAGTGGTAGTAGAGGAGGAGGAGGGGGGGAAGCGACTGGTGGGTGGGTGGAGGGTGGTGATGGGGAGGCGTGGGGTGGTAGGTGCTTTGTACCTGGCTGAGGCAAAACTAGGCCAAGGATGGCAGCTCTTGGTCCAGTGAGTCACCTCTTACATCCCTATGGTTCGTCATGCTGCCACCTGTGCTTGTACCCCTCACTTCGATACAACCCTCGTACTCCTGCCGCTAGGAAACACCGGCAGAGTCTTCCATCACCTTAAAGTAACCCAAATGAACGAGGGATGTAAATCAAGGGAGTTCTGGGTCAAGTTTGTAGCATCTGTGTGTTGTGTTTTTATGTTAACTTGAGGACCTCGACGCTGTGTTGAGATTTGAATGTATCTAGGTGACGTTAGATTAAGACTGGACTATCTTCCTCCTCCTCCTCCTCCTCCTCCTCCTCCTCCTCCTCCTCCTCCTCCTCCTCCTCCTCCTCCTCCTCCTCCTCCTCCTCCTCCCCCTCCTCCTCCTCCTCCTCCTCCTCCTCCTCCTCCTCCTCCTCCTCCTCCTACCGTCCCATCCATCTCTCTCTCTCTCTCTCCTTACCACTCAGAAGACAAGTTAGTACTTTCGCTCTATGGGTAACTGGCTCTTATCTCTCTCTCTCTCTCTCTCTCTCTCTCTCTCTCTCTCTCTCTCTCTCTCTCTCTCTCTCTCTCTCTCTCTCTCTCTCTCTCTCTCTCTCTCTCTCTCTCTCTCTCTCACACGCGCATTTTTTCTCCTTTTTTTCTTTTAATTCCCTGTATTTAACATTGATAGCGTCGTTTCCTCTCACTGTTTTCACTCCTTTCTTTTGTTCGTTACATTCGTCAAAGGGAGAAGGAAACGTGTGATGATGTACACATAACCAGCTTCCTTCCTGCCTTTGTTTTAAACCCTCGCCACAACAACTTGAGAAAATGATACGATCTTACCGAGTTATCAAGTGGGAAGGATGTCAGGAGAAGAGGTGTTGATACGTCAGCAAGATGCGCTTAGCTAGGTGTTGTTTGGGGTGTTTTAGGTAGTACTGGAAGGGTGGTAAGGTGTGGGGTAATGGGGTAATGGGGCTGGTGTTGAGGTGATGAGGGAAGGGGTGGTGCAAGGCTGACAGGTGTTTGGGAAAGGGTCGAGTTGGGGTGACGGACCAGTTCTGTTGCGGTTGTGGCTAATTTCGTTTTGCTATCCTTGTAAGGTAATGTGTGGTGAGAGAGAGAGAGAGAGTGTGCTGAATATACATCACACATCACATCAGCATAACATACCCCACATTGTCACATCACAATCCCACACCACAATAACCAACACCGCAATACCACACCACACAAAAACCTCACAATCCTACCACAATGAGACAGACACATACCACATACCACCACAAAGTACACAACCAAGTACCATCACATCTTGACACACACACACACACACCAAGACTTCCTTTCCTTACGACTCCTCCTGAACGACTATTAATCCATCAATCAGTCACTCATACCCAGAATACAAGCAAAATATACACATGTAATGGCATACCTCTGTCTCGGTGGTCTAGTGGTCACTGTTACTTGCTGCTAATCTGCCAGTCCAAATGTGGTACCGGGGTTCGATTACTGATATGTAAGAGCAAATAATGTTTACCTGACACAGACGTCCATTCATGGCTCCTACGTATGTGTGTGTGTGTGTGTGTGTGTGTGTGTGTGTGTGTGTGTGTGTGTGTGTGTGTGTGTGTCTGAGGTGACATACTAATGCAATGGATGGCTAAGCTGCCGCGTGTGTCAAAAAGGTCAAGGAAACACACACACACACACACACACACACACACACACACACACACACACCACACACCCACACACCATGACAAATCCAATGCAAGTTCCATAATTTTCCCCTTCTCTTCCTCTCCTCCTCCTCCTCCTCCTCCTTCTTCAGGGTGACATAGCAGGTGGAGGAGGAGGTGGTGAGGTGGTGATTGAGTGAAAGACCATCGCCACCACCTCACCACACTGTTTGGGCTGCTAATTAGGCAAACATTAGGCGGTAAGGCTCCTGACACAATCTCACCTCGTCTTCGTTCTTACTTCTTTCTCCTCCTTGTCTCTACTTTTTTGTGGGGTGAAAAAAAACGAGTTAACATGATCATGCGGTTTTTATCCCCCTCTGTATGTGTGGGGTTTTTTTTAGTGTGTGTGTGTGTGTGTGTGTGTATTTATGAGGTCATGAGGAGAGTTGACGCTGCGGATTCGTGTGTGTTTGTGTGTGTTTTTAGGTTGACTGGTTGTGGTTGTGGTGGTGTTTGTAGTGGTGGAGAAAGTTCAGTTCGTGGTGTTGATAATGGTGATGTAGTGTAGGTGGAGGAAAAGATGTTTATAGTAGAGAAGGAAAAGGAGAGAGAAGGAGTAATAGAGAAGACATGGAGGAGGAAAAAATTGACCTAAGCAGGAGGAAAACATGTAAGATAAGGAAACAATAGTGCACCACCATCACCAATAATAATAATGATAATAATGATAGTAATGATAATAAAATATGTTGAGAGCCATCACACACACACACACACACACACACACACACACACACACACACACACACACACACACACACACACACACACACACACACACACACACACACACACACAGCAGTAGTATTGGTGGTAGTAACGTCATTAAGAGAGAGAGAGAGAGAGAGAGAGAGAGAGAGAGAGAGAGAGAGAGAGAGAGAGTTATGGTAATGGATGAAGGTCTTGAACGGGAACTTTTTGCCTCCCATAACCAGACCTGCTTGGCGTCTGCTTCCCTTCTCGTGTCGTGGGGCTCCGTTTCTTTCCTCTGCCCTCCTTCGTGACCCTTATAACGTTCCTGTGGGCAGCGGAGCGTCCCACCTTCCTTCCCTCCCTCGCTTCCCTCCCTCTCCCTCACACACGCTACGCTACACTAGTTCCCCTCACGTCTGCGTCTCCTCCTTGGGGTTCCAGCGTCTCTAACCCCATTCCAAGGACGCTCCAAGGGGTCGAGGTATGCTAAAATTAAACCCCCAAGAGATGAAGTAAAAGATTCGTGTTTATATTCATAGATGGATGTAGGACGAAGGTGCTGATTAAAAAGAGAAAATGAAAATTGTGAAAAGAAAACGAAGTGAGGTCTAAGAAGTAAAGTTTAAGTAAGAGACTTTGCTCAAGGTCGTTGTCTTGTATGCTGTTGCTTTTTTCTTCTCCTCCTCCTCCTTTTCCTCCTCCTCCTTCTTCTTCTTCTTCTGGGCTTAATATTTTTCGTGGCGGAGGACCCTGGATGCTCATGGGGTAAGTTGGGCAGGGAAGCGATACTCTACCTAAGGTTTTCACAATGTTTCACCCACCTTTCATACCCTGCCGCCAACCCGCCACTTCGACTGCAACGCTCAGCTGTGTACAATGTATATAGTGAAGCTTGAGGTGGTAGGAAGAGAAAGAATCACGAAAAAGTGTGCAAGTATACGGTACGGCATCTTTTAGCGACTACAAGAACTGTTTGTCATGGTGTTTGAGTTTTCATTGCGATCTTATTTTCATTTTTTTTTCTCTCTCTCTCTCTGATTCTGTTGTGTTTTTTTTACGTGTAGCCATGAACTCGCTTCTTACTACGAGTGTGTGTGACGTTTAACGAAGGCGCCAAATAGAGACTTGACTGTGGCTTAGTAACACAACTTTTAAACACGGGCTGCCAAAAATGGACAGACCAACACCAGAAACATTTAGTGTCTTGATAAAAGCGAGAATGATCCTAAAATAGTGTAAAAGTAAACGCTCACACACCAAGTGGAGGAGGAGGAGGAGGAGGAGGAGGAAGAGTAAGAGGAAGAGAGAGAAAAAAAAATAGAAAACAAGGCTAAGAAAACATCGTAAGAACCCGCAGAAGAGGTGATGCGAGGCAATTTCCGCCAAAAAAGGTGGAACGGTAAGGAAACTTGAGACGAACTTGGTAGTAAATCGACAATAATTGAAAAGATAGCAATGAGTGGCCTCTGATTTTCGTGCGTTGATGTGATTCTGCAATGAACAACAACGGGAGGAGGAGGAGGAGGGGGAGGAGAACAAGTTGTGTTAGAGGGGAGAGGGGTGGGTGAGGGCGTAAGAAGAATGCTGAGGGAGGGGAGGTGAGGGGAAGGGACTACCTTAGATTATATCAGGACCGCTCTGGAGTCTATAGAGGTACTGTGAGGGTCTTCCCCCACCATTAGAGAGAGAGAGAGAGAGAGAGAGAGAGAGAGAGAGAGATTGTAAACACTGCAGCGCCTTCCTGACCACACAAGGCACCGCGTTCTACCTCCCCCGCTGTGCCTGCCTCCTCTCACCACCCTCACCACCCCTCACCACCTTCACCACCCCGCAACTTGTCACCCCTTCGAGAGAGAGAGAGAGAGAGAGAGAGAGAGAGAGAGAGAGAGAGAGAGAGAGAGAGAGAGTTTGACACATCCCCCACCGCTGTTGTCTAGCATGAGGCTGCACATTTTATCTCTATTCTCTACTCTATTATATATTTATTTTACGAGACGCCGCATAATGAGCCTTGAACCGCAGTTGTCGCCGGCATGAAAGAGTCTGTTTGTACCACCGCCGTTCACCTCTCAGACCGTGCGGGGGGGTGAAGGGGTGAGGGGGCATGGAAGGGGTGAGGGGGAGGTATCAAGTGCCTTTACCCTCCTTCAATCTTCTCCTCTTCCTTCTGCTCCTACTCCACCTCCGCCTTAGGTTAGTTTCCCTCCCTCCTCCTCCTTCCCTCCTCCTCCTCCTCCTCCTCCTCCTCCTCCTCCTCCTCCTCCTCCTCCTCCTCCTCCTCCTCCTCCTCCTCCTCCTCCCAGCCTCCGAAGGTCAGGTAATGGTCAGGTTGATACGTAAGGGATCATTGTTTTATGTGTCACCTCCTTGCCGGGTATCTAGAGCAGTGAAACGACGATTCTTAAACTCTTGGTATTTTTATAACGTTGAGATGTTGTATTAAAAAAAGAATTGTTTGGTTTAGAATAGTTAAAGTATTTATATAAACTTTACCAGTCACTAACGATTCTTAAGTCAATAGTTACATACGTGAAAATGCATTAATAGATGGGATTGCAGAATGTAAAGATATACACACACACACACACACACACACACACACACACACACACACAGACACACAGAGACACACACACACACACACACGGACACACACACACACAGGAATTAACAAAGAGAAGAGACATTAATTTGTGTTTATTACGTCTAAAGACAATGAAAGAAAAAAAAATAGAACAAAAATGAACAGACAATATATTATGACCGGTTTGTTCTGTTCTCTTTCTCGTTCTTGTTCTCGTTCTGCAACCTACACCACGTCCTGCCAACAACAACAACAACAATAAAACCAGTAGCAGGATAATAATTAAAGAAAAATGAATAAATAAATGAAGAATCAGTATATTGCCAAAACTTGATCAAATTCCAGCAAGGGAGGAGAGAGACAAGGTAAAGCACACAACTTAGGAGGAAAAGTGCTTGTGTAACTCACCCTAAGTTCTTGTTAACGAGAGGATTTGTTATGCTTTTGTGGTGCTGAGGGGAGAGGGAAGGGAAGGGAAGGGATGGGGCAAGGAGGAGAGGGAAGGGAAAGGGAAGGAAGGGAAAGGGAAAGGGTGTGAGGACAAACAAGGACGCTTCCCAGGTGTTAAAATAAGAAAAATTATCCTTATTGTTAATCACACACACACACACACACACACACACACACTCTCCTAAGTCAAGTGTTTGGTTTGCGTTTAATTTGCGTGTTTGTAAATGTGATAATGTATCTATCCTTCATTTGTTTATAGTTTTTTTTCTGTGTGCGTAACGAATAAAAATTTCCATGAAGCCATATGAAGATATTTACACAGGGTTACTTTACACACACACACACACACACACACACACAATGGGTCTGCGTATACACATGTGGTCATTGTGTGTGTGTGGGTGTGTGTACGTGGAAAGTTGATATGTACACCTGGTCTAGCGCGACAGGTATACACACGAAAACAGCTGTGTGTATGTATGTATGTATGTGTGTGTGTGTGTGTGTGTGTGTGTGTGTGTGTGTGTGTGTGTTTGTATTGAAATAAACATGACGTAATGTAGAAAAGATAAAATGGAAATGAATACTGACAGGGACAAAGAAGGGAAGAAGTGGAGGCAGATGGCGGGAAGGAAGTAGAAGATAAAGAGGAAGAGAAGGATTATGAGGAGAAGTGGAGGAGAGAGAGAGAGAGAGAGAGAGAGAGAGAGATAATAACTATAGAAAAGGAATAGAATAGAAAATAAATAACAAAACAAATCCTTTATAATCTTCGCAAATTTTAACGAAAAGAGAATAAGAAAGAATAAATATTAATCCACAAATGAGAGACAAGAATTGGGAGGAGTTCAAATGTTTAAAGTGGAAAGGATTCGTGTGGTGCATGAGTGAGAAGAGGTGGAAGGAGGGTGGAGGAGGAGTGGAAGGGTGGAAGGGTCGTGGTGGAGGTGGTGGGGTTGAAAGGAGATGGAGAGACCAGCTGGAGGTATTTTGTAATCATTGCGCATTTTCCCGGTTTGAGTCAGGCCTGTGTGTGTGTGTGTGTGTGTGTGTGTGTGTGTGTGTGTGTGTGTGTGTGTGTTTGCATTCCTCTGAAGCTACCTTTATACACACGTCATCACTGAGTCTGGTAACACACACACACACACACACACACACACACACACACACACACACACACACACACATACACACGTTGATTAGCAGAAATTACGCTCACCTCATGCCGAGAAGTAGAGAAACTTGTAACACTCAGACCCCTGGTGTTGTGTCTTCCTCCTCCTCCTCCTCCTCCTCCTCCTCCTCCTCCTCCTCCTCCTCCTCCTCCTCCTCCTCCTCCTCCTCCTCCTCCTTCATTGCAGTTACTCCTTGCACATCCTCTTCTTGATCAACTGAAAAGAGAGAGAGAGAGAGAGAGAGAGAGAGAGAGAGAGAGACGCCTTAGTGTACTCAAGTGTGTGCAAAAAGTCCCCTTCTTGCCGGTGACTCTTATATTACGCGGCTCACTTTTCGCGATAAGTTGTCAAGATTGAGTGTGTTTTTGGGGGGCCCGATCGTCAGGTGTTTAGGGAGACGGTCCGCTGTTATTGGTGTGCCCCGGAGATGGATTACAGTCATTAAGCATCTCTACTCACCCGTTACCCCCACCCCACCACACCACTCCACTCCAATCCACTCCACCTCCCTCCACCTGATCCCATCCTGCCCTTCCTTGTCTCGCCTTGTTTCTAGTAATCGTATTTATCTCAAGAAGTCCATTCAGCCCTTATTTTCTGCTTGGGTGGATCTGCACGCCGCCTAGTCCCCAGTAAGTCTTGAAGTAGGTGTTTGTCATCCCTATCGTCCCATTGTTGTGCCTTGCTTAGTCGTCCGCCGCCGCCTTGCACATGATCTCAAGCCAAACATTTAACAACTGCCTCTGATGTCAGGTTTTAGTGGAACAGCTGCTGCAAAAAGTGACCATACCATGTGTCAGCTCTGCAGTGTGGGCGGCCTGACCCCTCCCTTCCTCCCATCCTCCCTTCCTCCCTTCCCTTCTCTCTCCTCTCCTCTCCTCTCCTCGGTACGCAAGGGAAGAGAAACCAAGCGATGCCACCCGCGTGCCGGAGGACAGTTTGATGATCGTTGAAAGGAAAAGTAGAAGGTTGAACACGGGCCAACAGGATGCTGCCGCCGGGATGGTAGTGGGCCCGGGAGGACGCGCACCCGCCGCCCCCCAGGACCCACAGTGAGGGGGCATGACGAGGGCGGCGCTGATCCTGAAGGAGATAAAGGACCTGATCCTCTCCATGTGACCCGTACCCTGCCAACGCCATGCACCTTGATGGACGGGCGTTCTGTACCCCTGGGAAGGTCACACGTAGTACACGTAGGGGCGTCTTGACTCTGACGACGCTACCTTTACCCTTCTCTCAACACTCTCTCCTTGGCAGCCATCCCTCACTACCTCCTTCACCACCTCCTTCACCACTTCCTTCACCCCAGCATCCTTCCGTTACCACTTGGAATCCCGCTACTCCTTTACTGACTCCTCGTTTCCCTTACCACTTGCAAGGTGATGTGATGAAGGAGGTCTGCGTTGTGCTGTGTTCTGTTCTGTTCTGGCCTCGAGCCTATTTTTTCCAAGTTGATTTAATGTCGTAGCAGCGGGAGGAGCAGCGAGGAGGATGATTGAGCGTCGGGCGAGCGTGATGGACGATTGGAGAGGCCAACAGACACAGGGCAAGAGGCGGTGGGAATTACAACACACACACACACACACACACACACACACACACACACCAGATGGAGTTTTTGTTGATACTCGAGGTGACTGAGGTTACGGCATCAATTATTTAAAGAAAAATATTAGAGGAACGAAACATTTGAAAAGAAATAAGAACAGGTTGTGAGAAGGAAGAGGAGGAAGAAGAAGAAGAGGAGAGAGAGGAAGAAACATGAAAGATGGGGAATACTCCTAACACGTTTACTGCCAAAGGGTATTATGAAGAAAAGGGAGGAGGAGGAGGAGGAGGGAGGGAAAGGACTGAGGGTGAGAACAGAATAAATAGGACAAGATTATCACTTTTAGAAATACAAATGTAAAAAAGCTGAGTAAAGCAAAAACTAAGTGACTAATATACAGGTTCAGGGAGATATACAAAGCACGTGTATTAAGAAGAAAAGAGTGTACAATAAACCAGCACACAGAGAGAGAGAGAGAAAGAGAGAGAGAGAGAGAGAGAGAGAGAGAGAGAGAGAGAGAGAGAGAGAGAGAGAGAGAGAGAGAGCACCGTCACCTTTGCCTTCCCTCTGGCTGGTTATGCAGATTGCACGTCACCACACAATCAGCAGGCATTACCTGCAATTACCTGTAGTTCCGCCAGGAGGCCTCAGGCGGGGAAGGTTTGGGTTTGGGCATGAGGACTGGGAGGAAGCTGTGTGGAGGGAGATGAAGTGTGGAGAGGGGCGGGGGTGGTGGGTGTGGGGGGTCTCCATTGATCGTAAAACTTGCTGTCGTGTGTTCTCATTGGTAATCGTGATGTGGTGTGGTAACCTGAGCAGCGCCCCCGAGGCAGCCGAGCCGCGCCGCGCCGCGCCGCGCCGCCGCATCACACCACCACGACAACCTAGAATGTTGGCTTGGTGGCGGAAGGTCGTGGTGTCCTTTGGAGATGTGTAGGTGATGTACGAGTGTCGGTGTTCCTGCGTGTAGCTGTGGGTGTGTGTGGGTGGGCAGGGTAGGGCGGTGCCTTCTCACTAGTGTTGCGTAGAGGAGCACTGTGTTCCTCTTCCCCTGGGTGCAGGTCCTCCCCTGCCGTGGCCGCCGTTGCCCCCCGCCGATAAGGTCGATTGTGTCGCTTGTACAGCAGATTCCTCGACCATTCCGTCCATTTGCATTTTATAATCCACGCTGCTGGCGCAGTGTTGCCAACTAGAAAGGCTTCGAGCCCCGGCACTCGCCAGGCACCAACCCTGGGACGGGGGAGGGGCACTGTCTAGCCGGGACTTACCCCGTCTGGTTGGCCTGGGTGAGGGTGCCATGCTGGGCGGCGGCCTCGTGCCTGTTGATAAAACCACGAACGCGAGGGCTTGTTGCTCCTCCCTCTGTGAACTTTAGCATATCAGCCAGGCTGGCGATGCCGCCTGGCGCCGCCTGGGAAAAAAAAATCACAGCAGCTGGTGGTGACCAAACCCACATTTGGACACAGATAATCATTAATTACTTTTATTGCTTGGGTCCGAGTGGCAGTCCAGTGTCCCGCAGTGACCAGCGGGATTGCAGGCGGGCCGGACCCTCACTCCGCCAGCAGACCTCAGTTTGTTGAGCAGCAGGAAGCAGGTGGCGTTGAACGGTGGCGTGGCCGGTGTTGTACCAGCCGTGGCTGACGAAACTCACACCTATTTTTTATACGTTCTAAATTAAAGGCAGCGGCGATAACGTGAGTGATGCCAGCAACCGGAGTGACAAGGCGTCCAGTGTTGGTGCCGCGGCAGGCTGTTCGTGGGGAGGAGGGGGGGGGGCATCTTGCTGCGCCGCCTCCTTACGAAACCAGAAACAGATTAAAAAATCCTAGCGTAATAAATCAACAATGCATCGCCGAGAGAGAGAGAGAGAGAGAGAGAGAGAGAGAGAGAGAGAGAGAGAGAGAGAGAGAGAGAGAGAGAGAGAGAGAGAAGAGAGAGAGAGAGAGAGAGAGAGAGAGAGAGAGAGAGAGAGAGAGAGAGAGAGAGAGAGAGAGCGCCGCCGCGACCCCTGGCCGCTGCTGCCACCTGAGGTTCCTTTTACGTCCACACTTTTATGGAGATAAATATGCTTTGTTCTCTCATTATGCGCCTCGATTATATCGCGCTAACAATTTCCAAGACACCGCTGCCGCGACATGGGCAGCGGCCGCCTTAGGGGGCCAGGGGCAAGGTCTTCCTTCCCCGTGGCACTTCCTCGCCGTAGATTTCTTCCCTTAGGGAACCATGAAGTCTTCCACAGCATTCCTGGTTCAGGTGTGTTGTGTTGGCCTCCCGCTGTTCACTTGTGACCTTGCTCCTTGGCGGCGGCTACTGCCAGAGTAGGACGTGAGGGTCATCTACTTACACACAAGCTCACAAGGTCCCGCCAGAGGTTAGCGGGGGCACGGAGCCGCCCTCCCGCCGCTCTTCTCGGCTTGGGACTCTCTCCGCACCTGCTGCAGACTTACCAATAAACTTTCGCTGCCTCTTGAGTGGTGGCCACGAGACTCGCTGACTGGATGAAAGAGTTGCTGTGCCTCAGGATGACCGGCTTGGCCATGCACACGTCACACGGAAGGCTGTCTGGGACCTTAAAATACTAAGTAAGAGTTATATTTCCTCTCGCTTTCTGGTAACGCAGTGAAGGGGTGACGTAAGACATCTTAATTACTGCGCACCTTGCAGAGACGTGTGCTCGCCCGCAGCGGCGTGGAGCCTCATAAGGTGGTGATGCAAGTGTGGCAAAACACATCATTCCTTCACCTGTCAGGAAGAAAACACTGATCAAGCACCACGGACGGAAGTGGCAGAGAGTAGTGAAGGAAAGTCTAATTCACAAGCCTGCAGGGATCCCGTTTTTTATGTCGTTGCATCACACTCACTCGTAGTTTTTTTTTTTGTGGATGCGTTGAAGAACATGTGTGGCTTAAGGGCGTTGGGAATTAGGTTGTTTCGTGACGATGTAGTGGTAAGGAGACGTGGGCACCTGTTGCTTGGGAGGGTGAGGAGGAGGGAGAATGACAACAAATTGGAGACAAGCAAGAGGAGGAGCAGGAGGACCAGGAGGAGGACCAGCGGCAGGACAACTCTAGCTGAGTCTCGCAGGTCGACGTCCTTCGCGCCTTCCGATCAGCAACTTGGGAGTGAGTTGCACTTCTCAGAACCAGTTGACCCCACTTGGCAGAGACGGGGAAAAAACAGAACTGGAATGAGAAAGGTGACAGCTGTGGCGGCTGTCTGCTTGGGTTCCCACGACAATGTTTGGACAACTGAAAAAATCACTTCGAAAAAATCATGAAGGATGTTATGAGCATAGCCGTTCTTAGAGGTAGATCAAAGCTTCAGAACTCAACACTTCCTTCCTTCCTTCCTCCCTCATCGCTTCCCTTGCTAGCACTTCCACTTCTCATGCCAAGTAGTGGTCCAGTACCTGCCTCAACACCCCCCAACCCCCTCCTGCACTCCCTCAGGCACTCCCCGCCCCCCTGCAACCTCGTTTTATCAGATTCCTGTATATCATAGTCGTACGTCACACGCCCACACCACCACCACCACCACCACCACCACCACCGCTACAACCACTACCTTCATCTCTACCACCTTATAACCTAAACCACAACATATGTTTTTCTTTTTTTCACGTTATTCAATCTGCAACACACACACACACACACACACACACACACACACACACACACACACACACACACACACACACACACAGTCAATTGGACATAAAAGTATAAAAAAAAAAGGCATCGTAATTCTAAACCAACTCGATTAAACATTACCAAAAGAATCTGAGACTAAAAATATAAGAGTATAACATAGTTTGCTTAACTTAATCACCTTTGAACGCCTTATAATAGATGTCCTTCGGCCCTGATTGCCTTACCTGGGATGTTACACCTGGACAAGAGGAGAGGACTGGCACACCTGCAGAGGAAGGGGCGGGGGAGGGGGAAGGAGGACTGGCTTTTGGGGGGAGAATCGAACTGTAAAACTTAAAGAGAGACGAGAGTTGGCAAGGTAATGTTTTTGGGGGTGAAGGGCCAACAACCGTAACCCCCCCCCCCCAACCTCTTTCTCTCTCTTTTCTCTCTTTATCGGCGTTTGTGTGTGTTTGTTTTCACCTTCGTCCTATTTTCTTCGCCTTCTTCGTGTCTTCTGAAGGAGGAAGACCCGGATGAGGACTTTCCCTGGTGGTGGGAGGCTGGAGGGCGCGGGTGGCGGGTGTAATGGCCTTGTGTGGTGGGGAGGGCGTGTGTGTGGGGTGGGGAGGGCGTGTGTGGGTGGAGACTTGAGGCGCACACCACAAGAGAGAGATAGGTCATGAGTGGGGTGATTTTTTTTTCTTCTTTCTCACTTTTCACTCCTTTCTCCTACTTCGTATTCTTATTTTTTCTTCTTCTTTTTCTTCGTCTACTTCTTCATGCCATTCTCTTCGGTTTCTATCTTAGTTTCTGTTTTCTCTCTCTCTCTCTCTCTCTCTCTCTCTCTCTCTCTCTCTCTCTCCTCTCTCTCTCTCTCTCTCTCATCTCTCTCTCTCTCTCTCTCTCTCTCTCTCTCTCTCTCTCTCTCTCTCTCTCTCTCTCTCTCTCTCTCTCTCTCTCTCTCTCTCTCTCTCTCTCTCTCTCTCTCTCTCTCTCTCTCTCTCTCTCTCTCTCTCTCTCTCTCTCTCAGCAGGTGGTGGCAGGTGGCTAGGGTTGCGTGATAGACTAGGAACTTACAAAAATATTCATACCTTTATACATTGCTAATTAATTTCTATAATATGTATACCTATTGTCTTATCTCGTAGTATGTTGAGTGTGCCAATGTATCTGACGCCTGGTATAAAGTTATTTTTTTACTCTCTCACACACACACACACACACACACACACACACACACACACACACACACACACACACACACACACACACACACACATACATACAAGCCCTCCCACAGTGATGACCTCCACATGACCCCACACCCTACACCCCTCACCCCTCACCCCTACACCCCTTCACCCCTACACCCCCTCACCCCCTCACCCCCACACACCCCTTCATCACCTCCTTCACCTTCCCTACAATTCGTCATCCTGCACATCACTAGCTTTCTGTCACACATCATCCTTCATTTAGACATTCAATAGATTTTTAAGAAGTTGAGAGAGAGAGAGAGAGAGAGAGAGAGAGAGAGAGAGAGAGAGAGAGAGAGAGAGAGAGAGAGAGAGAGAAAGGGGTGGGTGAGGTAAGGTTGCCTCGCGCGGTCGCCAGATGGTAAAAAAGTAATGAAAATATAATTCTCAAAAGAAAATGAGGTAAACCATTGCAATCTTACCTTCCCACCGGTAATGGAGTGAGGCAGGTGAGAAGGGGAGGGGGAGACAGGTGTGTGTGTGTGTGTGCGTGTGTGTGAGGCAGGTAAGGTAGAAAATATAGGTATGTGAGAGAGAGAGAGAGAGAGAGAGAGAGAGAGAGAGAGAGAGGGAGAGAGAGGCATGTACGTGAGAAAGATGGAAAGAGAGGAAGATGAGGAGGAAAAGGATGCAAGTGATAATGGAAGAACTGAGAAGTGTGTTTGATGGAGAAGCAGGAGGAAGGGTGAAGGGAGGATAATGAAGGGAAGGGAGAGGATAAGGAGGAGGAATGAGTGTTTGAGGAGGAGAAGGAGGATTGGGTGATGCAAGGAAAGAGGGAGAGGAGAGGATAAAGAGAAGAGAGGAAAGACCTGCATTGTGGGAGGGAGGGAGGAAGGGTGGGATGTGAGGTGAAGAGGGAAAAGTTGTATGCGAAAGAGGGAGGGTAAACATAGTGTGTGTGTGTGTGTGTGTGTGTGTGTGTGTGTGTGTGTGTGTGTGTGTATTTGTCTACGCATTTACTTTGCTTTTTTTACCTCATTTGATAATATTTGATTAGCTATTTTTACTTGACTTGACGCAGACTCACACCTCAAATATTAACAAACATTGAACACACACACACACACAGAGTCAGAGGAAGGTGTTGAGAGAGAGAGAGAGAGAGAGAGAGAGAGAGAGAGAGAGAGAGAGAGAGAGAGTTAATGAGTAAGTTTTCTGAGACAGGAAGGTGGGAACACGTGAAACTTGCAGGTGTGGTTGAACCTTGCAATTCTTGGTGATGGTGATGATGGTGAGCTGGAGTGTGTTCACCTGACGCTTACCTGAGACTCACCTGTGTGTAGTTGTACCTCACTTCCCTTCCTTACACTTTCCCTAACGTATATTTCATCACCTTCCCTTATTATGCTGGGTTTTTTTTTTTATATATATATGTATTAATCTGTTATTTTTATTCTCCTCTTTCGTTCCTTATACTTTTCCAAAAATATAACTACCATGTCTTATTTTTATTATTTTCGTTTTTATTTATTTAATTTTATTTACTGACGTTTTCTTTTCTGTTCTTTCCAGGTATGTTGGGTTGATGCTGAGTCTTGTTGGTACATTGAGCGAGTCAGTGGTGCTGTTAGGGTGAGTCAAGAGTCACTGTTTGTCTGAGTAAAGGCGAGAATGCAAACATTCTCCACGGTTTGGGAAAGTGGGGTGGCTCGTGTGTGTGTGTGTGTATGTATGTGTGTTTGTGTGTGTGTAAGTGACGTGTTCCTCGCTGTCTGCTTCGTCATGTATTGTGGTGGTGGAGGTGACAGGCTCAGCAGGCACCCCCATCACGTCCTCACAGTCAGCGCCTCACGTCATTTCAAAGCGCGTGAGGAAATGCAAGACGTGAATTTTTTTTTATCTTAACCTTCTTCTATACGTGACTTAAGAAATGGACTGAAGGAAAATTAGCTGAAGGAGGAGATGAGAAGGAAAAGCGAGGATAAAGAGAAAGGAAAAAGGGAGAGAAGAGCTGAAGGAAAATTAGGTAAAGGAGATGAGAAGGGAAAGAGGGAAAGAAAAGGCAAGTTAAGTGAGGTTATTAACGACACAGACAATATTTATCACCTACGCTAGTTTTCACGAGTATACTTTCAACCTTGAGGCTATTTTTAACCTAGCACTAGAACAGGGAACTCGAAAACAAGGGGAAATAGTGCAGTTTTTTCCGCTGAAGACAATAGGTGAAGGAGGGAAAGAGGCGAGAAACGTGGCAGAGAAACGATGGATGTGAGGGCGTTGAACAAAGAGTGAGACGGTGATGGGCGATATGTTAAGGTGGAAGACACTCTGTCGGTGCCTCAGGGTGGAGGTGGAGGCCACGGGGGGCGGGTACGTGAGGTCAGGGGGGCGGCGTGTTGGAGGGTAGGTGGGGTCACGCGCGTGTGGTGGTGGTGGTGGAAAGGTGTGGAAAAAAGTGAGTGGTTGTCGTTGTAGAAGGTGACGTGTGTGTGTGTGTGTGTGTGTGTGTGTGTGTGTGTGTGTGTGTGTGTGTGTGTGTGTGTGTGTGTAGAGCGGGAGAAGCCATAAGAAGTGGTTGTTATTTTTTTTTTTTCTACATGACTACAAGACAAGAACATTAGGCATTTCCATCATTCCTGTCTCATGTGTGTGTGTGTGTGTGTGTGTGTGTGGGGTTCTCTAAGTCGACAGGGGTGTACACATGTAGGCCATCCGTCATGTCCTTCACTAAGACGCCACTCATTCTAATTTGTAAATAGTAAACCTTCCATAACCTCAGACTACCTTTGTGTCTTAATAACTTATGTCTGTATACTTAAACCTCTTGGGACGTGCTTATTATATCTCCTCCTCCTTCTTCACCTCCTCCTCCTCCTCCTCCTCATGGTAACTCAAAACACCTGTGGGACACCTGCCAAAACCCCTGGGGCGGTGAGATGAGGTCGGCAGGGGACGCGACAGGGGGACATCTCTGCATAATGTCAAGTCAAATGGAAGCAGTTCAGGATGCAGGTGGGGGGCAGGACGCTTCTCTGGGCCCGCTACTCGTTTGTTTATGCAGGCACTACATCCTCCTGTTGGTGGACATAAATCTCGCAGCAAGGGGAGGCTCGTCTGCCACGTAGGGCGATCCGTCTGCGTTACGCCTCCTACCGACCTCAACGTGGAAATCTACTCTCTGACAGGTTCTAGGTTCCTCTATCTTGCTCACTCTCCTTCCCTCCCTCCGTCCCAATCCGTCCCTCCCGCCCCTTCTAATTTCTCTCACAAGCTTTCTCCCTTGCACTGTTTATGTCTCACTTATTTTTTTTTTTTTTTTATTATGTGTCTATAATTCTCCTTCCTTTGTAGATTATGTCACACTTCCTCCTTTCACTCTTGTCTAACCTTTCCACCTCCGTCACCTATCTCCCCTTTCCTCTCACCCTTCCTCGCTGTGACCTCCTGCCGGCGTGGTCCTCGTAGTCTACTTAGGGTCACAATGTCTAGTCTTACTCTGATCTCATCTCGCTAGACTTGGTCACTGTCTGAAATAAATGAAGATGAACACAGTAATGAAGGTTATAAATGCGTTGTCATTTAGATAAGTTGCTGGCAGAGAGGCTGAAGGAAGGAGAGAGAGAGAGTAACAGAGAGAGAGAGAGAGAGAGAGAGAGGAGGGAGTAAAGGTGGAGGGTGGAGTAGGTCGGTATCTGGAGTTGGTATCTGTGTAATGTCTCCTTTATGGGTACCTGTGTCTCTTTCCCCCAATTCCACATTTGTTTGATTCTTATCTTTCGTTCATTCTCTTGTTCGTGTCCTCCACCCCATGTTGTTATTTACCTTACGTTGGCTTTTAGGGTTGTCTTTTATGTCTTGTTCTCAATACTACTACTACTACTACTACTACTACTACTACTACTACTACTACTACTACTACTACTACTGATCACTAACATATCTTTCCGTCCCTCCTTCTTATTCCCTCCTCCTCCCTCCTCTTTCCTCCTCTTCCCTCCCTCCCTTCGTCAGCCCTTCTTCAGGTAGCTCCTCACGCCCCTGCTCCTCCCCAGTGATTCGTCCGCGTCCTGGGTAATTACGTTGTCCTGAGAAAGAGAAGGAGGAGGAGGAGGAGGAGGAGGATGGTCATCTGTTTCCGTTCATCTTGCGCTATCACTCTAATTGGTCATGAAAGATTTGGTTGGGTACGTATACACACTCTCTCTCTCTCTCTCTCTCTCTCTCTCTCTCTCTCTCTCTCTCTCTCTCTCTCTCTCTCTCTCTCTCTCTCTCTCTCTTTCTCTTTCTCTTTCCCTCTCCCTCTCCCTCTCCCTACCTGTCATCGGGTATTGGCTCTCAGGTGTATTATATATTTTCTCTACCTGTGGTGTGTGCGCAGGTAAAGGATGATGGCGAGAAAGGTGCCTCCTAGGACGTCAAGATGATATCGGATACAGCGGGGGGGGGAGGAGGAGGAGGAGGAGAGTTGCACCCCTGACCTTCACTCTCTTCTCTCAAACACACACACACACACACACACACACACACACACACTCCCAAGGGTCGGTGAAGCTGCAGGTCTTACAATATGAGTCTCCAGTATCGCTTTTATTCTCCTTGTGTGTTATCAGAGGAAACAAGAATAAGGTGTTGAGTGTCAAGACGAGAGAGAGAGAGAGAGAGAGAGAGAGAGAGAGAGAGAGAGAGAGAGAGAGAGAGAGAGAGAGAGAGAGAGAGAGAGAGAGACATATACACACACACACACCTGTTTGAGTATGAGTTACTGAAGTCACGTCCATATTGCGTGTGTTGCTTTCAAATGCGTGATGTGTTGTATTGTATTGTATTGTGTTGTGTGTGTGTGTGTGTGTTGTTGTTGTTCTTGTGTTGCTGTTTTGTGTATTAACTATGTTTGTTTTTTTCCTCCTTTTTAATAACATTCTCCAAGTCACATTTGGTTGGTATTTAAATGTTAAGTGTTTTTTCGTGTGTTCTCTGTTTTCTTTAACGTGCTGGTCGTGCTGTTGTTCTTGCCTTCTGTGTGTGTGTGTGTGTGTGTGTGTGTGTGTGTGTGTGTGTGTGTGTGTGTGTGTGTGTGTGTGTTTGGACCCGCCGACGTAATTCATTCATGTATTCATTGAGAAGAGGCCGCCACGTATTGCCTTCTCTTCTTCCCTCCTTTCCTCCTTCCTTCCATCCTTCTCTCCTTCCATTCTTCCATTCTTCCATTCTTCCATCCTTCCCTCCATCTCTTCTCTTCCCTCCTTTCCATCCTTTCCTCATCTCTCCTCTTCTTCTTCATTTTCTTGCATTATTCGTCGCTATAATCGATCTCCTTCCTTCCTTTTCTTTCTCTCTTCTCCTTTCCTTCATCTTTCACTCTCTACACTTACTTTATTTACTCACATATATTCTCTTCTCACTTAACCTCCTTTTCCTCCTCCTCCTCTACCTTCACCTCGTTCTGCCTCCCTTATTTGCATGCAGGAAGATGACAATTGGCCCCAGAATTGAGCCTTGTGGAACGCCGTAGGTAACGTTTAGCCCGCAAATTCCACAAGAACAAGAGGACACAACGGAGAAGGAAGAGGAGGAGGAGGAGGAGAGGGAAGATTAGGAGGAGGGGGGCAGGGGGATGGTTTAGTCTCGCTTCAGGTATCGCCGTGACCCGAAACGAATCGATCCTCGCGTTCGGGACAGTGTTCGAGACAGACGCTGTTCTCGACACCCAAAAAAAGAGCCACGAGACGAGACTTGAAGGGGGAAGGTTGTCATTTGTACCTTTCCTTCAGCACATGTTGGATGGACTGTCATGCGTGAACACAGATGTGCCTGCAAAATGGGGGTGTTATTTATTTTCGACATAGGTGGGAGAAGGAAGAGGACTGGAGGGAAAGGGAAGGGAGGGAGAGGGAAGGAAGATGTGTTGGGAGAGGAAGGGAGAGAGGGAAGTAGAGGTTATTGTGGGAGATGAAAGGAGGGGAGTTGAGGTTATGTAAGGGAAGGAAAACTGATGATGATGATGGGAGAGGGGAGAAGAGAGGGAGTGAGGGAAGTTAAGGTGTGTTAGGAGAGGGAATGAAAGAGAGGAATAGACGATAGGAGGGGAGAGAGAATTTGAGAAGGAGGATGGGAGGGAAGGAGGGGAGGTGATGGTACTTAGGGAGAGGGAACGAGGGGAGTATTCTCACATCTGGTTTTGGAAATAATAATTATAATCGTCCTTAATAGTCTTATATAATTGATTTTCCTCCACCGCCGGGAATGTATTTTGTTTCGTTTTATTGAACACCTCGACACTTTTTTCTCTCGTTTCGTGGCGTTGTATCCATATTAGTTTTCATAATTATATATGTTTTGTTTTTTTTAACTCCTTGGGGATTGGTGTTATTATTTGTGTTAATTATCCTGCCACCTTACTAAATAAACAGTTTGATTTTCACTTCATTATGTTTTCTTATAATTGAATTTGTTTATTTTTTATTTTATTGTTGTTGTTGAGGAGAAATTATAAAGTCATGCGTTTTATTTTCTTTCTTTCTTTCTTTCTTTCTCTCTTTTTCACACACACACACACACACACACACACACACACACACACACACACACACACACACACACACACACACACACACACACACACACACACACTTTAGTCCCGTTACCCTCACCCTGAACGACATCAATTGGTTATAATTCTTCACTGCAGGAGGATAGAGATAGCTCACAACTCTCTCTCTCTCTCTCTCTCTCTCTCTCTCTCTCTCTCTCTCTCTCTCTCTCTCTCTCTCTCTCTCTCTCTCTCTCTCTCTCTCTCTCTCTCTCGCCTCGGTCACTCCTCGTAAGGTCTTGAAGACGTAATTTACATATATTTTAAGTTAGAAGATAAAATAACGAGGAAGTAAGAGAGAGAGAGAGAAAGAGAGAGAGAGAGAGAGAGAGAGAGAGAGAGAGAGAGAGAGAGAGAGAGAGGCACACAAAAAATCACTAGAAGAGCAGCTACAGAAGGCTATATTAAGCAACCCATTTAGAGACTACCTTCATCTTAGCAGCCTTATATGAGGACGAGGAGGGAAGCTGCCATGATAAAGGGGAAAGAGGAAAGGAGGAGGAGGAGGAGGAGGAGGAGGAAGAGGAGGAGGAGGAGGAGGAGGAGGAGGAGGAGGAAGGGGAGTGTCGTAGAGGAGGTGAGGGCAGATGCAACATAATACTGACCCGGTATTGAATGTCAGCCACAGGAGAGGAGATAAGCCAAGGGCGGGAGGGGCGTGGGCGGGGCAGAGGCTCAATGGTTAGGATAGAGGTGTTGATGGGCGTGGAGGAGGGTGTCGGATGTGCCTTGAGTGAGGTAAGGGAGAGAAGGATGCGAATTTAGATCCTTCTGTATTTATTTAATTTTTCTTTTTGTATTTCATCTTATTTCATCCTCTTTGCGTTTATAGATTTTTTGACTTTCTGTTGTGTTTTTTGTGTTTTTCGTCTCTTCCTCATGCTCTTCTCCTCTCCTCCTCCTCCTCCTCCTCCTCCTCCTCCTCCTCCTCCTCCTCCTCCTCCTCCTCCTCCTCCTGAAAGTGTCGCCTAGGTCCTCCCCGCTTCAGTTCGGTCCCTGTGCTGTGGTGTCTCCGGGTTCCAGTTTCCAGGTTTGAGGCTCCAGGTGTTCGTGCGCCGGTCTTGTCGTGGCGTCGTGTTGTGGTTGTCATTCGTGTGGTCGTGTCGGGGAATCCAGATGAGACTCGTTTGTCGTGACTCGGCTATCTTGCACGACTCTTTTTTTTCTCTCTCTTTCTCCTCTTTTTTTCGTTGGTGAGTCTGGAAGAAGAGGAGGAAAAGGAGGAGGGAGGAGGTATGTAAGTGCAATGATGTTTTGTTATGATTGGTAAAAGCGGAAAAATAAAACGATTATGCAGCGTAAAGAATGAAGTTGAGCGGCGCTTTGTGTTGTGGTTGTGTAAAGAATGTTGTGGAAAAAGGCGGTGGAGGCGTGATGGAAGGTGCGGGTTTCCTTATCACACTGTTGACACAATTACTCACGTGCCGCCGCTGCCGCTTCTGTTTTATCAAGTTCCGCGCTGTTAGAGAAGGAATGGAAAGCAAACCAGGGTGAGGCGTGTCAGGAGACTCTTTCAAAGTAAACACTTATACATGGTTGCAGGTGCCGTTATTTTTTTATGTTGTATGAGTTCCCGTCTCCCAGGTGTGAGGTAAGTGATGGTGCCGCTGCCCTCGCCTTGGCACCAGGTAGATTGAGGTGATTATCGGGTCATTATTCATCGCCGCGTTGAAGTCCTGCATCACAGCCGTCGTTGATTGATACTTTCTACCTTCACAAATTACGTACATGTGCACGTAACGTCTGGGAACTACCATGAGATGCTGAACGGTGCCCGCCTGACTTGGCGCAGGTCACCAGGAGGCGCCACTCTCCTGCTGCGGCCGGGGCTCTCCGGCGGATACTCGGCAGGGCAGCTTGGATGTGCTGCACTGTGTTAAAAAAAATCAGCAGCACAAAGAACATCCTAAATGACTCAGCAGTCTGACGCCCGCAAGCTATTGACCTCGTTCACCTGAGAACACCGTGTTCATTCGTCACCTGGAGGCACACTACGTACTTGTAGCTGCAATGTGGCCACCTAGAGACTACCATGACAGCTGTTCCACCTGTCCAGTACCTCCCACCAGCTACTGCGACTCAGTCACACTTGATGCTAAAAAGCCTGGGAAGGGATCACACTGCCTCAGTGTCACGCGAGGCACTACTCACCTGCTGGCAACCCATGAGAGTGTGTACAGATGGTGAAGCTACGATCATAGCGCGGCGAGAAATAACACACACACACACACACACACACACACACACACACACACACACACACACACACACACACACACACACACACACTTCGCTGGCTGAGTGACATTTTGAAGCGTCTCGTACGAGGTGTGGAGCACGTTGCCTCACCTTCCCTTAGCAGCTGGTGACGCCACTGTGGCCTCGTGAGCAACACCGAAGTTAATCAGGTCACCGCCTCACCCTCTGCATGAGACCCACCCTAGCGGCCATTTGTCAGCACACTTGCCCGCGCATCCCGCCCCTGATGCGCGGCTCACACACTCAAGGCGAGGCCACGTCCAGGGGAAGGAGGACCAGTATCCGCCCCGCCACACAGAGAATAACGACCGCCGATGTGCGAGTTATGAAGTTTAATTGAGAGCTTCACGGACCAACCCACGCCCCCCCCCTCCACCACCACCCCCAACCCACCCCGCCCAGCAGTGTTTATTTTTACCCTTTATTACTTGCAGAGAGAGAGAGAGAGAGAGAGAGAGAGAGAGAGAGAGAGAGAGAGAGAGAGAGAGAGAGAGAGAGAGAGAGAGAGTACTTGCCTCCTTGTTTGTCTTCTTAGATGAAAAAGGTAAAAAATTTTAACTCGACATTAATTCTATCGCGTCAAAGATTAAAAAAAAAGAAAGGGAAGAAAAAACAAGTACTGAGTGTGCATACATGATTATACATTACCAAGGTCTCTCTCTCTCTCTCTCTCTCTCTCTCTCTCTCTCTCTCTCTCTCTCTCTCTCTCTCTCTCTCTCTCTCTCTCTCTCTCTCTCTCTCTCTCTCTCGTTCTTTTATTTTTACCCCAAGGAAATTGAGACAAAAAATAATGCACCAGCTTAATAAAATTCGAAGGAAAAATATTTGAGAACCTTTGGTGTTGCTGTTTCACTTGAGTTGTGTTGTTCATTCTTTGGTGTGTCAGTCAAATGTTGCTGCATGTGTTGTTGAAAAGCTGTGTTGCTCAAGTCAAGTCAAGTGTTGTATTGTGATTCTTAGATAGTGTTCAGTTCAAGTGTTCCTGTATTACTTAAGTATTTATATGTATTTTTTTTACGTGTGTTATTTTAAGTTCCTGCATCCCCTCACTTGTCCAAATATTACTATGTTTTTATATATTTATTGCCTTGATCACACACACACACACACACACACACACACACACACACACACACACACACACACACACACACACACACACACACACACACACACACACAGAAGCAGTCAAGCGAGCACCACCAAACCTTACTTTAGGCAGAACATGATGGAATTTGAAGACTGAGAGACTAGACGATATATTTTTAATGCAGAGAAAGGAGGAAGAGGGGGGGAGAAGAGGAGGAGGAGGCGTTCATCCGTGTGGCACAAGCTTCACCCTCCGTCAGGTAACCGATAGATCGCACCCAGTCATCGGTATCGGATAAGTCTTTTGGTCTGTAATCGGAATGCAGTCAGCAGGTTGTCTTTTTATATCGGTACCCAGTATAGAGGATCGAGTGTGTGAGTGTGTTATCTGATGGACCTGATTCAAGCTTCATGCAGGGTGAGCAAGGAAGGGGAGGGTGTCGAGGGTGAGGGTGAGAGTGATGGGGAGGGTGAGGACGTGCCCTGCAGACTCTTACTATAGGTTCCTGTGGTGTAAAGAAGACAAGGAAAGGCTGGCGTGGCACAACGAGAGAGACTGTCCCTTGTGTCGTGAGGAAAGACGCGTGTGTGTGTGTGTGTGTGTGTGTGTGTGTGTGTGCTGTTCAAACAACACTCCCGCCCTTTGAACCTCCACAAAGGCATCGCGACTGAGTTACGTTCCGGCGCTGGGTGAGGCGTTGCGGCCCTGCATGTCGCCGCCGATAGAGCTGATTACTTACAAGGGCCGTTCATAGGCTCGGCAGGAAGGCAGCCACCAAGCCACTCACTACCTCCCTTGTTATGTAAAACAGGCTGAGCACCACACCGTCCCGCTCTCTAACGCTCACCTCCCCTTCCCCAGGCTCCCTCCATACACAACACACACATACACATACATACACACACGCGCTGGGAGTCACGTTGGCCCCCTAGCTGTTTCTGGCGGCAGGAAATCTTGCTGGCGCCTTAAGCTGAACACGTAGCCCATGGTGGAGGTATTTATAAAGCGACTTGCAAGACGGTAAGATAAAGGAAAGCCTCTAAGTCTCAGTATTACCTAACAGTGCGTTGAGGCATTAAACTGTTACGTAAAAAGTTGTCCTGTTAGCGTGGTGGTCCTGCTACCTGTCTACCTGTCCCTCTCCTTCCTTACCCATACAAGTGGACCCCAAAAAGCAGGATCCGTACACATCCTACCCTGGCATCATCCCCAAGACCCCTTCACACCCCTTCCAGGCTTCACCACATCCCTCCCTGCCACGGACCTAACCCCTGTCTTCCCTGCCAAGTACTGGTATGTGTTGATCCTTGAATGTCCTGAGCAAATACACTCCAGACCCCTTCACATCCCTTGCCACCTCATACCCTCTAAATATAGCCTTACCCCTTCCTTCCCTTCCTTACCTTCACGACCTTGTAAGCACAGTGTGATGGCCCTTCACACCCTCTCGAAACACTATTCAGGCCCCCCGCTGGGCACCTTTCATGGCCCCTTCAGGACCTTCACTATGCACCGCTAAAGGTTCCTTCACGCCCCTTTGACGCACCGCCCGCTGCTGACGTCAAAGGGGCGGGCTGAGGCATGAGGGGACGGCTATCTGGGGCGAACACTCCGTTGGGGCACAAGTTAGGGTCCACCTCGTTGTTTTTCTGTCATTTTTTTCCTCCCACCCTGTCCCTCCACCTCCTCCTCCTCCTCCTCCTCGTCCCTCCTCCTCGTCCCTCCTCCCAGTCCCTGTCCCTGTCCCTCCTCCACCTCCTCCTCCGTCCCTCATGTGGTGGTCAGAGGTGAGCCTTGATACGCGTGTCCCTCAGCTTTAAATGGTGACGTGTGGGGCCGCTGCCTCCACGCCTTTTAAAGCCCTGTTTGGCAGCAGTTATGATTCACCACCACCATCACCACCACCACTACAACTACTACTACTACTACTACTACTACTACTACTACTACTACTACTACTACTACTACTACTACTACTACTACTACTATTACACTATGGGTCCACACCACTATAACCCTTGCTTCCTACACCACTTTCACACCATCACCACTACCACTACCACACCATTTTAATCGATTCTCCACCACCACCACCACCATGTTATGTAATTAAGTCCCCCGTGATGTAACGCAGCTCGTGACAAAAAGGTATGTAGGAGAATTAACTTTTTTTTATATACTACCTTGAGATAATCCTAAAATAAGAGACATTTTGGTATCAATAGATTCCTTTGAGTTTAAAAAGTGTGGCAATGGAGTGAGATTTTTTTATTTTTTTATTTATTTTTTTTTTTTAGTGGCATTTAGTAGTAGTAGTATAGGGGTGGTGATGGTGGTAGTGTCCCCATTTACACACACACACACACACACACACACACACACACACACACACACACACACACACACACACACACACACACACACACACACACACACACACGCGTCCTTCCTTGTTGCCTCACTTTCCATCCAGCACACTCATCTTCTTAATCCTTCATCCTCATCTCTTCTATTTTATCCTCCCCTCCTCCACCCACCCTTCCTTCCCTCCACACAACCTTTCAACACCATAAAACCTTCCTCCACCTCTCACTTCCCTCTCCACATGTCCTTACTCCACTTACTTGCACCTAGAGTTACATCCACCCATTACTTAACCCTTCATCCACTCCCCTTCCTCCACCTTCCACCCTTCCACCCGTGATCACCTCTCCCTGCTGACTCACTTTCTAAATGAGTGTGCGTGTCTAGCTTTAATTTCAGAGCTTATCAATCTATTTTTAGTGGCGTCTGCAGCCTTTGAAGTGAGTTTATGTTAGATGTGCAATGTGAGAGAGAGAGAGAGAGAGAGAGAGAGAGAGAGAGAGAGAGAGAGAGAGAGAGAGAGAGAGAGAGAGAGAGAGAGAGAGAGAGAGAGTGGGTTAGGGGGGTTACAGGCACTTGAGTCGTTGCAGATAAGTCATTGGAACGACATCCGGGTCCTTGCTTGGTCCTCAGTTCACTCATTCACTCACTTGCTGGAGTACTAGAGTGGAGAAAAGGTTAAAAAAAAGAGTATGAGAGAGAGAAAGAGAGACGCACACACACACACACACACACACACACACACACACACACACACACACACACACACACACACACACACACACACACACAAAGTAAAGGAGTGAATGACGTATAACTTTGTGAGTGAGGCAACACATTTAAAGGAGTTCACAGAGACATGCCGTCTAGAATACCTACATGGATCACAGTGGGGAGTCTGGGAGGTGTTGGCTAAGAGAGGAGGGAGGTGCTCAGTCCCCTACCCCCACCCACCCCCCACCCACCGCCCCCCCACAGCTAGCACGAGGCAAAGACCCTGGCCCGTAGCTGCTGGAGTGCCGTAGGGCGGGGCTGCACGTGTCTCTGCCTTGCCCTGACAGATTAGGTTTAGTGACTGTTGACGATGTAAGTTGGAGAATACGTAAGGACCTGAAGGAGGGGCTGGAATGTTTGTTTTTGGCTCGTCACCTCTGCACCATCACCCTCTTGCTCAATGTGAAGAGGAGGAAGGTGGAAGCTTTGATGTGATGTGATGTGTGGTGTTGTGATGTTGAACGCTGAAGGAGGCAACGCAGACACAGACCTTCAAAAGTGTTAAAAGATCAGAAGGAAAGTTTATGGATTAAGAACTAAGGCTTATTTAATGATAATCAGCTTCTTAGACTGAAAATCTTGACAAAAATTAACTTGCAGACTCAAAACCATAACATTTCCTATAAAAAAATGAACTTGATAGGGATAAAAAGCTTACTGGACTGAAAACCTAAACAAAAAATAAACCTTCAGATCGCAAACCAAAGAAATTCCAACTAAAAAAAAAAAAAACTTAAGAAGCTCAGACGTTCGATTATCACCATTCTCATCATCACCATATTTAAGACGGTGTAGGTGATGGTGAGTGAGTCTGAAGTGGTGATCTTTGCGGTATTTGTGGCTGGCTTTGAGGCGGAACAGCATGGCAGAGCAAGGAAGAGGCTGGCCCCAGGAGGTGAGAAGTGATTGAAGGCAGTGAGAATAAAGAAACAGGAGAAGCCGAGCCAGTGTGTGTTGGGGAGGATTGTGGTCGGGAGTAATCGTACCCTAATTAGTACTGAAAGTCATTATCTCTCTCTCTCTCTCTCTCTCTCTCTCTCTCTCTCTCTCTCTCTCTCTCTCTCTCTCTCTCTCTCTCTCTCGTTCTCTCGTTCTCTTTCTTTCTTTCTTTAGTGCAAATACGTGTCATGGCAAACCTGCACCTCATTATAAATTAACCAAGACGAAAAGAAGAGAAAAAGTTGTATGAAAGGAAGAGAAAAGAGAGACCGAGAACACGAGAATAGAGAAAACATGAACTGATAAAAAGAACGAAGAAGAAAAAGAAGAAAAAATCGTAACAAATTAGTAACAGGAAGATTAGAAAACAAGATATGAATGAGAAAAGAAAAGATTGTAAAAAAGTTTGTTCTTCATTGATAACTCTTATATACATGATCTCGTTCTGACATTGATGGTAGGGTTGTGGCGCCCTCTTTTGTGGTTCTTTTCTCCTGAAGGGCGTGTGTTTCTTTCTTCTTCCTTAGGCTGTGGTTGTAAATTCTCTTCCTCCTCCTCATTACTGCCACCATCACTTCCACCACCTCCACCACCACCTCCTCCTCCTCCTCCTCCTCCTCCTCCTCCTCCTCCTCCTCCTCCTCCTCCTCCTCCTCCTCCTCCTCCTCCTCCTCCTCCTCCTCCTCCTCCTCCTCCACTTCGTATTCCTCCTCCTCCTCTTCCTTGTCACATAAACAAGCCTATTGGATTTAGGCGTGTACTGGGGCGAAAGGAAGGAGGAGGAAGAAGAGGCAAGAAAGGCCACCTGTTGGAGGGTGAAGTTTCCTGTCATTGTTGTCGTAAGGGCGTGCACATATACCTACACAAACAAAAACGTGCACATTAAATCAACACACACACACACACACAGATAAAAAAGGAAAAGGAGAAACAGGAAGAGAAGAGAAGATAAGGGGGCAAGGAAAGGCCCAAGAATCGTGAGGTATGACAGCAAAATCAGACATAATCAAAGAGTAGAGACTGATGGCTTAAACTTAGACTGACGGTGCCTCTTAGACAACCTGTAATGAACCTTTAAACGTCCCCATTAAACAGACATAACCCTATTTAATACCAAAAAGGCATGGGGGAGGAAAAAGACAGTAAGAAAGGAAGAGAAATGAAAGGATGCAAAAGTGGAGTTCCTAAGGTGATTCTCCTCCTCTGTTTGTTACCTGTTGCTCCACCACGCTCCATCTGTCACTTCAGAGGGGAGGGTGGCGTGAGTAAACGTGTGGGCATCTGGCTTTCACCTGATATTACCTGCAGGTGGTTAGGGTGGTTCCAAGGGGAGTGTAACAGCTCATGCCTCCTGTAGTTTGTGAAATATGTAACTTTTACTGATATGAGTTGTGTTTTCAGTGTTGTGGTTCCTCTTCAATGGTTTTGTGGATTATTTATGGTGTGTGTGTGTGTGTGTGTGTGTGTGTGTGTGTGTTTGCCATATCACTTTTATGTGCACTTTCACTCATTATCTTAAACCACAGCATCCGTACTCTCTCTCTCTCTCTCTCTCTCTCTCTCTCTCTCTCTCTCTCTCCTCTCTCTCTCTCTCCTCTCTCTCTCTCTCTCTCTCTCTCTCTCTCTCTCTCTCTCTCTCTCTCTCTCTTTTCCGCCACAGGTTCAAATCAATTATACACTCAGCGAAACATGCCGCGTTGTAATTATTGGCTCGGTAATGAGGGAGTGATTAATTTTACTCACTTCTAATTAAGCGAAATAGTTACCTGTAAGACTTCAACAACACCTGAACTATTACTGTTTATTTATTATTGTTATTATTACTATTATTATTATTATTATACTTTCTTCACCTTCCTACTCCCTATTCTTTATCCATCCTCTCCCTTCTTCCCCATATCCTCTCCAGTCCACACACACACACACACACACACACACACACACACACACACACACACACACACACACACACACACACACACAACACACACACACACCATTCCACCCCCTCAGTCTCCCCTTTCCTTTTCCCTCCCTATTCCTTCACCTCACTCACCTTTCACAGTACAATTTATTCATCGCCGCACCTGGAGGCCATAGGGGGTGTTACCTGTACGGGGTGGGGTGGGGGGGGCAGGTGGGGGTCAGACACCACCCGTTTTGTTCTGATGGAAGAGGGAGAGAGTGGAACGCGGGTGGTGGATGGAGGGTCTGGTTAATGGGTGGGAGTGGGTGGGTGGGTGGGTGGGTCGGTGGGGGTGGATTTATTTTAGAAGCGATAAGTCTAGGTTTTAAAATCCGACCTATTTGACTTAATATGGTGGTAGTATTGGTAGTAGTTGTAGTGGTTGTTGTAGTAGTAGTAGTAGTAGTAGTAGTAGTAGTAGTAGTAGTAGTAGTAGTAGTAGTAGTAGTAAAGAACATAAAACATAGCTACCATTTCAAAACAACTTTAGAAGAATAATGAAAACACATAGAAGAGAAAAGAAAGAGAAGAGAAGAGAATAAAAGAAGTAAGAGAGAAAGAGAGATAAAAAAGAAAAAAAACATCCATTATACTACGACACAGAAAACGCTCAAGATATTTAGGCTCGAAATACCGGCCTTGTAGTAACCAAAAGTAGAGAGAACCACAAGCCGGTATTTTCACCCAGGATTTCTTTTTCAATATTTACATCATTAGAAGATTCTTGACGTGTTGGGCGTTGGTCGAGGCAGCTTATATGGCTCAGGATTTAGAGTGGCGTTGGGGAAAGGCTTGAAAGTGGTGTAGTAGCAGTAGTAGTAGTGGTAATAGTGGTAGTGGCAGTGGTAGGGTGAAAAAATAGGTGATGTGTGTGTGTGTATGTATGTATGTATCTAACTTTCTTTCCTTAGGTGGTTCATGGTTACACACACACACACACACACACACACACACACACACACACACACACACACACACACACACACACACACACACACACACACGTCACCAAGCCACTGCAAGACCGCGAGGCATTTACGTGGAAAAAAGAGAGAGAGGGAAGGAAGGGGGAGGGTGTTGTCTTGTCATTATGTGTTTTTACTAGTAGTGGAAGGGAGAGAGAGAGAGAGAGAGAGAGAGAGAGAGAGAGAGAGAGAGAGAGAGAGAGAGAGAGAGATAGAGAGAGAAGGGTGTGGGGAGTAATGGTAATGATTTTCTCGTTTACTGGAGGTGGATGAGGGAGAAAACGTGTGGAGGATTGGTAATAGTGGGTGGATTCGTTTTTTTTAACACATAATGGGGAGTGGAGGAGGGTGTGTGGAGAGTGGAGGAAGGAGGGTATGTGGGGAGTGAAGGGAGTGTGTGGGGAGTGATGATAATGGGTTATAATTTTTTTGAGTGTGGGAGTAGGTGGAGGTGGAGAGAGAGAGTGGATGGGTGGAATAATGGTAAGGTAATGGGCTTATGGACTTTTAAATGGCTTCTGGGTGGTGGTGGTGGTGGTGATGGTGGTGGTGAGGATGGTGGTGGTGGTGGTGGTGTGATGGTGATGGTGGTGGTGGTGGTGTCAAAATGAAGTAGGAGTTTCAAGCCTAATGTTTACACCGAAGTGACTGACTGTCTTGGTTATGTGGTGAATGTGTCTGCATCCCAACACACACACACACACACACACACACACACACACACACACACACACACACACACACACACATGAAGGGGAAAAAAAACTGACGTGTGCACAATGTCTAAGTATATGTTCGTCGAGAGAGAGAGAGAGAGAGAGAGAGAGAGAGAGAGAGAGAGAGAGAGAGAGAGAGAGAGAGAGAGAGAGAGAGAGAGAGAGAGAGAGACTAGTATATGATAAGCACTACACGTAATGACAGCATCACTAAACAACAACAACAACAAGAAAGAAAAAAAACAAGTTAAAAAACAAAAACAAGCATCTTAATAAACATGAAGAGAAAGAAGTAAAAACATGACGTACCCTCGACTGCCCCCCCCCCTCTCTCTCTCTCTCTCTCTCTCTCTCTCTCTCTCTCTCTCTCTCTCTCTCTCTCTCTCTCTCTCTCTCTCTCTCTCTCTCTCTCTCTCTTGCTGGAGTCACTGTCATGCCTCTTAATTCCATGCCCAATGAAGAGAGAGAGAGAGAGAGAGAGAGAGAGAGAGAGAGAGAGTAGGGGGTGGGTATTGTTGTGTAAGAATCAGCTGCGAGGAGGAGGAGGAGGAGGAAGAAGAAGAAGAAGAAGAGAAGAAGAAGAAGAGGAGGAGTGACCTTGTACCTGCCCATAGTGTTACGTATAACTGTAGATAGAGGAGGAGGAGGAGGAGGAGGAAGAGGAGGAAGATAAGAAAAAAGAGAGGAAGAGAGAGAGATAGAGTATAAGGAAATAAAGATAGAGAAAGAGATAGAATATAAGGAAATAGAGATGGTAAGGGTAATCGACACTCTATATCTTTCTATTGTTACGTCAAGTCAGTGCTCTCCGATGGTCTTTTGTTCTCGTAAGTGTAATTCCCAGGAAGGTTAACGATAACACGAACCTCCTAACCGCACACAATTCTCCTCCTCCTCCTCCTCCTCCTCCTCCTCCTCCTCCTCCTCCTCCTCCTCCTCCTGCTCCTGCTCCTGCTTCCCACCATAGTTTCTCATCCACATCCTGTTCGTCTTTATCATATCTCACTGTTTATCTTGTCTCTACCTTCTCTCTTCCCCCTCTTCTCGCTTTTTCCCTCCTCATAAACTCCTCTTTTGTAATCCCTGCTTTCTTTCTTCCCCTCACTTACAAAGGTGTGTTTATATATATAAAACATATATTCAGGGTTTATAAGTTGTCTATTTAAGTCTTATGAAAACAGGAATAATACGAGTTACTATATTGTTATTTTTCTTGATTGCAGGTAAGAGAGAGAGAGAGAGAGGTCACACAGCTCCTTAACCTCCAGGTAGGCAGACAGGTGAGTTTCAAGCTGCTGTTTCCGCGCTGTGATGCTGTGTACTGTACAAAACTTACCTGTACATGTATCATCCCGGTCTGTATAATGTTGTTTTGACCTTGTTTGGTATTTAAATGTGTGTATGAGTACCGTTATGATCTGTAGTACCGTTTTATATTCTGTTTTCTGTACCGTAAGATAGTGTACCGCTTGTTGATCTTCTTTTGTCTAGGCAAGTGAACTGACGCAATTTCTTTCTTATATATTTTTTTTATACTCTATCATGTTCCTTGGTATTATCTTCCTTATTTTTGACCTCATTACTCCCATGATTCTTACCTCTCCCTCCTTCAGCATCCTACACTTCCCTTCAGTACTATATACATATCCTACCACCACCATCACTCCTTCACCATCATAGGATACACTTCACATCCTTATAACCCCATTCCAACACGCCTTTCAATATACAATCTCTCCTGAAAGTCCTACAGTACACTCCTATCATCCTACCATATCCTAACTGTCCTTAGAATCCACTCCTTAGGATTTCCCAGTATCTTGAGGACCTCCCAGCTTGGCACATACCTCAGAGATCCTTCGTGGCATCCTTATATTATCCTATTGGGTCTAGTTTAATCAGTGGGCGGCGAGTCGTGGGTGGGACCTTGATGGGTGGGATGGCTTGTCCTGGGTAAGCATTGTCCTCTTTAGGTGTTGTGAAAGAGTGTTGTCCTAGAATTGCTATGAGTGAATTGTCCTGTGTGTGTTGTAAGTCGTTGTTGTTGTTCTGAGTATTGTGTGTTGGTGTGATTTGTGTTGCATGAGTGTGGAGAGATTAGTGTGTGTGTGTGTGTGTTGTAAGTTGTTGTTGTTTTCAGTGATGTGTGTTGCAAGAAGAGGTTAATGTGTGTTTTCCTGTGTTTGGTGGGGTTATGGGTGTGTTGTCTTGTGTTCGTTGTTATGGGGTTGTAATGGAAGGAGACTGTCGTGAGGTTATGCTAGGGTTGTCCTTAGTTGGGTGAGGTTATTTAGAAGGAATGTTAAGGATGAGGAAAGGTTTGTAATCAATATATTTAGAATACAGCAATGTTTTAGGC
>JAPQNM010000042.1:12639314-12641814 GCA_029783475.1 Metacarcinus magister
TTTTTATTTTATATTTCTTATTATTCATTTTTTTTCTATCTTATTTTTTTGCGTATGGTTATTTCTTTCTTTTTTTTCTTTTTTTGTCTCGTATTCTATTTTTATTTGATTTATTGTTTTATTTCCTGCTTTATTATTGTTATTTTCGTCTGTGTTTCTTTATGTTTTAACAGTAAATCTAGAAGACGAACACGATAAAAAAACATAAATGATGAATATGATGATTAAGTGCAGTGAAGGATGAGGAAGAAAGAAAGAAAGAAGGAAGTGGAGAGAAAGAGAAAAAAAAATATGAAAAAATCTTGTTTAGTGGTATACGATTATTTTGATTCATGCATAAACATTTAGTGGAATCCTATTTTAATATTCTCTGGAAAACATTAGGAAGAAAGAAAATGTTTACCGCTAAGAAGACTTGATTTTTTTTCTGGTGGTAACAATTTATTATTATTTTTTATGTATGTATATTTTTTTATTTGATTTTATTTAGTGACTGCAGTGACTTGTGGAAAGAGAGAGAGAGAGAGAGAGAGAGAGAGAGAGAGAGAGAGAGTTAGATTTGTATAGACCATCCCTCCCCCCTTATCCCCCCACGGTGTCTCCTCTCAATGGTTAAACGTAAAAAGTGGCGTACCACAAGGCTCAGTGCTTGGTCCTGTCTTATTCTTGATATATGTTAATGACATTGATGATGGGATCACTTGCAAAATATCGAAATTTGCTGACGATACGAAAATTCTCAGCAAAGTAACTACGACAATTGACAGAGAAGTCTTACAATCAGACCTAGATCGACTAACGTCTTGGGCCAATAAATGGCAAATGAAATTTAACGTTGACAAATGCAAGGTACTACACATCGGAAGAAATAATGATCACGTTCAGTACTCAATGAATGGTAAATCACTTTCTACAGTAAACAAAGAAAAAGATCTGGGAATCACAATATCAAACGATTTAAAGCCCAGTCAACATTGTTCAGAGGTAGTTAAAACTGCTAACAGATTGGTCGGCTTTATTGGGCGTACTTTCGAAAATAAATCAGAAAAAGTCATATTAAAACTGCATAATTCACTAGTACGACCCCATCTTGAGTATTGCGTACAGTTTTGGTCCCCATATTACAGAAAGGACATTGACAAACTGGAAAGAGTCCAGCGAAGAATAAAAAAATGATTCCAAGGCTGAAAAATAAACCTTATGAAGAAAGACTTAAAGAACTAAACTTATTCAGCCTAGAAAAACGAAGGATGCGAGGGGATTTAATTGAAATGTTCAAGATAATCAAAGGATTCGATAATATCAATGCAGAAGATTACATTACTTTTGATCGATCAAATATAACAAGAAGACGTCATTCTTTTAAGATTACTGGTAAAAGATTCACATCAAACGAAGCCAAGCACTTCTTTTTCAATCGGATCGTTAACGTTTGGAACTCCCTGCCCGCCAATGTCGTCGACAGTAAAACAATTACTACGTTCAAAAATAGACTTGACAAATATTTAGTAGCAAATCCACAACTAAAATACTATCCGTTAACGTAGCAAACTTTGAGTAAGTTCATCCTGATGTACCTAACTTACGAAATGTCGATTCAAAAGACGTCGCTAGTGGCCTGACATCGCTTGCCAGGAAGTAGTGGTAGCAGTAGTGGTAGTGACAGTCTGGTCTTGGTTGGCCTTCCTTTCCCTGCCAGCCATGGCTGGGGAGGGAAGCCTTCACCCTTACTATCCTGTATCCTTCACTCTAGAGTAGATAGTGTAGTCTCACAAACAGCCTCGTAAGGGCCAGCAGGCCTGTTGCTGTTTGTTCTTCCTATGTGTTCCTATGTGAAAGGATGGAACCAAACAGTGGCGATTGACCTCCCCTCACCCCCACCCCCCCTTGCTTGGGGTGGGTGACTCAGCCTACACCCCCCACCATACTCCCATCCCCCTTACCCCCCCAGTACACCATTAAAGGGGGGATGTAGGTTAAGGTCACAACACCACGACTACTAATGATTACCTCCTCCTCCTCCTCCTCCTCCTCCTCCTCCTCCTCCTCCTCCTCCTCCTCCTCCTCCTCCTCCTCCTCCTCCTCCTCCTCCTCCTCCTCTTCCTTTTCCTTTCATTTAGCTTTTGTTTGTTTTTTATACTTTCTTCCTCTATTTACTTTTCATTTTCCGTTTTTCTCTCTTCCTCTTCCTCCTCCTCTTCCTCCTCCTCCTCTTCCTCCTCCTCTTCCTCCTTTCCTTCACTTTCTCCTCCTCCCTCTCTCCCTCCCTCCCTTCTTCCTCTCACCTGTGCATCTCTTCTTACCTCTTCTTCACCTTCCTCCTCCTCCTCCTCCTCTTCCTCCTCTTGTATCTGTTTTATTGCTCTTCTTCAGTCACTTCACCTCCTTGACGTTCCTCTCATCATGTTTCCCCTCCTTTCACCACTCCACATTCTCCTCCTCCTCCTCCTCCTCCTCCTCCTCCTCCTCCTCCTCCTCCTCCTCCTCCTCCTCCTCCTCC
>JAPQNM010000042.1:12649314-12694314 GCA_029783475.1 Metacarcinus magister
TTCTTCAGTTCCTTTGTCTATTTCCTCACTTCTTTCTCTCTTTCCTCTTCTTCTTCTTCTCCCCTTCTTCCTCTTCTCTTCTCTCTTTCTCCTCTTTGCTGTTCCATCTCTCCATCTCTCCATCGACCTCCACAGCCTTCCCCACCATCATTTCACTATCTCTCTCTCTCATCTCTCTTCCCCTTCCTTCCCCTCGCTACACCTTCCCATTCCTTCCCTTCCATCTTTTCCATCTTTCCGCCTCCCATCACTTCTCCTTTATTCAAATTCCACCTCTTCCTTCTTCCTCTTTATTATTCTCTATTCCCTCTTACTCTGTTCTGTTGAGAGAGAGAGAGAGAGAGAGAGAGAGAGAGAGAGAGAGAGAGAGAGAGAGAGAGAGAGAGAGATTACACATTTAAACTAACACCAACAGAAAATTATCGCTAATATGGTTGTGGTAAGCATGAAAAAAAATAATAATGTGAAAATTGAAGTTAATTAAAAGTGAGAATTATAGGTAAGAGTCAAGAAAATTAATAGAAAATAGAAAAAGAAATTAAAATGAGTAAGAATTGTATAAAAGAAAGATAATAATAATAATAACTTGAAATTTAACTTTAAAAATCTTACTATTACCACAACAAATACAAAATAGTTACAGAAAAGTAAAGCTTAGGATGAAATTGGCATGTGTGTGTGTGTGTGTATGTGTGGGTGGGTGTGTGTGTGTGTGGTCTTGGGGGATCCTGGCGACGGGCTGACGGGCGCCACGGGGGTGAGGGGGCTGGAGGCTCGGATAAGGACAGGGGACCGTGGCTGGTGACAGTGGTGGTGGCTGGCCCTCTCTTTTGGGTGGTGGTGGTGGTGGTGGAGGGTGGATGGTTCTAAGGTGGAAGAGGAAGAGGAAGAGGAGGAGAAGGAAGAGTTAGTAGCCTCTGTTTTCTTTAGTTGTGGGGTCATCCATCATTATCTCCATCATATCCTCCTCCTCCTCCTCCTCCTCCTCTTCCTCCTCCTCCTCCTCTTCCTCCTCCTCCTCCTCCTCCTCCGCTTCCTTTTTTCTCTTCTGCATCTCCATTTATCTTTTCTTCTTATTTTTCACCTTCCTCCTCCTCCTCCTCCTCCTCCTCCTCCTCCTCCTCCTCCTCCTCCTCCTCCTCCTCCTCCTCCTCCTCCTCCTTAATAACATTCTCAAATTCTCAACCCGAGGGAAAAATATGAAAGAAGTATTTTATTCATCATATTACTATTTCTCATTCCCCTTTTCCTTCTCTTCCTTCTTCTGTTCTCATATCCTTTTGTCCCTACCACCTCCTGCCCTTCTCCCCTTCCCCTCCCTCACGCCCCCAGGAAGTAAGATGAATGGCTTTTCTTCCCCTTAGGGTGTCCGCCTCCTCCACCTCCTCAGTCTCCTACGTCTCACCTTAAGCTTATCAGGGAAGATTTAGTGATGTCCTTCAAAGGGGAGGTGATAGTGATGTGATGCGTGACTCTGACTCTCCGCCCTGACACCTCCTCTTCCTCCTCCTCCTCCTCCTCCTCCTCCTCCTCCTCCTCTGCCTCCGCCTCCTCGTATTTTGTCTCCAACGTCTTATTCTCTTTTTCATTCTTGCAATCTTTTTTTATTTTTCTCTATTCTCCCTCAACCTTCCATTCTGGTTTTGTTATCTTCGTGTTCCTTTCTTTTTTTTCTTCTATTTGTGCTCAGTTCCTTTTTTTTTCTTTTGTTATTGCGAGATTCTTGAGGAGGAGGAGGAGGAGGAAGAGGAAGAGGAAGAGGAGGAGGAGAGCAAAAAGAAAATGGAATATGTAGTGGGTAGAACTTTCCATAGAGTTTATACAAGGAGAGAGAGAGAGAGAGAGAGAGAGAGAGAGAGAGAGAGAGAGAGAGAGAGAGAGAGAGAGAGAGAGAGAGAGAGAGAGAGAGACTATTATGTTGTGACTGAGCAGAATTTAGTTTCGTCTCTCTCCTTCGTAACTCATCAATCCTTTTTTGTATTTCTTTATGCCTCTCCTTTATCAACCTTTCTATTATGTGTATCTTTTTTTAATCAATTTCTAGGCAACTAATCTATTTTTTTTCGCTTTTTTCATTCTTTTCTCATTTAATTTTGGTTTTTTATTGTATATTTTTTTCTTTCGTGTTATCGATATGGACGTGTGTGTGTGTGTGTGTGTGTGTGTGTGTGTGTGTGTGTGTGTGTGTGTGTGTCTTCTCTTTCTTTCTCTTTAAATTCCAGTCATCTGTTTATCTTTCATGACTTAAGCTGTTTTTTTAATTTATTTTTTATTATTATTTTATCCTCTTAACGTGCATTTCTTTATCTTTTATGTACATTCTCTGTATTATCTTTTCTCACATTTTTACCTCTTACCTTATTTAGTTCCGTGTTATAGAATTTTCTCTTTTCTTCTCTTTTCTTTTTTCTTTCTTTTTTTTTTTCTTGACCTGTCGCCCGGCATTGAGGTGTTAAAAAAATATATTGTTAAGGTAAGGTGATTAAGGTAAAAGATACTGCCTAGAATTGATTTATTTTTTCCTTCTCTCTTATTCTCGCTTAGCATAGAATTCCTTAATATTGTACTTCGTGTTTTAAGAATATAACTGTTTACTTTATTAAATTTCCTCTTTTCTTATGATTACAAGACGAGTTTTAATCCAAAAATATTTAGTTTACCTGTAAATTACAAGTAAAATATAATCCCAGCTCATGTTTATTAATAATCCACTTTGCAGGTTGCTTACTATTATATCATATACTTGTATTTAATATTTTCTTATTATTATATATTTTTTATAAGATGTTCAGTCCTCAGACATGTATTTTATTTTATTTATTTTTCTACATAACATAAAGTAACTTAACCTAACCTATTTTCTCTCTCTCCACAGGTAAGAAAGAAGGTGAAGGCGCCCAAGGGGGAGAATGTTTGTGGTTGTGATGATGGTGAGTGTTGCAGCTCTCTCTCTCTCTCTCTCTCTCTCTCTCTCTCTCTCTCTCTCTCTCTCTCTCTCTCTCTCTCTCTCTCTCTCTCTCTCTCTCTCTCTCTCTCTCTCTCTTTCTTTCTTTCTTTTCCCTTCAGTGCATCATTAGGCTGTGTTGTGCTTAGGGCAATGCAATTTTATGTCTGTGCATCTACTCTCTCTCTCCTCTCTCTCTCTCTCCTCTCTCTCTCTCTCCTCTCTCTCTCTCCTCTCTCTCTCTCTCTCTCTCTCTCTCTCTCTCACCTGTAATTTAGTTTTCTTCAGGTGAGTGAGTCTTAGGCCGCTTCTTGAACTCTCTCATTCTGCTTCTTGGAAATGTATTTCTTCCTCCTTCAGTACAAGACTCCCTCCCTGCTTCTACCACTAATTACAGGTGATCACAGACTCTCCCTCGGGCAGGTGTGACAGGTGTGGTTCTCTCCCAGCGTGACGTCACGTTCTCGTCCTCTCTGTGACCTTGTATGAGTAATGGTGACCTGGATGGTGATGGTGTTGATGGTGAAAGAAAGAAAGAGAGAAAAAAATGATATTAGTTGATTATGCAATGGAATAGAAAACTAGACAATTAATATACATACGTTATCAATATATTTTCTTTACGTTTACTTCTTTCTTGGGTGATTTAAGTAAAATATTGAGTTTCTTTACTGTGTGTGTGTGTGTGTGTGTGTGTGTGTGTGTGTGTGTGTGTGTGTGTGTGTGTGTGTGTGTGTGTGTCAACCTTGCCTCCTCCTACCTGTGTCTTTCTTAATTAAACGAATACCACACACTGTCACCTGCATACCTTATTCCTTGTTCGTAGTTAATTATTCTCTCTCTCTCTCTCTCTCTCTCTCTCTCTCCTCTCTCTCTCTCTCTTTCAAGTTGCCTTTTTAGTGCTTTAACTTTCGCTAATGCAGATGATTACGTTTGTGTGGGTTTTGTGTCCCCGAGTAAGTGGTTTGTGTCCATACTGGGATGTGTGTGTGTGTGTGTGTGTGTGTGTCTGTGTGTGTGTGTGTGTGTGTTTCTTGAAGAGCAACGATGAGGAGAAGAACGGTCAGAGCAAGCAAGGAAGGTAGAACACACACACACACACACACACACACACACACACACACACACACACACACACACACACACACCATCCATCCTTCCTCCACTAAGAACAATGGTGGACGCGTGAACACAGCCAGCCGTCCCTCACCCTTCTATTACCACCTGCTGAGCCCATCTCCACCTTTACCATTACCTCGCCGAAGCACTGATCAACACAATGCTTAGCTACCCATCAGTGTTAGAAAAAATCTATGTTCACCCTTAAGGCCTTAGAACTACCCCCTCCCCCCTTTCTCTCTCCTACTCCTCAAGCTCATTCTACAAACTATCTTAAATTCTCCAGTGATTGCCTGTCAACCAAACCTGACTAGTTTTTTTTCTACCTGCCGCTGCAAGCATCACTTAGTTTGTGCCGCAGGTTAAGCAGGTAAGCGGGCCACGGGGAGGAGAAGCGCTAGTAAACTGTGTTGGTTTTTGGGTACCTGAATATTCCTCATTTCACGGTATGCGGAGCTAAACTATTTACCAGCCAGCAGGTCTCTCTCTTTTTTCTTTTTTTGTCTGTGTTTTCTATTGTGGTAAAGAGAGAACGATAGAAACTTAGTGTGATTTATATTTTTGAAGATACCAGGTTTGTTACGCTATTTTATTACTGGGAAGTTGTGTTAATAGAGAAGACCGAAAGAATATTGAAAATTACATCTACCTCGCAAGGTTAGTTACTTAAAATATATTCTAGAAAATTTATTACAGCGAAGGGAAAATAAGATAGGACGAATTGCTGATACATCTACCACTTCAAGAAAAAGAAGAAGAAAAAACAGCACACACCACACATAAAAGACTTAATAGCATCTCTTCATGAACTTTAATCCAAGAGCATGTAAGAGGTAAAACTTATTAAGAATATAATGAAGTACAGGCAAGGAAGACGACCTCACCTTAACTAACATGAGCAAGTCTGTGTGATGGGTAATTCCAGTTAAATGAGGTAGGTGCCGCAGGTGTAGTAATGGAGACGTACAGGTGTGTTACCCAGCATGCAATTTAGGGCAGGTGAGGTGATAACTAATACATCAGAATTGTCAAGGTGGATTGGGTTAAGTTTATACCCAAATTTTGCGTCCATGTTTAATATTATAATGTGTTACTATATAAGACTCTGGTTTGGACTCTGTGTGTGTGTGTGTGTGTGTGTGTGTTCATGGACGTACATACTACCCCCCGTCACTCCCCTTTCCCCTTGTCATCCGTGGGGCTTCCTCTCCCCTCTCCCCTCTCCCCTCTCCCCTCTCTTCCCTCCCCTCCCGAGCAAGGTTGGTGAAAGGTTGGAGAGGAAGAAGGGGGACGAAGAGGAAGAGGAGGAGGAGGAGTGCGAGTGCGATATAATTGAGCCAAGTAAAATATCATCCACATAAGAGAGAGAGAGAGAGAGAGAGAGAGAGAGAGAGAGAGAGAGAGAGAGAGAGAGAGAGAGAGAGAGAGAGAGAGAATATGACAAAAAAGAACACCGAAAATAATGGATGGGAATGCTGAAGAAAACAAAGAGAAAAAAGAAAAAAAAAGACACTGAGACAAATTGCAATCTCCCGCGTTCCCTTTCATTACATTTATCACTTCACATCATTAATGGAGCCTAATATCAGTGTCTTAGAGCAATTCATTCATCTATTTGACGTCCTGGGATTAATTAATCATCCGGACCCGTGATGATACAAAAAAAATAATAAAAAGAAAAAAAAATAGTGGTAGTAGTAGATTCCAGTTTTTTTTTCTTCTTCTTTTTCCTCTTTTGTTTTTTTTTTTTTTATGGTATTTTTTTTGTTTTAACCTTCCATTAATTTGTGTCGCCGCGCGTTGCCTTCGGTCCATCTAGCGTCGCGTGTCCTCCTCCTCCTCCTCCTCCTCCTCCTCCTCCTCCTCCTCCTCCTCCTCCTCCTCCTCCTCCTCCTCCTCCTCCTCCCGAGACAGGACGTAAAGTAAAGAGGTCTCAATACCTTATAAGTCTTGCCAGCTGGACCACAAACGACCCGATCTTCTTATGTTTTTTTTTTTCCTGGCCTCATTCATACATGTTTGAATCCCTTGTACATTGTTTTGCTTCGATGTTCCAATGTGTGAGGTATTAATAAGGTTTTCTTAAGGAGTTTGTGGTGTTGTGGCGCAGCGCTGGTTATTCTGACGATTGTATAAGTTAGGATTTAAGGATTAAGAGCATTAGGTTAGGTTAGGTTAGGTTGGGTTGGGTTGGGTTAGATTAAGTTAGGTTAGGTTAGGTTGGGTTGGGTTGGGTTGGGTTGGGTTGGGTTGGGTTTAGGTTAGGTTAGGTTGAAATTAATTAGGTTTCAGGTGTTATTGATTTATTATTCTATACCTACCTTTATTTATCTCTTTGTTTTCTTTTGCATTGTATAAGTCAAAGGTTGGTTTTTCTTTTGTTTTATTGATGCGATACAGACTTGAGTGAGTTAGATAAATGTGAGAGTTTCTGAAAATTAATTGGTAGTGTGTGACGTGGAAGGTAAAAGGAGAGGGAAGGAGAGAGAAGAAAAAAAAAGAAGTAAACGTAACCTTGCAAAAAAGTATGTGTGTGTGTGTGTGTGTGTGTGTGTGTGTGTGTGTGTGTGTGTGTGTGTGTGTGTGTGGTGAGTCATGGCAGCGAAGGAGCAGCAGCAGCAGCAGCAGGAGTGTGGCGGCGGCCTTGTCGAGGTGGTCGTCTGGTTAATATTCTGATGGCGCCCACTGTGTCACCTAACCCTCCCCCCTTCACCCCCCTCACCCCCTCCAACACCTCCTCCTCCTTCTTCTTCCTCCTCCTCCTTCTTCTTCCTCCTCCTTCTCCTCTTCCTCCTCCTTTCGTTTGTCCACACTTCCAATAATCTTACTCTCTACAGACTCCCTTCACCTTCATTTTCCTCTCCTCCTCCTCCTCCTCCTCCTCCTCCTCCTCCTCCTCCTCCTCCTCCTCCTCCTCCTCCTCCTCCTCCTCCTCCTCCTCCTCCTCCTCCTAGTATAGACAGCTGGTTTATGATACAGCTCGATAAGTTGTGTGTTCGATTACCTTCATCATTTACAGCAGGAAAAGATAAAGTAGCTGATAGTGTTGTGTGTTGTTGTATTTTTTCTTCCTCATAGTTTCTCCTCCATTGGTCTGGTGGTAAAAAAAAACGGATCAGTGGCGAGGACGTGACCTTGAGCCTTTGATTAATGTATTTCAATGATTTATGTATTTATTATTATTTTTTGTTGTTGTTGTTACTACCTACGGCCTCAACTTTGTCCTCCTCATTTTCCTCTTCCTTCCTACCTCTCCACTTCCTCCTCCTCCTCCTCTGGCATTGTTTTCTGTGGTCAACGATGTCAATATATTAGAGATAGAAGAAAGAAAAGAAAGAGAGAGATAGGTGTATGTATGTATGGTCGAAGAAGAGAAGGTTAGCAATAGGAAGGAAAAGAAAGGCAAGAAGAGGTAGGAGAGAAGAGAGACAAACTTAAGTAGTGGAAAGCTTTGCAGCGTTTGAAGAAGATTACTAAGTTGTGTGTGTGTGTGTGTGTGTGTGTGTACAATATTGGTCATGGCTGTCCGGTGGCTAGTGAAGAAAGGAGAGAAGGAGGGAGGGAGGAGAGAGAAGAGTGACTGGCTGGCTGGCTAGTGAGTACCTTCTTCTGTCTATCTATCACAGGTGTTCAATTACCTACAAACACACCTGTCATCAATACTAATTACCTGACAGTTAGACGTTCAGGTGTAGTGGAGACAGCCTGGCAACGTTATATTCACTTCAGTTTTATTGTGGTTTTAGAAAGATATTAAACTACTTATTATCATCTTGTTATTGGTCTATATGTGTAATTAAGAATCCGTGACCTTCTTAGTGGTTGGTGTATAATATCAGGTGACATTAATAGTGCTGAAAACCCTCCACACACAGCCTTCAAAGTGGTAGGAGATGGAAGGGAAGAGATGGAAAGTCGAGTGTTTCAGATTTTAATAGAGTTATACAGGTGAGCGTGGGTTTAATAATGGACAGGTGTGTAAGGGGAGTAAATGTGAGTGTGTGCATGTATCTGTGTCGGGAAAGTAATCAGTGGAGTTTCATTTTTCATTCGTATTTTATAAAACGTCACTTTTTGTCATGTACGTGAGAGTAACGAGAACTTAAGTGGTTCAGACACCTACCTCTGTACCACCACCACCACCACCACCTTGAGGAAGCACTACCCTAGACCTGTTCCTTCTGCTGCACTGAGGCTTGACCGACGTTAGGTTAGGTTCCGACAGCTCCTTCATGCCCTGTCACACATCACTCTCTCCTGTCCCATCCCGTCCCCTTCTGTCTCGTCCAACTTACACCTATCCCATCTAACCAGCTACACCCTGCCCTTTCCTGTCCTGCCTCACCTTATCTCTATCCTATTCTATCCCATCCCATCCCGTCCCGTCCCGTCCCGTCCTGTCCCGTCCCGTCCCGTCCCGTGCCGTCCTTTCCTGTCTTGTCTCGTCTCTGCAACAGCTGTGTGAGGTGGAGTTATTTTAGTCTCAGGATTTATGACTTATGCAACTGTGTACCTCCCTCCTCCTCCTCCTCCTCCTCCTCCTACTCCTCCTCCTCCTCCTCCTCCTCCTCCTCCTCCTCCTCCTCCTCCTCCTCCTCCTCCTCCTCCTCCTCCTCCTCCTCCTCCTCCTCCTCCTCCTCCTCCTCCTCCCCGGTAAGGCAACACCCCGTAACCCAACACCTCGGGGGACAGGCTGACAGGGCCACCGCCAGCCTTGTGGAACGTCGCAGTGCAATTGTGTTGTCCTGTTTGAGTTGCAGCTCGCATACGAAGATGAGGACACACTCTCTCTCTCTCTCTCTCTCTCTCTCTCTCTCTCTCTCTCTCTCTCTCTCTCTCTTTCTCTTTCTCTTTCTCTTTCTCTTTCTCTTTTTCTCCGCCCCGGCCTCGCTGAAACTTGCTCTCCTAATGCAAATATGGTAACCACACGAGACGCCTTTATCACAGATCTTTGAATTAACATCGCGGGGACTCTGGTTACGCTCTGATTGCCGAGGTGTTGATCCCGTCCGTGCCTGAGTCATGATGGCAGCGACGGCTCGCACGCACACACGCACACACGCACGCACACACGCAGATCATCCCAACGGCGGTAATTATAGCTTGGAGGAGGTAGAGGTGGTGGTGGTGATGCGTGATGAGGAACGGAGGGAAGGAATGGAAGGATTCTCTCTCTCTCTCTCTCTCTCTCTCTCTCTCTCTCTCTCTCTCTCTCTCTCTCTCTCTCTCTCTCTCTCTCTCTCTCTCTCTCTCTCTCTCTCTCACTTTCTGTTCTCTTTTTCCTCCTTTTGTCCATCCCCCAATAGCAGGTTAGGTGAGGGTCAGGTGAGGCTCCGTAATTAACTCCGGCAATCACCTGTGTATCATGTATTGTGTGGACTGGCTTTGATTGCTTAGTCGTGTGTGTGTGTGTGTGTGTGTGTGTGTACTCATGCCCTAGGGTGGTGGGGGGGGTTAGGTGGGTGACGGGTGAAGACAGTGAAGTAGGTGGCGTGGTATGGAAGGGAGTGTGAGGATGCATAATCATGAACCCAAAATTACCTTACTGGATATTTGTTCGTACGTGCATTGTTTGTCTATGCACGGAGAGGGAGAGAGAGAGAGGAAGAGGGTAGAGTAGAGTAGGAGGAGGAGGGTAGAGCGAGAAAACAAACAGGGGATGTCTAAAAGAGACAGGTTTAATTCCGCAAGAGACGTGCCGTGGGAGACGTGTGCTTGTCTGGCGTTTAGCAGACACACACACAGAGCACCGGGATCATGTGTTGGTCAAGACGTCTATTAGAGGGAGAAGCCGCCGCCTCCACCTGCTAGGGACGGCGGGGCTTCTGAAGGCGGCGCAACAGAGAGAGAGGAGGAGGAGGGATTTAGAAAGGACTAAAAATAGCTTCGTCACTGAGGAAGGGAAAGGAAAGGTAAGAAATCAAGGAGAGATATTTAAAGGAATCCGAAATTTGCTTTAAAAAAAAAGGGAATAAGATTAACTATGGTGGAAGCACTTGACTCTTGACTCCCCTTCCGAATGGGGATGAAGGGATGGTTACAAGAGGCGGGGAAGGGGATTGAGGATAGAAGAAAAGACTCTGAAGAAGGTTTGTTGCAAGGAAGAACTGCACATCAACCTCCTCCTCCTTCACATTACCCTCATCAATATTCCCTTCTTCTTTATGTCCCCAAAAAATCACAACACTGCTCTTGTCTCCTTTCACGGGACAGACACATCCAAGGGCCCTTCACACACACACACACACCACCCACCTCCACCCAAGTCAAGGCGGTGCGGCGTGCATGCTTCCTCCACCGTCAGGCAAGGGAGACAGCACATAATTACTCACATTAGACCAAGAGGACCACCTGAATGACCCTCTTTCTCACCTGCCTCCAAGACCACCGTGTTGCTCCCCTCAGACCAAGACTCATTTTTCTCCACCGCCTTGTTTGCCTGCCCCCCCCCGCCCCCCTCCGCCCCCCCGTGATGGTTCTAAAGGAGTGTTGTTTGTCGCCTCGTGTCCTGGTGTCTTCAGCCTTTCCTCCTCCTCCTCGTCTTCCTTCCTCCCTCTTCTTCCCTCCGCACTGTTAATATTTCTTCCATTACTTACAAAAGCTGTTTTTTTTCATGCATTATCTTCCTTCTGTCCTTCCTTTCGGGTGATGAGTAAAGAAGGAGAGGAAGAACAAAAGGAGGAGGATAGAAGGTAGGTAGGTACAGAGCATCACCACTACACATGTTAAAATAATACCGTGTTAGGTGTATCGTAAGTGTGTCAGTGTGTCACTTATACCCACCACCACCACCACCACCACCACTATCATTAATAGTAAGACGTCGATGATTCATGAAGTGTCTTGTTGTGGCGCCGCCCTAGAGACCACCTGTGTCCTCCTGAGGGTGTCCGGCGCCGCCCCCCGGGAGTAGAAAGACATGTGTCGTATAGGAGTGGATGGGCGTGACCTCCTAAGGGTAAAGGTCGGGCGAAGGGTGAAGGAGGGAAGGAGGGAGGTCAGAGAAGGGTGAAGGAGAGGATGAGGAAGGGGTCAAAGGGAGGAAAGGAAGGTCAGGTGATGGTAAGGGCGGAGGTGAGGGAGGGAATGCTAAGAGAGGGCGTAGTAGTGGTGAGGGAGGGAAGGAGGAAGATCAAGGAAGGAAAAGGTGTGGAAGAGAGAGAGAGAGAGAGAGGAGAGAGAGAGAGAGACAGACCCCTAAAGACTTCTAAGACTTCTTTACGAGATCGCAAGTGGTTCGGTGTTTATGAGGCTGTAAATTGTTTAGACCCGTCAGCTCCGCGCCTCCTCTTCGTCCTCTTCCTCCTCCTCCTCCTCCTCCTCCTCCTCCTCCTCCTCCTCCTCCTCCTCCTCCTCCTCCTCCTCCTCCTCCTCCTCGTCTTTGTAGTCGTCATCGTTCTTCTTTTCATTCTCCTGTTCTTCCTCCTGTGCCTCATTTGCTTCCACTTCTTAATCTTCTGCCATCTCTTACTTACTCTCATCAGCTTCTTTTCATATCCTCCTCCTCCTCCTCCTCCTCCTCCTTCTTCTGATGCGCGGGACTACAAAGCTTTATGAACGTTAAATATCTTGTAAGGTTTGCCGCTCTCGTTTTTCTTGTGGAATTTATTTTGTCCTCGTGTATATCTGAGATTGAGGAGGCGTGACCACTAGACACTCGAGATCTTCATCAAGGAGGCCTGCTCTTGTTTGTCTGGCGTGTGTGTGTGTGTGTGTGTGTGTGTGTGTGTGTGTGTGTGTCCAGGTGCTTGAAGGTCAGAGTGTATATCAGAATAACACACTTTATGTTTTTCTCCTTTATTTTTTTCCTTCATTTACTTTTCCTCCTTTTCTAACACGGTATTGTACTCCCAGATGCAGCCTTTCTCCTTCCCTTCCATCCCTCTAACATCTCTTCCCCTCCCTTCCTCCCTTCCTCCCTCCCTTCCTCGCCCTTCATGGTGTGGTCTAAAGAGGCATCATCTTATCGCCACCCTTCTCGTCCCCTTCACACCTCAGACCTCCCTTCCTCCCTCCCTCCTTCCATCCTTTCACTCCCCGCGGCCCACCTGCTTCCTCCCACTTATGGCCGCGACCCAGACTGTTTTATCAAGTGTTTGTCCATTGCGTCGCTAGAGGGGCGGCGGCAGGTCCTTATAGAGCCGCGTGGGTCACTGGGAGAAGGTGTTAAGTCAAAGCGGTGGACGGGTGAGTTAGTTAGTTAGTTCGTTAGTTGTCCTTGAGTGTCCGGGTGGCGTGCCCTGCTTGACGTTGCCGTGCCATTCCTCTCGTAGAACCACCAGGGATGTGCTCCAGATGTGTCCCGATAGACTGGTGTGTTTTTACAGCGGGAGAAAGCACCATCGGGGGTCTCAGGGATGATGGTCTCGTCGACGCACCACCTCCTCCCGACCGCGGTGTATCCGGACCCTCGCTGATTATTTTAAGAGCGCTGTCGTCTCGTTAATGAAGCCTTATACGAGGCCGCCAGGTGTAGGTAGCCATTAAGGTGTCGAGGGGAGTCTGATAACGCCAGATTAGGATTATGTTAAAGCCCAGTGGTTGGGTTGTGCTTGTTGACGGTGGTTCAGCTCTGCTCCGGCGACACCTTTCGACGTGTCTTGGCGAGCGAGGAAGGACACGCCCGCATTACGGTGCGTCCACCCGGCGTTGGTGGGTTGGTGGGTGCAGGTGGGTAGGGGTCGGGGCGTGTGACAGGGTGGGCTGCCTGATGCATCTCCGTGGCAGGCAGACGATGCCCCCTCGCTGTGTCCAGTGTAAATAGCTGGAGGTGGGACGCTTGATGGATGGCTTGTGTGTGTGCTCTCCGGAGGCGCCTCTGCTTCCCTCGGCCCTGCTGTGCGCCCTCTGCCCCGCTACCCAATCACGGACGAGAACGCCCCTGTGGCGGCCGTCCATGCATTGTCCCCATTCACTGAAGGCCCTTCGTCTTGTCTCCGCGGCTGAGGGGGGTGAGGCGTCCCGCTGAGACCAGGCGGCGGGGCACCTCACGGCCGATGATGAGGGATGAAAGTGGCTCTTGTCCTGCTGAGGAATGAGAGGGAACAGAGGGGCGAGGGGCATGCTGGAGGAACAGGCTGGGTAGAGGGAGCTGAGGGATGATGGAAGGGTATAAGGAGGCAGAAGGTGGAGTTGAGACGCTCTTCTACTAGTGCAACGTAAAACCAGGGTATTATGAGGCTGTGTTTTCCTTAACCCCCTCAAGGTGTTCTACAGTGGCATTGGAAGCATCGTGGCCGTGCTTTCTCCCGCCATTATGATCCCTAAAAGTCTCGAAGCTTCCACAAATACGTTCACTTTTGCAGTGTGGCAGCGTTGATGATGAGTGTGTTGGCTGCAGGTCCCGTCCAAGCATGCCAAGCCCAGTAGCCAGCCAGGGTAACGGTGTCCACCAGATGACTGCACTGATAAGCACGGCGTAACGAGAGAGAGAGAGAGAGAGAGAGAGAGAGAGAGAGAGAGAGAGAGAGAGAGAGAGAGAGAGATAATAGTCTTATCAGATGCACGGGAGTAAAACAATAAGATACAAAGGAGTAAAAACGATACAAGCCGCGCGTTCAGTTCACTTGACCTCCCTCCAAGGCTCAAGACAAAAGGAGTTTAGTCACGGAGGAGTCGCGGCGCTGCGTCCAAATCCTTCACGGGTGTTGTGTGCGGGGATGTGTTCGCCGGGAGACAAGACGCCCCACACCCGACCTGGGGCAGCGAGTAGCAGGTTAGCCGCCGTGCCCTCAATGAAGTGGGTCTGCGGCGGGCTGGGTGACGCTGAGAGGTCGCCGCTGCTCTCCGTATAAGTCGCTGGATCAATATTTATCCGAAAACTCCATTATTCATGAGCAGTATAAATAGCAGGAGCGAGGACGGAGGCGGGCGGGCGAGGCAGGGTTGTCGGGCAGGTGTGGTGGAGAGCACAGCCTTTATTGATGAGTTTAAAGTCACATGCACGACAGGGATGCAGCTGCAGGTGTGTATCATGAGGGTGGAGTGAGAGGCAACCGAGTGGAACTGTATAGTTTTAATGTGTGTTTGATCGGTTTAAGCCACGTCCTCCACCTAAACCCACTGGTGCAGAAAAAGAGTGAAAATAGATGTTATTATCCCCTAAACCCACGTGTTACAGGAGGGGGAGGAGCGGGAGGGAAAAAAGAGGCACAGAAGAGAAAGGAGAGTAAGATAACGTTGGACCAAAGTATAGACGATGTGTATGGAGATAAAAGTAAGAGAAAGGCGGAGGTACTATTACAAGTCTCATACATGTACTTCAAAGACCACCTCCAATGTGTTGTTCCTACTAATCGCTGTCATCACCTCCAATATTTCTCTCCCACGCCCACTGATAACCACACCTGCTGGAAGAAGTCTGCAGGTCTGGCTACGTTGAGTTAAATCCAGTCACCGCTGCACCTCGCTCCCTCACCCCCCTCACCCCTCACCCCCCCTCACCCCCCCCTCACCCCCCTCACCCCTCTACATCCCTGTATCGTCCTTTCGTCACGCGCCGCCCCCTTCGCCCCTCTACGCCCCCCACGCCCCTCACGACGCTGATGAACGGGGAAGGAGAGGCCGAGACGAGACCTTCCTAAGGGCGTCTCTGAGGTAAACTTTCTCTTACCGGCTGTTGGAGACGACCTCGGCGACGTGTCTGGAGGTGGCAGACAACAGGGCAACGGCACACACACACACACACACACACACACACACACACACACACACACACACACACACACACACACACACACACAGGCTGCAGTCTGGTCTAGGCGAGGCATGAATCACCAGTCACCAGGAAGAATTATTTACTGAATGACCGACTGTATAAAGTGTGGGTGTCCGTTGTCACCAGGCTCCTCTCTCTCTCTCTCTCTCTTTTTCTCTCTCATTTTGCTCTTTTCTCTACTACTTCATTACTTTCTATCCTTCCTTCCTTCCTTCATTGCTTCCTTCCCTGTATTCATTCTTACTCTTATTCTTATTTTTTTTTTTACCCCCCTCCTCCTTTACCTCTATACACTCAAAGTTAGAAAAATTAATTAATAGATAATGAATATAAACTACTTTTAGGACATCAAGGGATTCATTGTCTTGCTTCCTTCCCTGTGTTGGACTAAGAGAGAAAGACAATATCTCCAAATATGAAAAACAAACCCCCCCAAAAAAAAAAATTAAAACGAAGCCTTGCCAAACATGAACAAACACCATAAGAGCACATTATCTCTCTCTCTCTCTCTCTCTCTCTCTCTCTCTCTCTCTCTCTCTCCTCTCTCTCTCTCTCTCTCTCTCTCTCTCTCTCTCTCTCTCTCTCTCTCTCTCTCTCTCTCTCTCTCTCTCTCTCTCTCTCTCTCTCTCTCTCTCTCTCTCTCTCTCTCTCTCTCTCTCTCTCTCTCTCTCTCTTCGTATTCTTGCCGCTGGTCAGTCATTTATTTCCTTCAGAATAATCTTATGCCCTTGAGGTCCTAGTGGATTGCAATGGATGGAAGGTCCTCGCAGATGCTGTCTACCGTTAAATCCACGTCTTAAGATTATCCAGGACGAGAGAGAGAGAGAGAGTGAGGAAGGGGGGGAAGCAGATACGGGGTGTGGTTGTGTATCTCATTTATTTGCAGTGCTCAATCTCTCTCGCTCTGTCTCTCATTTTTTCTTTCTTTTTTTTTCCCTCCTTCCTTATCATCCTCCTCACATCCATTATTTTCCGTCTCTTATCCTCTTCTCGTCAGCCTGTTCTTCCTGTTCCATTTATTACTTCCACCATTCTCCTCGTCCTTCTCTTTGTGCATATGCTCCTCCTCCTCCTCCTCCTCCTCCTCCTCCTCCTCCTCCTCCTCCTCCTCCTGTCACTAGTCGTTAAGTCCACGTCAACATATTTCAGTCGAGGATTCAGCCTTTGTCTCAGGCTTGCAAGATCCACTCAACCTGCCGCCTTGCAAGCCTTGTCCACGTCTGTGTTTATTGATTTGTTTGTGTGTCTACTTGTTTATTACATTCCCTCTTTCTTTATGAGGACGTGCGGTGTGCCTCGCCTTCCAGCTGCCGTGGTCAGTGTCCCCCCCCTAACACCCCCACCCCCTCCCCCCCTTCCTCGTGATATAGGTCTTGTTTGTTTTCCTTTGGCTGTCAGAACCCTTGTCACCTTACCCCCTTTGCCTTTCCTGGTTCCTCCCCGCCTCTTCCCCACCTCCTTCCCCGCCTCCCCGCCTCCCTGCCCCTTCCATGAAAGCCGTGCAAGCCATGTTGTTAGGAGGGAGCCTGATGCCCGCCAGCAAGCATCGCTTTTGCATTTATATAAAGCCAAATAGTGTCTATAAATTTGAATAAGTGAAACTGTTTTGTATGTTGCTGAAGCGGGCTGGGGCGTTGGCTTGTGGATTTTGCTTATCAGTGGCGCTGGTCTGCCCTCCGCTGCCCCGCCACGGAAAGGGAGGATGAGGGGAAAAAATATTGTGAAAGTGATGTGTGAGATCTACCTGCCGATGCCGCTTGCTCAGGCTACTGCTGCTGCTGCTGCTGCTGCTGCTGCTGCTGCTGCTACTGTTGGTGTTGAAGATCGAGGCACTACATACAAGGCCTTTCCGGCGCGTGACTGTTGGTAGTCTTAGTGTTGGTCTTGTGTTCCCCTTGGACGGCGTCATGTGGCGTCCCGCATACAAAGGCCGCGGCGGGATTTGTCTCTCAGGCGGAGTAACGAGCCGCGAGAGGCGCGCCACCTGTCGGGTGTGTACGCTGGATAAGGCGTGAGTCATTTTTGTATTAGTCGTTGTCTCGGGCTGCATCACAGGTCCCTGACTCTACACACACGCCATTCAGGCTCCCCAACACACGTGAGCCTCCCGCTGGGCACTCCACGGGCACTGTCTCCCCTCCTGCCCTCATCCCCGCCGCCCCCCAGTCACACGCGCCGCCCCCCTGAGGCTAATGAGTCTCCCGTGATCCACTTCAGGTTATCTCGGGTCATCGCGGTGCCCCCCCAACCTCCCTCCCATGGTCTGCCCCGCACTCCCTCCTTCCTACGTCCTCCCCTCCTCCCTACCCCCTGTACAAGGTCCTTCCTCGTGCCCCACTTCTTTGGTCTTCCTCTGCCTAGGTCGTCTGCTCCCCGCCCTCCCGCGCCTCTAATCACCATGTTATATGTGGGGCAGATCAGGGGCACGCAGCAGGGGTCGATGGAAGGCGTTTCCCTCCTGCTGGGGACGCTGTCTGTGTGGTGTTATTGGCGCCTCACCACGCCCACCACGCCCACCTACCACGTAACGATCTCACTCCCTCGTGCCGCCCTCACCATCTTCAGTCATCCATCACACACCCATACTACTATCCCCCTCTTCCTCCTCCTCTTCCTCCTCCTCCTCCTCCTGAATACTTCACATATAGGTCTAATCGTTTTACCAGATGACAAAGACGTGTCAGAATTTAATTTGTTACTAATCTACCGCCGTAGGAGTCCCATAAGGAGTGGAGAGTCGCGGTGTGAGGGCGGGGAAGGCGCTAATGTGGCCACGTCCCTCAAGACTTACATTCCTCCGTCGATTTTATACACAGCTTCTGAAGGAGATGTGAGCGATGGGACGAAGCGCCTTCAGTAGCAAGGGAGTTGTGAATATGACGGAAGGCGATCTCCTCCTCCTCCTCCTCCTCCTCCTCCTCCTCCTCCTCCTCCTCCTCCTCCTCCTCCTCCTCCTCCTCCTCCTCCTCCTCCTCCTCCTTTTATTAAACAGTTCCATTGATCTATCTCGCCTTTCTAACATCACAGTCGACGGTCTAAACAAGCCAACCCTCAAATAAAATGGCGACACTTTATTACTATTACTTTTACGACTATACTACTACTATTACTTCTACTACTACTACTACTACTACTACTACTACTACTACTACTACTACTACTACTACTACTACTACTACTACTACTACTACTACTACTACTACTACTACTATTACTACTACTATTACTTCTACATATGGTAATAATAGTGATAATAAAAACGAAACGAAAGTATTGAATTTCTATGTTGAGGTTCAGTATCGTTCATCATAATTAATTGACAGCGAGAGATTTTGTGAGGGAAGGATATACTCATTATCCTCCTCTTCCTCTTCCTCCTCCTCCTCCTCCTCCTCCTCCTCCTCCTCCTCCTCCTCCTCCTCCTGGTCATTTTCACTGCACTGTCCTTCTGTTTATTTTCCTTCTTCTTTAGCTTATCTCTTCATATCCTTCAATATCCTTCAATTGTTTGTATATTTTGTTAGTCACGTGAACGCCAAGGGAAGAAATTATTTGAAGCAGCGAGTGTGTGTGTGTGTCTCTCTCTCTCTCTCTCTTCACTTTTCTCCCTTCTCATGATTCAATATATTCTCTCCTGTTTATTTATGTTTCCCTCGTACGGTGGGGGAGGATGGAGGAGTGAAAGGAGAAGGATGACCAGGTTGAAGCTAGAATAAAAAGGGTTTGAAACTTTATTTGTGTGTGTCAATGATATTCTGTTATTCCTCAAGGCACTAGAAACCTCCTCTCTCTGTTGTTGATCTTTTCGTTATCAAAGTCGGTGATATTTGTTATTTTAGTAGGCGTAAGGTCTTTTTTGGGTGGTGTGGGTTTTCCAAGTGAGGCGATGATATATTGTTATTTCCATGGGGTCTTAAGGCCTTACGTAGCTTTCCTCCTGAGCGAGTCAATAATATTTTTGTTTTTCTTGGTGTCTCAGATTTGTCAGTGGTGTTGTGCCTTCCAGCGAGTCAGTGCAGGTTTATTTTTCTTTCTTTTTCCCTTTTTTTCCCTTGTTTTTCTCTTTTTCTTCCCTACTTTTCCTTTTTTTCCCTTACTTTTCTCTTATTTTTCCTTGTTTTTCCCTTTTCCCCTAACTTTTCCCTTTTTCCCCTTACTTTTTCCTTTTCCTTCGTTGGGATCTTTGCGCGGGACGGTTGTAATGTCAGTAAGTCGTGGAATCAGCGTGAAAAGTCTAGTCTTCCCTCCTGTTCCTTGAAGGGTGAGTGAGGGAGACGCGAGATGCCGCCGCCGCCGCTGGTCTGGCCTCGCGCCATCAGAGGCCACAACACCATAATGAACCTCAACACTAACCTCCACGTGGGATAAGAACACGCGATTAATCTTGTTTTCCCGCGCTCTCATGGCCTCAGCATTAATCAAGACCCCAATAGTGCATTAAGGATGAATAGCAAGGAGTCACATAATCTTAGAGCCTCAATTACCACCTCTAGCACCTTGGCATCTGAGCAACACGTTTATGAATGATCTGTCACGCCTCCTGGTCCCTCCTTGACGCTAACCAGATGCCTCCCAAGCCTCCCCAAGAAACCCGACGCCGCTGCCTATGTAGTGATACTGATGAACAGCTTCCAGACAGACAAGGCGCCGGGGAGTGAAGGTCGTCGGGCAGCCAGGAACCTCCACTGTGTCTGCCGCAGGTGAAAGTGACTAGCACTCCCTGGCGCCAGCTTTGTTACCTCGTCTTCCTGATCCAGCACCACTACCCCAAAACCTCTTTAGATATTCACCTTATTTTTTTTTTCTCTTCCTCTCCTGCTCTTCTCTTAACTTCTACTTCTCTTCAGTCTTTGGTTTCATGAGGGAGGGATGGTGTGGGTATGTGTGGTGGTGACGGGGGGTGATGGGGGGAATGGAGGCGGAGTTAAGGGAAGAAAAAGTTGATAGGATGGAAGGGCAAGGTGTCAGGGTGTTGCTGGGGGAGGGAGGTGGTGGTATAGGAGAGGCAAGACAGACACACACACACACACACACACACACACACACACACACACACACACACACACACACACACACACTTCATCCATTCCTTTTTACCTTTTCCTACACCCTCATCCACATTATCCTTACCTGTCTACCTATCTATCCACCTCATTCACCTCATCCACCTCATCCACCTGTCCTTCACTTGACCCTCTCCACCTGTGTGTCTCCACCTATCCGCCCACCTGTACGTCTCCACCACGCCCATAACACCCCCCTCAACGCCAACCCGGATATCAAGCCTCACCCCCCCCCACCCACCCACGCCCGTCTCAAGGCAGTGTTAAGGGCGTGTCGAGTGGCTCTCACGCCGCCTCGAGTGTTTGCTGAGCGACGCCTCCTGATGCTGACCCTTGTGTACTGTGTGTTAAGGTTGAGGCTCCCTAACGCTGGTTGGAGGAGGAGGGAGAGGAGGAGGAAGAAGAAGAAGAGGAGGGCTGCGAATCCTTATACTATTAACTTGCATGGTGTTAAATGTTTTGAATTGAGTGTGTGTGGTATTTATGTGGTGGTTGTGTTGTGGTTGTAGTTGTGGTTGAGGCCTGATCAGCCCCCTGCTTGGTCCTGTCATGGCTGGCGTCTTCCTCCGGTGGGAATAAGGATCATTGGGCACGAGGACATGGCCACAGCCTCGCCATTAACTCGTGCCTTGCTGCATCTCATCACCATTCGTTAATTATTACTGAGTGGGGGGGAAAGGTGTCACTCCCTCCCCTCCCACCCACCCGCCCACGGAAGCTACTCCGCCACACACTTTGAGGAGGAATCGAATAGGTCTCTCTTAGGTTATGTGTGTGTGTGTGTGTGTTTGGGGGGCGGGGGGGGGGAGAGGAAGAGTTACGCCTAACTTGTATATATATAAAATGAACCACTTGTTTTTCTTGCTGCTGGGGGGTTTGGGGAGGGTGGGGGAAGCTAAGGGCGTGGCCATCCTGACGCCTTATCTTCCGTCGGGATCTCCACTCATCCTTCACCCGCCCCCTTGACGCCTCGACCCAGCTACCCCAAGGGCGCCTCACCCCGCGGGGCACCCTAACCCCGCGGGGCACCTCAATCTAGGACCTCACCACCTGTCGGCCCCGTGAGTCACCGATGTGCCCACCAGATGAGGAGGCAAGACACGTGTACCATACCACCACCTCCTCCTCCTCCTCCTCCTCCTCCTCCTCCTCCTCCTCCTCCTCCTCCTCCTCCTCCTCCTCCTCCTCCTCCTCCTCCTCCTCGCTTAGTCTTTATGATGTCATTTATTACCGCGCGATAAGTAATGACGCCAATAAAACATAATGTGCTAATTACGAAAATGTGATGTGTAAACAATTTGTTGAAGATATGGGTAAGCGGTACCTTCCCCTCCCATCCCCTATCCCCATCCCCAACCCCTATTCTCTTCCCTACCCTCCCCAACCTCCATCCACTCCCCTTCCCTCCCCAACCTTTATCCCCTTCCCTCTCGCCTTCTCCTGGCCTGGTGGTCCCTGGGCTTCGAACTCGGTGTAGCAGCAAACAGCATCGGGCAAAAAAACAGAAATCACCGGAGGATGCACAGTCGTACTCACTCAGCGTTAAATTGTAGTGTCGTCCCATTCATCCCACGGCGGCCTTACCCTTCCCCCCACCCCCTCACCCCCACCTCTCTCTCTCTCTCTCTCTCTCTCTCTCTCTCTCTCTCTCTCTCTCTCTCTCTCTCTCTCTCTCTCTCTCTCTCTCTCTCTCTCTCTCTCTCTCTCTCTCTCTCTCTCTCTCTCTCTCTCTCTCTCTCTCATGTTTGGATAAAGATTAATGATTGATTAGAAGTCATAAGAGTAAACCAAACTTATGAACAATAGAATGGAAAGAATAGAAGAGAGAGAGAGAGAGAGAGAGAGAGAGAACATGAACCATAAAGATATCTTGATTTATACGAAACAGTCTATGATTTCTGGGAACGCAAAGAGACAGAGAGAGAGAGAGAGAGATAGTAAAAAGTATTACCTGAAAATAAACACCCTGGCTTGAGTTTCACGGGGCATGTTCACTGAAGAGCAAACATTCTATTACACTGACTAAAGGTACTTGTTTAGCTTGATTGAGTAACGGGACAGCAACAGCAACAGTAGCAGTAGTAGTAGTAGTAGTAGTAATAGTAGTAGTAGTAGTGGTGATGGTGATAGTAAAAATAGTCATAGTCACACAAACACTAACTAAAAAAAATTAAAACACTGGTCCTCTTCTTCTTCCTCGCAAGTTGATACCTTTATAAACACAGGTGAATGGTAGGTAAGAGGCATCATTAAGGGACGCCCCGTAAAACCCGCCACCCACTGCATTGAGGCCCCGAGCAGGCGTGGGGGAGTGCGTGCCTTGTGTGCAGACTCCGAGGGCGTGGTGGGGCGAATACTGATAGCGAGGGAACACCACTTGGGCGCGTGTGGTGGCGATTGTGTGGTGGTAGTGGTGTTGGGGTAGTGTCTTTGTGTGTGTGATGTGTGTGTGTGTGTGTTACAAGAAGAAGAAAAAAACATGCAATTTCCATACTTATAAACTTTCTAAAACAAGGTAAAGTCTTTTATAAATTGCTAATATTTATTCTTATGCTTTTTTTTTCCTTGCTATTTATTGTCTCCTACAAGTATGTCTTCCTTTTTTTCTTGAGTTATTCTTCCTCATCCATTATTTACGATACTGTTACATAAATTGCTACTGTCTAATAATTACCCAAGCCAACTCTGCCTTGGGTTCGAATCTTAATGGGGGCGAGCAGCTGACACTGAGCCAAATTAGTTATCCCGTCAGCCCTCCCAAGTTGTTAGCTAAATTGGACACCTACGGGAGATAACTGTGCTCACTTGAAAGCCATGACCCCGCGCCCCAAGGTACAGAGGCTTGAATACCTAGCCAAGGGGTCAAAGGTGAACGATGCGGAGGTGAACACAGTGGCTATGCGCTGTAGTGCCTTATGCTCCTTAACCTTTGCCTTTCATCATTCTCATCTTCTTCCTTTTGTACTTTTTCCGTGTATTTACTTACCCACTCCTTACCCTCCTCTCTCGTCCATCTATCCACCTACCTCATCTTTACCCACGACCCTCCTCCTCCTCCTCCTCCTCCTCCTCCTCCCCTACCTCCCAGTCTTGTTCTCTGTTCGTCATGTCCGCCCCGCCATCTGTCCTGCCTCGCTCAGCCATACAGACACTAAGTGAACTCATGTTTAGCAGTTCATCGCATTGTGTGAAGTGATTTAGTCTGTCGTGTCCCTTCTTCCTGCCTCCTCCTCCTCCTCCTCCTCATCCTCTTCTTCTTCTTCCACGGCATTCGACTTAATGTTGTATCAAGCTCTGTTTTTTTTTCTGTTTTTCTTCTTTTTTTGTTGATATATACAGCAGCAGCAGCAGTAGTAGTAGTAGTAGCAGTAGCAGTAGCAGTAGAAGTAATAGTAGTAGTAATAGTAATAGTAAAGCCGGGAGATTCAGACTTCCCACACTTGCAATAAATCTTGTTGATAATCCTTACTGCTTCGGGGGATGCCTTCAATGGACCCAGAGAGAGAGAGAAAGAGAAAGAGAGAGAGGGAGGGGGTAGTGCTTCAAAAGGAGAACTCTTTGTGGAATAACTCTGGGAAATCAGTCCATCGTTACCGTGAATTTATAGGCGAAGGAGGCAAGTGGATGCTGTAACGCGAGATGAAGTGAAGTGATAACCAACCTGCCCCGCCTTCACCTTACCTGACCTCAACTCCCCACCTGTGCTGCCCTTCTACTCCTACTCCTCCTCCTCCCTCACCTGTTTCATTCCCCTCCTCCTACCCCTACCCTATTCCTCCTCCTCCTCCTCCTCCTCTCACCTGTCCTCACTCACTCCCACTATATACAACTTCTCTGCCATCAACTACACCTGTTCCTCTCTCCCTTTCACCTGTCTGAGTCTCACCTCACTGTTCTTATCTCATGATTATCAGTCACCTCACATACCTCATTTTCCTTTCCTTATATTACATTCTTTCTATTGTATATTGTCTCCCTCATTATACTTGTTCATCGTTCTCCCTCATCTAGCTACACATTTTTCCACTTTTTTTTCTTCTTATACAACCTCACTGTCTTATTCCCCTCACCTATCATTCCCCTCCACAACTCATGCTCTCTCTCCCTCATCAGTTGTCTTCACTCTCTCATTGGTATCCCCTCATCTACTCGGTTCCTCTTATACCTACCTTTCCCCTCCTCCTCCCTTCTCCTCCCTCCCCTCCTCCTCTCCCATCATTCCCATCCTTGCCAGTCACTCCCCAAACTAGTCATTGTGGAAATTACAGGTTCCTGTCATGTTTTATCGCCTTGCAGAATGAACCGTAAATGTTCAGCACTTTTTTCTTTTTTTTTTCTATTCGTGGGGTTTTTTTTATTATTATTTCATTATTATTTTTCTTTGTTACTCTCTCATGTGTGTGTTTGTGAGTCGTGCTGGTGAGTCGTGGCGGTGCTGACAGTCACCAGCTGAGTCAGTGAGTCACGACCCGCACGGTAAGGAACGCTCAACACACATACACACACACACACACAGACACTCACATACTCATACACGTACACAAACACACACACACATTGACTTGACTTATGTATGCGATGAAGGTTATGAGCGTTTACGGAAAGCAACATGTGTGGACTTCTCTTTTCTGTCTTTTCTTTTTTTCTTTTTCTCTTTTTCTTTCTTTTTTTCTTTACACTCTTTGCATCTCTTTGTGAGGTGCGAAGACCTTTTAGGAAGCGACACTGACAGTTGCTTGCTTTCCTCCTCCTCCTCCTCCTCCTCCTCCTCCTCCTCCTCCTCCTCCTCCTCCTCCTCCTCCTCCTCCTCCTCCTCCTCCTCCTCCTCCTCCTCCTCCTCCTCTTCTCTTGGTGACCTACGACTCAGAATAACCTCGACCCCTCATCCTTCCTTCCTCCCTCCTCCCTTCCTCATCCTCCCTCATCCTTTCCTCTTCCTCATGCAGGTGTGATGTCAGCTTGGTCAGCCCGACACTCCCTTGTTAGGCTGCTTTAACCACCTGTCAGCGGTGGTCATTACGGAGCAGAGAGTCATTTGTGCTGTGTCCAACCTCCTTGCCCCTTCTGACCCCTCTCTGACCCCACCCTGGACTCTTGCATTCTTTGACCTCCCGTGTCCTACCCTGGCTTCCTCCCTCCACTCTCCTCTCCATCCCTACCTCTCTTCCTATACTCCTTCTGTCCTCTGTTACTATCCCCTGCTCTCCTCTCCCTCCTTCTTCCTTCCTTCCTTCTTTCCTTCCTTGTGTTTCTCTTTCTTTTTTTCTCCCTCGTGTCTGTCTTCCACCCTGTCACCTCCTTCCCTTTCCTCCTCTTCCAACCATCCTTCTTTCTTATCCTTCCTGTTTTTACAAGTGTGTGTGTGTGTGTGTGTTAGATTTTTTTTTTATTATGTATTTTTTATGTCGCTCCTTTTGTATATATGTAAAAGTGCGTGTGTAGATGTGTAGCCTGCCGGTGTGTGCGTGTGTGTGGATGTGCGTGTGCGTGTGTGTGGTGTGCAAGCGACCACACCTACACGGGAATAACCACAGGGCGGGCCACGCACACAAAGGTCCCCTGCCCCTCTCCTCTCCCTTTACCTGAGGCGCACCTGTGGAAGAGGAGGAGGAGAAAAAGAAGAAGAAGAACACGAAAATATAACAAAAAACAATAGTAGTAGTAGTAGTAAAATTAGAACACATGATAAAACAGAACAACACTGAAGGGTAGCACATTATGTCTTGAAGGGGAGAGGAGGAAGGGAAGGAAGGGGAGGGAGGCTGCCGGCATAAAAGACTACAATACAAGACCTAGCAACGTCACCTTCAATTTGGGTGAAAGTCCGCAGCTGAGGTCTTCCCGCGGGGAGAGTCATTGCAAGGACTCGTGGGAGGTGCTCTAGATGCCTGTAGGACTTCAATAATTAGTCCAGCTGGGAGGCGGGTGGTGGTAGGAGAGGAAGGACGTAAGAGGCTGATAATTTCTCTCCCGGTATAATTGCAGTTTGAAAGTCGCATCTTGGAAGGAGTGTCTCTTCTCTTTATTCCCTTCATTTTATATGTTGTGTGAAGGAGGAGGAAGGGAGAGTGAAGGGAAGGTATATGGAAGGGTGTGGTAGGGTAAGGGTAGGGAGATGCAAGAGAGAAACGAAACAGGGTAACAGAGGAGGAAGTTGGCAGGGTAAAGAGGAGATAAGGAAAGAATAGGATAGTATCAGAGGAGCTAAGGAAGGGGGGCGCGGCAGGGGAAGGCAGGGGATGTCCTCTTGGTCACATTACAGCCTGGTCTTTTTTGACACGAGACTTATAGGGGTCATTACAGGGTGTATCATTATCTAGGTGACTCAGCCTTTTATGTCACCCTGTCCTCTCTCTCTCTCTCCCTGTCGGTGTTACTTTCCCTCACCCGCTGTGCGTCACCCTTGCCTCGGCGTCACCCTATCCTTCTCTGCCTCATCCTACCACCTGGGCATCCTTCACCCTTCACCCTTGTCACTTCCCGCTAGTTCTCGGCGTCACCCTTACCGCACCCCTTTTTGAACATCCTTTTGTCTAGTCAGAAAGAAAATATATATTGTGCAAAAATGTCTGAATATACTCGTACTTTTCTCATTTCTTTTCTTTTCTCTTTTTTCTTTTTTTTTCTTCTTTTTTTTTTTTAATCCTTCTCTCCTACACCTCTCCTTCTTATCCCTGTCATTTTATCCCTCATCAATAATGCTAAGTTGAGGGAGGAGAAGAAGGAGGTGGTGGTGGTGGTGGTGCAGGATTAAGAAGAATGGGAAGAAAAATATAAGGAGAGAAAAGCAGCAGAGTGATACATCTCGATCCTCTCCTCTCGTCGTTGATAAGCATTCAGGTTCAGGTGCAGAACATCCATTAAAGTGGGATCAGAAACCTTTAGCGAAGCACTAAGTCGATTTACCTGACTCGGGTATGTTGGCGGGGCGGGGCGACGGGCCAGACGGGGTGACGGGGCGACGGGGCACACTTATGGGGCTCACTTCCCCGTGGTCCAAGGGCTGCAGCCACATTAGGTCTTAAGGTCTCGAAAAACTGCTCCTTCTCCTTCCTATTTTCTCTCTTGTTCTTCGTCAGCCTCTTCGTTTTCTTCTTCATCCTCTTCCGTGTTGTGTTTTCCTTTTTCTCTCCTCCTCCTCCTCCTCCTTCTTCTCCTCTTCCTCCTCCTCCTCTTCCTCCTCTTCTTGTAAGTGGTCCACGCAACGTCACTCGTTCTCACTGATCTATATTTATCGTCTTGCGAGGAGCAGCGAGGCAAGAAATGATTCATTGCCTTATAATCTCTCTCTCTCTCTCTCTCTCTCTCTCTCTCTCTCTCTCTCTCTCTCTCTCTCTCTCTCTCTCATCTCTCTCTCTCTCTCTCTCTCTCTCTCTCTCTCTCTCTCTCTCTCCTCTCTCTCTCTCTCTCTCTCTCTCTCTCTCTCTCTCTCTCTCTCTCTCTCTCTCTCTCTCTCTCTCTCTCTCTCTCTCTCTCTCTCTCTCTCTCTCTCTCTCTCTCTCTCTCCTCTCTCTCTCTCTCTCTCTCTCTCTCTCTCTCTCTCTCTCTCCTCTCTCTCTCTCTCTCTCTCTCCTCTCTCTCTCTCTCTCTCTCTCTCTCTCTCTCTCTCTCTCTCTCTCTCTCTCTCTCTCTCTCTCTCTCTCTCTCTCTCTCTCTCTCTCTCTCTCTCTCCTCTCTCTCTCTCTCTCTCTCTCTCTCTCTCTCTCTCTCTCTCTCTCTCTCTCTCTCTCTCTCTCTCTCTCTCTCTCTCTCTCTCTCTCTCTCTCTCTCTCTCTCTCTCTCTCTCTCTCTCTCTCTCTCTCTCTCTCTCTCTCTCTCTCTCTCTCTCTCTCTCTCTCTCTCTCTCTCTCTCTCTCTCTCTCTCTCTCATAAAACGCCATAAAAAAGGGAAGATAATGAAATGTGCATCACCTTTTTGGCGGATTAAGGGTTGGAAAAAATGTGTCCCGCCGCGGCTGGTGAAGGCCCGTTGAGGTGTGCCCAGGTGTGCCAATCCGCTAAGGGGGGCGTGGCGGACAAAGGGCATCCATCTATCTGATCTCTGGCCGTGTGGGAATGGATGTAGAGAGAAAGTCAGGTGTGAGTGAGGTAATTTAGTTCCTATATATGGACAGTCTTTTGTTTTCTGTGATTTTATAAGACGTTTTGGTGGTTTTTTTTCTGTTGAGTTTGTTTCTTTTTGAAGCGAGAGGGTGGGCTGAGGGGTCAGGGAGCTAGGGTGTAGATTGAGATTTGGGTGAAGGTGGCTGGGTGGGTGGTGTGGGAGGGTGGGTGGGTGGAGGCTGAGCGGCCCTCTGCTGCCTCACCAACAGGTCAACAAAAGAGTCACTGAAGCGGAGGAGCAGCACTTGATCACGCCTCTGCCTCCCCGCCGCCGCCGTCCACCCAACACTACTGACTTCGTGCTGGAAACAAGGTGGAGAGGAAGAATCGCGTACACTTGTTTGTCTTTGATGTCATAAAAGATTGCGTGGTGGAGGAAGAGTTTTAAAAGGAGGGAGGAGAGCACACGTGGCAGGAATTAAATGTTTTTAGAATTAATATAAATAGCGTGTTTGCGTCAGGCTGCGAGGCTCCTTACCTGTCATTGGTGGCGGTGTCTTTACAGGTGCTCACAACCTTTCACTTCCTACCTTTGTAATGAAGCTTTATTTTTCCTCTGGTGTTTACAAGTAATTACAATAATCGGCGGAACACATTCCTTCTCCTTCTTCACCTCTTAACATGCTTGTCTTCTCTTCCTCAGGTACGTGTGTATGAGGTGGCCCGCAAGAGGCAGGTAAGTGCGGGCGTGGCGTCACTGGCCTGGACTTACTGGCGACTCATTTTTTAAAGTGGGCGTAAAGGTTTGGTTTTCAAGGGATGGGAATGTTGTTGTTGTTAGTGTTGGTATTGTTAAGGTGACGGCGACGCAGCGGCGGCCTGATAGTGGCGGGTCAGTGCCGTGCGAGCCTACAGAAGTGGTGAAGGTTGTGTGCATGATCGGGGAGCTAGAATATGAATGGTGGCCTCTCATCAGTATGGAGGGCGGGGGCACGGGGGCAGAGGAAGCCTAGGATGCAGCGGTGTCTAGCGGTGGCCGAGGCTCAGTATTCTCGTGGCGTGGCGGGGCTGCAGTGGAGTCATTAGCTACACGGACTGTCAACCTGAGGTAGCGTCGCCTCTCGCCGCTCAAGTGTCACTTGTCACATCAGCTACCCGGACGACTTCCTCTGATGCCCAGAATGTGGGACGCCCAGGTCAGGGCCGCGTCGGGCTGGTGGCAGCCTCAAGCACTCGTCCGGCAGGGTGTCGCACCGCCCACACGTCCTGGTGCGTCGCCGATCCTATCAGCCTCCGTGGCAGCTGGTGCCCATCAGTGTGCGGACAGTCAGGTGCTCGAGTGAGTTACGATGGTGAAAACTCGCGGCCAGTGTAGCCAAGTGTGTGTCCGCCGCGGACGTAGGCCATGAAATAGTGCAGGATATTATTTATTTTGAGGTGACGAAAATTTGGCAAGACCGGTGTGGTCAGCAGCCTGTGACGGCAGAAAGACCAGAAAAATAGAATTCTTGCTTTCACTAATTTTATGCAGTTTACATCCTTGTTGTGGTGTGTTGGCAAGGCGGGGAGAGGAGACCAGCGACTCAGCAAGGCCAGTTCATCATCCAGCCTAGAGAAGGCCTTTTATTTGTTCCCGAAAGAAGACCTCACCTTGACCGGGGAGAGGCTGCCCCCGGGAAGGACGAGACGCGGTGAGGCTGACGCGCACAGAAGGACTGATTTGGGCCACCTCTCTTACCAGAGGTGGAAGTGACGGCACCATTCACTTCCTCCGTCAGTGAACAAACATCCTCCAACAGCAGCGTCCACTCACACGCCCCGCCGACCCCGCGATGAGGCCGCTGCAACATCGCTATGACGCCCAGGCTGGTAAGGTAATGGTGGTGGCAACGGCGACGGCGGCCAATTATTACGCGGCATCCATTTCGCTGTCATTCCATTGGTCGCCGCACAGGTGATGAAGGCCGACACCGACCTTCCCTGCCCCCAACACGGTAGGGAAGAAAGGCCAGGATGGGAGTTCATCCTGTGGCGTGTTCTATTTGGGTGTGGTAACCAGTGCGGAAGGGAAGCAAGGATGGAGGGAGGCAGGGTGACGGGGGTCTTCCATCACCCTGGTTGTGGCCCGTTGTGGCGCCTTGTCTTGGAAGCAGCAATGGTTCAGGATTGTGTAGCGAGTGTTGCTGGTGACACCATTGTGTATATATTCAGGGGACGAGTGTTGTTGTGTGACAGCTTCTGCAAGACCCTACCACCATCACCGCCACCACCACCACCGTTCAATATACCCTCTCTCCTACCTCCTTTACATACACTCTGCATTAACCGAACCTGACTATCTCCTCCCTCACAAGCACATCGTCTCATCTCACACCACACCCACTAAACCCAAACATTATGAGTTTAACAAGACGGGTGATTGAAGCCAAACATTACTATCTAAGGAAGCATTGAAATCACCAACACACTCACTCCTCCTCGCCTACCTTCACCGTCCGATTGATTAATATCCTTTTTCCATATTTTAAGCTAGATCAAAGAGCCTTCAGCCAGCCCCTCCACCTCCTCCCTCCCGCTCCTCACCCCCAACACTCTTCCAAACGAGGGTCCAAGGGCGTGGAAGGTGGCGGAGGGTGGCAAGGACGGACGGGCCGCCCCAGTTCGTGTCTGTAGCTCTTATGAGTCACAGGCGGGAGAGAGAGAGAGAGAGAGAGAGAGAGAGAGAGAGAGAGAGAGAGAGAGAGAGAGAGAGAGAGTGTGTGTGTGTCTGCCTACGTGACTTGCTGCATCTCATCTCATCCTCAGTCGCATAGGGAACGAGTTGGATATTTTTGGCTCCTGGACGATAATAAAATGAAGGAATAAAAAGAAAAAGTAAAGTAAAGCAAAGAAGAAAAAAAAAATCATTCATGCAAACCGGTAAACAAATTTGCACATCAGACCGGGCGACCTCATCCTTGAAGTGTTTGTTTGTTTGTTTGTTTGTTTGTTTGTTTGTTAGTTTGTTAGTTCTTTTTAAACGTCGTCGTCATTGATATATTTGTTGTTCTTCTTCATCATCATCATTTTCTTCTTCCTTCTCCTTCTCCTTCTCTTTTTTCTTCTTTCTCCTCATCCTCCTAATCTTCTTTTTTCTCCTTTGTACATTGTTTATAGAGACGTGTCGCGATGATAACCATTATCTCTCTCTCTCTCTCTCTCTCTCGCTCTCTCTCTCTCTCTCTCTCTCTCTCTCTCTCTCTCTCTCTCTCTCTCTCTCTCTCTCTCTCTCTCTCTCTCTCTCTCTCTCTCTGTGTTCCTTATGAGGCGAGAATTGGATAAGGAAATGAACACAAGATAAGGAAGAGGTGAAGGGAAGACGAGAGGAGGAGGAGGAGGAGGAGGATAAGGATATGAAGAGAAAGCTGAAAAGGTGTTAATGAAGGCGAAGAGGAAGAGGAGGAAGAAAAGAAGAGGAATTAGGAGTGAAAGGAGAATGAGGTATAAGGTGAGGAGGGTATAAGGTATGAGGGGAAAGGAAGGATGTGATGAGAGGAGGAAGAAGATGTGGATGAAGATTGGAAATGAAAGGTGTGACGAAGAACAAGACGGACCTGTTAGAGTGTGTGTGTGTGTGTGTGTGTGTGTGTAAAAACCAACCACACTTAAATGCATGGTCTCGTACACAAACAAGTCCAAGAGATATATAAAAAGAAGAAAAAAAACAGAAATAAACAACAAATCTGAAGAATTACCGGTTTCTCATGCAAAAAAATAAATAATAATAATAATAATAGAAAATCATCAATGTATATTTATCAAATCTCTATATTTTTCCTGTAACTCAAAATTATAAATAGAAAAGTTACCCTGAATACACCTGGCAAACACAACAGGTAAAGCTAATCAAATCAATCCGTCAGTCACCTTAGCCAACTTACCTGGAGAGAGAGAGAGTATCATTATGACGTGTCAAGGTAATATATCTCACTAATACACGGCTCTCTTACCTCACCTGTAGCTTAGTAAATCTCCCCGCTAGGTGATGAAATATTATCACTTCCTCTAACTTATTATTACGGCGATGTACGAGACTTTGAAAGGAATCGGTCGTGGCTGCAGGGAAGGACTAGACTAAGAGGTGTAACGAGGACTGGTGGGAGGTGGACACTAGGACCAGACTGGGAGGTTTTAGAGACAAGAATGAGGTTTGAACTTGCTGTAGAGATGTGATGGAGATGGAAGGAGGGATGAGGTAGATGGGGAGAGAGATGGAAGTGTAGAAGGACGAGAAGACGAGATAGGACTGTTTGAGGTGAGGTTAGTAGGTTGAGGGTCGAGGTAGTGTCTTGATGTATGTGTGTGTGTGTGTGTGTGTGTGTCGGGTTTCAGGAGACACGCGTGAGCTGTGTCCTGGTGTTGGGTATCAGCTACACTCCCTCAGCGTCACTCACTTGTTATAAAGCGCTTCTTCCCCTCTTCCCACTCTCCCTTTTTTCATCCTCACTTCTCTTCTCTCATTATCCCTCCATTCATCCTTTTTATCTCCCTTCTTCCTATCTCTCTCCTATCTCTTTACTCCAGCCGTCCTTTCTACTCCCTTCCTCTTCCCTTACCTCTTATTTACTCCCTTTCCATCCGTACTCTTCCTTCCTCTCCCCTCCCTGCCCCCTTACACCACTACTCTCCCTTCTCCCCCTGCCCTGCCTCTTCTTCGTACTCCTTCCTCTTCCTCTGTACCTTGCTCCCCCTCTCCCCACGTACACTCCCCCTTCCCTCCCCTTCCCCCTGAATTCTGCCGTCACCAGAAATAATGTCAAGACGTCATCTCATCCTCGGTCATTTTTAGAACCTTGGGTGTCTATTTACTCTCCAAGGATGCTGTTCTTGATGTCTATCCAACGACAAGGACGGTGATAATGACTTCAAACGTATCCTCCACTGCAATCTTCCTTCCTCCTTCTCCTTCTCCTCTTCCTCCTCCTTCTCCTTCTCCTTCTTCACTATAAACATTCAACAATTTTATCGTGTGTTACTCGCATTTATTTCTGATTCGGGATTCGGTTCAGCCTTCCGGTGGCTCTGTGTCTTGAATCTAAATTAAATGAGACTCGAACAGGATCGCTGAGTTCACTGTTAGTGTCTCCACCTTGTGTCCTGCTTGTATTTCCTTCTTACCTTCCTCTTTCCTCCTTCCGTCTTCCTCTTCCTGTTGTCTCTTGGCTTGCATAGTTTTCTCTCCTTAGCTGTTTTTCTTCCTCATGGCTGCTCTTCTTTCTCTCAACATAAAAAAAAAGAAAGTGTATAAGATTCCTCTCTGTCTTTGCTTCCTTTATTTCCGCTTGAGATCGAACTGAGATCCGAACCTTGCGCGTGTGTGGCACGTGATAGCCACTACATAAGGGAAACCAGTTAGTCGGGGTTCGTCCATGTTTGTTTGTTAACTTACCTGTCCTCCTCATCCATCTTTGTTCTTTACCATTGTCGTTCCACTCTTTCTTCCCTCACTTTTTTTTTATCCCTCTCTCTCTGTCTCTCCTTCTTGCACTTTCGTTTCTTCATTCCCTTCCTTTGCCTTCTTTATTTCATTTATCACTGCTCCTGCATCTTATTTATTTACCTTCCTCTCTTCTCTGTTCCATCCTTTCATAACCTTCCCTACACACCTCCCTCTCCCTCTCCTACTTAACTCCCTTCCTACCAAACCTCGAAGCCATTGATCCACACATTCTTCTCAGCCTCACGTAGATACAAGTGGATTAGGATTTAGTTTACTCGTTTTAGTTCCAGTAGCAAGATGAACGACCTGGCCAGCACGTGCTACCAAGGGGCTGAGGGGGAAGAGGGGAAGGGGGAGGAGGAGGACCCGTCTTTCTCGCAGTGTGGTTTGTGTGGCTGAAATTCAAGCCAGAAACAGCAAGGTATGAATGTTAGTGCTGATTCCCTTCACACCTGTTGCCCTCCCTCCCTCCTGTAGTGGCAGAAGGTGCAGGTGTGGCAAAGGGTGGCGTGGTGGTGATTACTGTGGTAGTATATGCATTGGTAAACGAAAGTAATGGGGGACACAGTACGGTTTACACACACACACACACACACACACACACACACACACACACACACACACACACACACACACACACACACACACACACACACACACACACACACCTGCCCATCTCCGCAGGCTACTCAGGTACTAATAAGGACGTGGAACTTTTTTTTACGGCCTAAGCAATCACCAGACGACTTTTTATGCGAAGAGGTGGCAGTAGCGGCGATGGTGGTGCTGGTGGTGGTGGTGGTGGCAGTAGCGGCGATGGTGGTGGTGCTGGTGGTGGTGGTGGTGGTGGTGGTGGTGGTGGTGGTTGAAGGTTCGTCCCCCTCTCTCCTCCTTCCCTCTCTCCCTCCTTCCTTCTCTCCCTCCTTCCCTCTCTCTCCCTCCCTTTACTAATGGGCGCGGCGGAGAGGGTAAACGCGTTAGCACCTCGTCATGTACCGTTTAAATTAATGGGCGTAACTAGTGGGCAGGTATTTGTTTTGTTCCGTTGTGTGTGTGTGTGTGTGTGTGTGTCTCTCTCTCTCTCTCTCTCTCTCTCTCTCTCTCTCTCTCTCTCTCTCTCTCTCTCTCTCTCTCTCTCTCTCTCTCTCTCTCTCTCTCTCTCTCTCTCTCTCTCTCTCTCTCTCTTTCTCTCTTTCTGGTCATATCATCTCCTTAATGTGACCAAACTCAATTTAAAGTTTTTATTCAATACTTTTTCTCTCTTTTTTATCGCTCTTTGTCTTTCTCTCTCCTCCACTGAGCATCATTAGCTCCCCCACCTTCCTCCTCCTCCTCTCCTCCTCGTCCCTCACTCCACGAGAGATTAATTATCATTCTTTATGTACCGCCTCGCACGGCAATAACCTTAGTCGCTGTGCTGTCTTTAACACCCTTACCTTCCTACCTACCACACCTCGCATTCTTACTTTAGTGATGGCCAGGCAGGAAACAGACACACTGACAGACAGATAGAGGCGTTGAAGTAAGGTGAGTTTAAAAGTATTCCAGTGTTACGAGTGTGTTGAGGGTCGTGTTTTGAAAGGTGTGAGGCAGGTGTGTGGTGTTTGGTTAGTGAGTGTGTGAGAGAATTGATGTTTGAGAGAAATTAAGTATGAAGGAAGATAAAGAAGAAGAAAAAAACACGTGTACTGTATAAGAAACCTTACTAGGATATTTTGTTGTGTTTTTTTGTTATAAAGAAAAGAAAAGTGTAAAATGTGAGACTTTACCGTGAAGAAGTGAAGGTCTGATTGCAAAAGAACTTATCTAAACACTTTATAGTAACCTTATATTTAACACCACTCCTGGATTACCCACATAATACAACAACTATCAGAGACGTGGCAGTGACGTACAGTGTGACCATTACGCAGTGAAGCTAAATATCAAGTTACTCTCTATTTTATTAGATTCTTACACACGAGAGTCAGTGATGAGACGGCGCAGTTTAGTAAATAATGGCGGCGTGCAGCGACAAGCAAGTGGTGTGAACAATGGATTCATATCGCTTGGAACTAGTTTTCTTGGCGCTGTGCTCTATAGGAATCCACGGCGGTGCAGGGAATGCTAATAGAGGTGGTGCTGTTATCAGGTAGCGCGGCCTGTCAGTGCTGCTGTCTGTTTCCCCGGCACCTGGCTGTTCCCTGGAGTCGTAAGCAAGGGAGGAGAATGTGTGGGGTCTTGCCTGCCTGACTTACTGCATGCCTTACCCTTGTCCTTCTTTCCTTGTTTTTATTTTTTCTTCATCCCTTCCTTTCCTTCGATGTCTCCTTTTGTTTCTCTCTTCCCCCCCACACCTGCCTTCCCGCTTTCCCTCCCTTTCCTTTCTTCCACAAATTCTATTCCTCTTTCCGTCCCCGTACCTCCCTTTCCAGCCCTCCTCTGATCCCTTTTCTCATTGCCGCCCCGCCTCGCCCTATGCCCTTCGTGCCCTGACACTGTCCTTCTATCTCTGCCGTCCCCTTTCTCCTTTATCCTCTGATCTTGTCCCTCTCTTCCTCTCCACCCTGACCCCTGCACTCTCACCCTGTCCTTCCCTTGCCCACTCACCCTATACCACTCTCTTACAATAGCTTCCTTACATTTACTTGATTCTTGTCTATAATTGTATCCGACACCGCAAAAAAATACGGCACAGGTGAATACAATAGACACCTAGGTTGGGTGGGCGGGGTGTGGGCGTGGGGTTGCATACATGTAGGTGAGGTGAGGTGGGCGGTGCGTGATGGTAAGGTTCTGTAAGGGTGACAGCGGCTTTAAGCAAGTGTTGAGCCTCACCATACATGTTTGTGCCCATACAACTATCTACGCGTCCCATCTAGCCTCCCTTTTCCTCTCCGTCTTCTCCATCTCTTCTTTGCCTGTTGTTATCTCCGGCATCTCTCTCACCTCACCTCCCTCACTCACTACTCGTCCTGTTGATACGCCCACCTGCACCTCACCCTCTTGCGTCCTTCCTCTTATTCCTCCTTTCGTTAACCGTAGTTCCTTCAGTCTCTATTCCCCTTTTTGTATACATTAGCTACCACAAAGGAGGAGGAGAAACACACAAAACAAACCTCACACTTCTTAAGATGAACATGTATACTCCGTCGTAACTGAGGCAGCGCAAGGCAAGAGATGGACTATAATTGATGTTGGCGTATATATTCCTCCTCTTAAGACGGCGCTGCGGCTCAGATGACGCCGCCCGAGCCGCTGATGAGTGAGGGGGGAGGCGTGGACACTGTCATGGCCGCCGAATATGGAAGCGAAGGAACGGGACACTGGGTTTTTAAATTAACGAGCCCCGAGGGAGAGTTGCAGAGGTATCCCGAGGGCGTGTTGACTCCCTAGCTCGTGGTGGGGCCGCAGAAGGGTTGATAAGGGTGGTAACATAGGGTTTAAGGGGAATATATGGTGGTTGGTAGAGGAGTTATGGTGACTGTCTGTTGGGTTGAAGCTAATGGTGGTGGTGGTGGTGGTGGTGGTGGTGGTGGCGTGACGATGGTGTTTTAAAGGAAAGTAATGGAATGAGAGAGACTAAACGAATATACAAAAAAGATTAATACTAAAAAACAGACGATAATCTGTAAAAACGTAAGAATAAGAATGAGAATAATATCAACAAACAACAACAACAACAACAGCAAAGGTGACTGCATTCGATCTAAGCTGCGGCGACGATGCGAGAAATAGTAAGCAGCACCCAGTCAACCTTCACTTTCTGCAGGCCAAGGACGGAGACACTACCACCACCACCACCACCACCACCACCACCATCACCACCACCATCTGGATGCAACGATAGGGAGAACAGAGACGAGGAAAGTGAAAAGGAGATCGGAAAAGATGAAAAGATGAAGAGAAATGTGTGAATTGAAATAAGGCAACAAGAATAAGGAAAAGAAAAAGAGAAGGAACAGTTGAAGGAGATGATTTTAATTTATCATGATAGTGAGTGTCTATATAGGAGAAAGGAGGAGGCAAGGAGGAAAAAGAAAATGGAGATGATAACAAAGACGGAGGAAGAGGAGGAGGAGAAGGAAATATTATACCACCTCCCCCTTTAGATAGAGGAAAATTAAAATTGAAAGGAAGAATTAAAGAAAATATATGAAAGAGGAGGACCACACATAGAAAAGGAAGAAGAAATATAGAGAAAATACAGAAGATAACATAGGAAGAAGATATACCAGAAGATCTATATATTTTTAGGTCTTCCCTCTTTCTCCTCTTCCTCGTATAGTGTTCATCGTATATTTTTTTTTCTTACATGCTTCTAACAAAACTCCACCATACACACCATACTTAAACAGCCTTCTTCACAATACTTAGAGACACTGAAACATTGAACAAGACACGAAGCAGTAGGGAAGAAGCAGAGGTAGTAACAGTAGTAGTAGACGCGCGTAGTGAAGGAGTAAAGAGTTGCTATTGAGTTGTCTTCCCACACTCCGAAATGGTTCCACCCTTACATACCTTCCTTGTTTAGTCTCCGCGGTGCCCATGGGAGGAGAGGTAATGGCCTTCCCTTCATCTTTATTCCCCTTCCCTTCTTTCCTTTCATGTAAGTCTCCTCTTCTACCTTACCATTCCCTTCTACGGCACTCCATTTAGGCGGCCACCTTCTGTAAGAGCGGACCTCATACATAGTGTAGTGATTTACTGTACTCTCTCTCTCTCTCTCTCTCTCTCTCTCTCTCTCTCTCTCTCTCTCTCTCTCTCTCTCTCTCTCTCTCTCTCTCTCTCTCTCTCTCTCTCTCTCTCTCTCTCTCTCTCTCTCTCTCTCTCTCTCTCTCTCTCTCTCTCTCAAGTAAACAGATTATCTTGCAAGCACACTGGCTGATGATGACTGGCAGTTGCTGACGTTTTAGATAGAGATCTTGTCGGGCGTCTGCGTCTCTCCCGCTGATGCAGATTAGTTCACCTTTTGTTTATTTCTGAGCAGCGGGAGGGCGGGCGGGCGGGCGGGCGAGAGGAAAAGTTGGTGGAAAGGTAAGAGTGAGTGGATGCGGATTGGTGGAGATGCAGGACTAGAATTTATGTGTAGTGATGATGATATTAATGATTTGCGTAAGTGGCGTCAGGTTCAGGCAGGTGAGGGCGTAAAGGTGACGGCAAGATTGAATTAAATGTTGGACGCGGTAAAATAGAAAAGAAAAGTAATATAATGGTAATATAAAATTTGGTCTCTGAGGGTGGATGGAACACAGGAGAATGATTGATGGTGGGGGGGGTGGGGGGTGGCGGTTCACTGTGCTCTTTTACATTATTTTGTTTATATCATGAAAGACTGACTCCACCACCACCACCACCACCACCACCACCACCAATGCCAAGACACATTTTCCATCTAAAGTCTTAAAAGCAGCACTAGAATCATCTGAAAACTGTCGAATTTACATCAGTTACGAAAGGCAACCTGAATTTTGCACTCAGGTAATGCAAAAAACAGGTTAGCAATGGTAGAAGGAGGTAATTAATAACCATACACACACACACACACACACACATACACACACACACATACATACATACATACATACATACATACATACATACATACATACATACATACATACATACATACATAAACACACACATACATACATACATACATACATACATACATACATACGCGTGCATATATCCACGTACTTTCACACACGTTTGGACTCAGAATGACTCATGAGCACAGACAGAGGCGTTCGGTGGTCAGTACATGAATAAGAATGAACCCAATAAATCCTGAGCCTTGTCCTTGCCTGTACTTGTAAACGCAAATCAAATGGAACTAATATATATCAACCTCTCTCCCTCTCTCCCTCTTTCTCTCTCTTAAAACGAAGCCGCAAGATATATAACATTCCGAAGCTTCATTCACATACCGACAGCACTCGTGAAGCCTCGAAGTCCCGTAGGTAAAGATGCGTTGTAGCTGGGCGAGCAACGTGTATGTGAACTGCCTCTTTAATGCACTATTGTCGCTTGGAGGAGTCAAGGTGGTGGTGGTGGTGGTGGTGGTGAGGGAGTGGAAGGCAGCTGGTGGTGGTGGGGGGGGAGGAGGGTGGGTGGTAGTAGTGATAGTGATCTGTGTCGGATGCTTCACTGCTTCACTGTACCTATAAATTAATTTTTAAAAAACTCTGCCTTGGACACTTCATTAGAGATTTAATTGAAAGTTCGGATTACACTCAGTCTCTGTCTAACGTCGCCGCCGCAGCGCAGGATGAGGCGGCGACGCTGTGCCTAACTATTAAATTACCTTCAAGTGATGATCAGAGCTAATGAGGCATCGCTATATACGTCGCGCGCCTCCCCTTGCCAGTTGTTCCCCATTATTTGTAGCTCTTATATAATGGGTGAGGGAGGAGAGGCACGATTAAGAGGAACTGTTTAATCACATGAAGAAGTGTTGTTTGAAGCGGTCTCCTGTGGGTCTAAAGGGCGGTGTGTTTTGATTAATTTCCTGCCTTGGTGACGGCGAAGGAGTAAAGTAACAATAGCGATGATAGTAGTAGGTGTAGTAGTGGTAGTAGTAGTTGTTGTTGTTGTTGTAGTAGTAGTAGTTTCTTGTGTTGTGATTCCGGAGTTTAATCTGTTCAGACTTTCATAAAATCCGTATTTGACTCCCAATATATAGTGTAACTTGAGTCTGCAATATATTTATCCGTTCATTCCTCGGACAGATTAATGGTTCAAACACACCCAAACCCGTGTCGCCTCAACCACGCTGGAAAATCAAACAAGAATCACAAGCGTACGTACAAGTCGATACAAAAACAAAAGCATAACAAAAACAAATTGATCATGTAACCGGCTCTCTCTCTCTCTCTCTCTCTCTCTCTCTCTCTCTCTCTCTCTCTCTCTCTCTCTCTCTCTCTCTCTCTCTCTCTCTCTTTCTCTTTCTCTCTTTCTCTCTCTCTCTCTCTCTCTCTCGTCCATACGTCACGCCCGCACCCCAACATTTCCATCTGGCCCCCGCTGCGCCTGTTTGCACGCCCCTCGTCAGTCTTTTACACCCCCAGTGGGAGGAAGCCACACCCTCACAAGGATCAGATCAGGAGAGTCAGCGAGGACCTAGGAGGCAGAGGGCGGGGCTGGACACGTGTATGGGTAAATTGGGGTCATGCTTCCTACCTTACCTTCCTTCTTTCCCTCTTTCCCTCTTTCCTTTCCTCCTTCCCTCCTCCCTTCTCTCCTTCCTTAACCTAGTTCTGCATCTTTCTTTCTTGTTTTCTATCATCTCACGCACCAGTGGAGAGGAAAAATAGAGGATTAGAGATATACAAAAGGGGTACGTAGTTACAAATGGAAGAAAGGAAGGAGATAAGAATAAGAAGTGTGGGTTCTGCTTTCTCCCACTTTGAATACGGGAGGAGAAAGGAAGTGAGAGGTAAAGGAGAGTCGGTGAAAGGAGGACAAGGAGGAAGATATAGAGGAAAAAGGAAAGAGAAACTAAAACGGACAGAGGGAAGAAAACTTTATGGAGTATACGTTCAGCAGATAAAGAGGAACTTGTGTGAGGAAGATAAAAGAGAGGAAGAGAAGGAGAAGGAAGACAAGGAAGACAAAAACGGAGCACAGTAGGAAGATAAGACAAAAAATAAGGAAGCATAACTATTTTGTTTAAACCTGAATTAGACACGACCTTCCTTGTTTAGACTAGGACCACTTAGGGTGCGTCTGAATGCAGCTCCTCCGGGTGGTGGTCCGCTGCAGGGGTCCTCTGGGGCGGGGAAGGAGTAGGAGTGTTAGTAGAGAGGAGAGAAGACAAGCAGGGAGTGAGAAAGGAGGTGAGTGGAGTGAGGTTGAGGTGGTTTACTGACTGTGTCTCTATTGTCTGTTGTTTAAAGAGGGTTTTGTGAGCAGGTGAAATCAGTCTCATGTGTGGTGAGTCGTGTGTTGGTGTGGAACAGGTGTGTGCTTGCTGGAGGGTGTGTAGGAGGACCAGGTGTGTGGTGGTGGTTAATTACAGGTATGTGGTGTATGTGTTAGAAGGTGTAGTAAGGGTCAGGTGTGTGGTGGGAAATTATCAAGTATTACGTAACTGGAAAATGTTTTATATTGAAGGTCAGGTGTGTGCTTGTGAGTTATAGGTGTGTGGTGAACAGGTCATGTCACTAGAGGGTCAAGTTCAGGACCAAAGGGAAATTCATACGAGTCAGGTCAGTGCTGTGCATTAAATTACAAAGGAGAGAATAGAGATAATGATTTGGTTAAGCAACAAAATTAAGAAAGCATGAAAGATAACCATAAAAAGTAAGAACGGGTCAGGAGATCAACTCTTGCCGTTATTGTAGACTGCTGGAGCTCTCTGTATGTGTGTGTGTGTGTGTGTGTGTGTGTGTTTCATGGGTGGAGGAGGTGAAGGGTAGGTGAGGCAACCCCCATCCTGGCGCAAGAGTCGTGCCCCATGTGTGTGTGTGTGTGTGTGTGTGTGTTAGTGTGTGAGTGACCGACACACTAACACACTGGACTGGTGGTGATGGCTCCCCGCGATTGTGACGACCACCTGGTGCTTTACCCAAACACACACACACACACACACACACACACACACACGCACACGCACACACACACACACACACATGCACGCACATGCACACACACACGCACACGCACACGCACGCACACACACACACACACACACACACACACACACACACACACACACACACACACACACACTTGGGGTTACTGACGAGTAAGTGATGATACCTCCTTCTCTGTTCTCCTTCCTCATTGAGTCCAGTTTAAGTAGCAAGATATGTATGATAAGTCGCCCCTCTAATGCCAGGTGGATCGAGGAAATATTTGCTCCTCCTGAACTGTACTGAGTCAGACGCGTGGTAGAAGCTCGGTGAGGGAGTGTCGGGCTGCGTTACTGGGACTATAATGACAGGTGGTTTTATTACTTTATTGAGGGTTCGGAACACCACTTGGTTTTAAAGAGGGACGGGGATGGGATGGTGAGTACCGGGACCTCGAGATGTAGGCGGGGCAGGACGGGGCGGGGCATGATGGGTGGGAGAGGGGGTGTGTGGGTCTCCTCGGCGTGACCTGGCCGTGGGCTGAGGGGTGACCTCGGTGCTGCAACCCCGGTGACTCATGCCGCCCCGCACCTGCACCCCCACGGCTGCCAAACGGGGCGTCCACTCACTATGGGGGCCTGAGGGATACATAGGATGAAGGACTACACGGGGAGAATACCAAGGACACCAGCGACCTAACCTGCAGCGTCTGTGTCGGGAGGACGGCTTATTGTGCGTAGCAGGGGGTGAAGGGTCGCCAGGTGCTCCAATAAGATCACCAGCCGGTAATTGCCACTTCAAAGCCACCCGCAAAAAATCACACTTACCTTCGCCGCCGCTGAGCCGCCGCCACGACCTGCCGCCACCTGCAAGGACGCACGTTTTGCAATTACCTGCCACAGCACCACCAGGAGGAGCTGCTCAACCCCGCTGTTCCCCGTGAGGCGTCGTGACAGGCCTGACCTCCCTGTCGTGACCCCACCAGCTCCTGCGGGACTCCTGGAAGCTCGGGGAAAGACACAAACCAGTCACGTACTTACAACACTCACTGACGCAGGACTACGATGTGACCTGCAGGTGACGAGGACAGAGGACGATGGAGAGTAGAAACGTCTTTGTTACCAGACACGACCACAGATCCTTAATGTGTTAATAAGGCAACTACGATGACCAAGCGTTGCCAATGGATGCGAGACCTACCACCTCTTCTTCTTCCTCTTCTTCCTCCTCTTCTTCTTCCTCCTCCTCATCCTCCCCTCGCCACTTAGCACAGTATTTACGGTGGTATGATCTGAAACCGATAATGTTACCGACCAAATGACTTGCTATTAACGAGTGACAAAGGGAAGCAAAGGGCAAGACCTCCTATAGCCTCAGTAGGTCAGCGAGGACGCGACGCCCTTGGCTGGCCGCTGCAAACTCGACCCTCGCCGGCTAATGACAGAGCACAGAGTTGACAGGTATGACCAATGGCTAATTATAGGTAAATGAGAATGCTCCATTTTGTGCAATTTAGCGAGGCAGAAGAAAATGCGTATTGGCGAGCAGAGAGAGAGAGAGAGACTTAATTGGGATCTTGTAATACACTATCTCAGACAACTGTACGTTTATTACTAGAAGCTTCACTGGAGTATAAGAAATATGAGGGAAGAAGGGAAGGAGGAGGGGCTGGAGGGAGGGAGACAGGGATTGGAGGGGAAAGGAGTGAGTCACCAAGCTCCTCCCCCCTTACATAGCTCTCCCTGCCCCCCCTGCCCCCCCTCCTAATGACCTTACAACCCTGAAGTAAGAAGGGCAACACAGATGAATACAGGGACATAAAGTCTTACCTAAGTGGAGACTATAATAGATTTTTGTTCACCTGTTCTGCAGTGTATTTATAGTTTACTAATTGTTATAAATTGAGAATCCTTTTGGTTGATTGGGACATTAATTAACAGGTATTATATATGTTTACCTGGCGTTGCTTACCTGTAATTGACACGCTTTCATCTCCCCTCCACCCCTCAGGTATCCATCCACCTTTTTACTAAATACGAATTGATTGTGATGCATTTTTTTATTGTATTTTTTTTTATTATGTGGTTGTATTTTTTATTATTTTTATTGTATTTTGTTATTGTAAAGCTCTTTCTCCCTCATTCCTTTATTTCTTATCTCTCCTACTTTCCTTCATATTACCTTTCTCCTTGCCTCCTTCCTTTCTTATTCTATTTGTCTTTTGTTTACATGCGCATTGTGGTCTTCCTTTGTTTTCTTCCCGCTGTTCCTAATGGACGTGTGTGTACTTGTTATTTTTAATGGTTTCTTTTAGTGGATTCTCTCTCTCCCTCTGTCTTTCTCTCTTCCTTCCTTTCCCCGTCACAATGTTTATCTATTCCACGTTTAATTATCTTTCCTTCTCTCCTTCTTCCTCTCTTGTTTCTTCTTCCATTTCTTCTCTTTATTCGCGTTTTAACCTTTTCACTTTAATGTTTGCCTCCATCTTTAACTTCCTTGCCTCCCTTCCTCCTCCTCTTCCTTCCTCCTTCCCTCTGTCACTCTTGTCTCTTGTATGCTGTTGGCTTTCTTTCTTCCTCCTGTTTGCTCGTAATTTTAATCTTCCTTCATTCCTTATCTCTTCCCTTAATGTATTGGATTAACACTCTTATCCTCGCTAGTTTTCTTTTACTTGTCTCTTTCTGATCGTATATGGTTATCCTCATATCCTCCTCTCTTGTCTCTTTATTTTCTTGTTTCTCACTCTCTCTCCCTTCGTGACATCTCCATTACTTAACCCACCTACACATAGAGAGAGAGAGAGAGAGAGAGAGAGAGAGAGAGAGAGAGAGAGAGAGAGAGAGAGAGAGAGAGAGGAGAGAGAGAGAGAGAGAGAGAGAGAGAGAGAGAGAGAGAGAGAGAGAGAGAAAGAGAGAGAGAGAGAGCGAGAGAGCAGAAAAAAAAATTGTTACTTTCAGAATCCTTCATGCACTCCGCCCACACTATGCAGACTTTATACTGTGTTCCTTTTATTGTGCATGGGCGGTGAGGGTTAAGGGTCAAGCAGAGCGGTTCATGGGTGGCAGCCTGGCGATGCCTTT
>JAPQNM010000042.1:12699314-12754314 GCA_029783475.1 Metacarcinus magister
GCAGGACGTACGCTGTTGTGACGGAGACTCGGTCACCCTCGAGGCTCAGGTGGACGCCCCGAAGAATGCCAGTATCCGCTGGGAGAAGCAGGGCAAGGTGGGTGGCTAGTAAGGTTGTATGGCTGTAGCTGCCTAATACGGTGCTTCTGTAATGACCTGCCTAGACATTTCACCAGTCATTGCTCATCACCTGACCTCACTCCTGCAGCTGCTGAAGCTTGGCGGTGACCTGGAGAGTGACTATGATGGGTCATGCGTGAGGCTTAAGATCCGCGAAGTGTATCCTGAGGACGAAGGTGAATACTCCTGCATCATCATCAGCGAGCAGGGCAAGGCAGTCACCTCCGCCACCCTCATTGTGGAAAGTGAGTGACAACTGACTCAGTATTGTTGTGACCATAAGTAGTCAGTGTTTATGTGTCAAATTGCTCAGAACTCCGTGCCAAATCGATTGCTAATGTGCCCTACAAAGTACTAATGTGTTTTCCTTGCAGTGGCTGATGACAAGGAGAACGATGTAACCGTCCAGTTGGACTACCGACCAGACCTTTCTCGTAGGACCACACCCTCCAGGACTACGCCTTCCAGATACTCTCGCTCCCCATCCTTCCAACGTAAGTTCAGAATCCTTACCGTAGGTATTTTCCTCCTGGGGTCTAGGATGTAAATACATATGTACTTGAGTATTTCTATGTTGATCCATTTCTCTGGAGTTCATTGTCTGTCTTTATAAGGGAATCTTACTATTTTCAAGGAACTTATTGGTACCATGTCTTCTTGCTCTGTTGTCGGTGGAAAATTAGCCTTTACTCATTAGCTATATAAAAAAAAAAAAAAAAAAAAAAAAAAATTATTAAAAATAGTGTAAATATTCATCATATATTTGTATATAAGATTTATTTCATCTTTCACTAATCAGATAAATGTCTGTGTAATTAAATTTGCAACTTCGTCTTAATGCTTTTGTACATAGATTTCTCTTTAAGTTGCATAACTATTAAGCACAATTTAAAGTAGATAATTTATCAAGTTCTAAATTTTACTGAGAGTTTCATTTGGTGGTGTTTATTATGACTTAGTTATGCTTACAGAATAGCCTGATACATAGGGAGTCTAGTAGTGTGTAGAAGGGAAGGACACAGCAGAATCAAAACTATGTCTATTAATTCATGTGAAAAATGTATCAGGGAGCAACAACAGGTGGTGCTTAAGAAAATAGTTGAAAAAAGGGAGTAGCATTAATGAATATGGTGTAGATAGTGTCAAAGTTCAACAGGTTTAGTATTAATGAGAGACAGGTTGCATTAAGGGGAAGCAAATGGTGTTAGGAAAGAGGCAGGCTGTGTTGGAAAGCTGGTGGCATTAAAGAAAGTCCGGTTATATTAGAGAGAGGGAGACGATGGTGAAGAGCAGTACTGTAGGTAATTAAGTAAGTTGATATCAAAAAGACGCAATGGCATAAAAGAGAAGCAGGAGGGTAGTATTATATTATGGAGAAGTAAATGGAGGTACAAATGGAAGGATATGTTAAGAGAAGCAGGTGGTGTGAGAGTGGTGGGTGTCTTGCAGGTGAAGGTAGTGCTCACTCTTGGGCCGGTGTTGGCTGGCGAGAACCCTCCATCAACGTCTCCCACTGGCGGCCTCTCTCACGTGGCTCCTCCCCGCTGCTGCTAGGTCAGCCCCAAAAAAATCCCCCAAAAGACGTTTCCCATTCCTACACACCGTACATTCCACCCATGATTACATTCCATAAAGCCTGATCCCCCATCCATGTACAGATGTCCCCCACAAGCACCACCCTTAACTAAGACGCTCAGTCTGGGTCTGTGAACTAAATGTGAAGCCTTTTATGTGACAGTACAGGCGAGTGTTTGGTTTGTGGTTCATGCTTAACACCGGACATCGTTGATGTAACATACATTTTGGGGCAAGAACCATACTTTTTGATGCCAAGCCAATATTTTTGAGCACGCATTGGATTTTTCTAAACTAACTGGTATTTAATTATATTTACTAAGCATATCCTCTTTCCTGTCTTTCAGCTAACATTTGGAAAACTTGGTAATATATTCTAACTAAACATTTTTCCTATTAAAATGCAATTGGGGTTCCACTTATAACCATTTCTTAATCTTGGGCCTGCAATAATGATTACTTCCTGATAATGTGGCAAGAAGGGAGTTAGAAGGTAGAGATGATGATGGTGGTGGTGGTAGAGAGTATAGATACAGTGACTGCATTGCATGTCAAGTTTGTATGTGCATGACAGGTCTTAATATACATAGTATTGCATGAAAAATTATTATAGGATACAGTATTATATTTTCAGACTTGTTTATATAAAAAAAATATTTCATGAAATATGTTGAAAATAGAGAAACACTCCCTGTCAGTTCATACAATCTACATGTATTAGTTGTACTTCCTTTACTATTTTGTTATGCTTTTTCAGTACAGTTGCTTAATTACTTTTGATTCTGAAAGGTGATCCAGTTTCCAGAACACATTACCATTGCTGGCACCCTTTGTATGATACTATTTTTAAGGAGTTTCATCTCATTCTGCTTAATATGTATCTTTTTATATCATCGCAATTGCTATTTCTCTGACCTAATTTTTTAAGTATTTAATTTATCAATTTGTGTATCTATTTGTATACACTTAGCATTGTTAACATAATTTTTGTAATTATTATCTGTTCCTTATCATAAGCTTCTCCGGACTATCATATTTGCTTTCTCACCTCGACATTAATTTTTACCCAAAGAACCTGCTTGACAAACTTTGTGTCCTCCCCAGCCCGCCGCCGCACCCCTGATCCCATCTCACACACCAAAGCCAAACGGTCTCATGGTCCCAAGTTCTATTACATCCCACATGACCGCATTGTGGAGGAGGGAGAAACTGTGACCTTCCAGTGTGCAGTCAAAGGTAAGTACTGGACTTCTGTGATACATGGGCGTGAGGGTGTCGGTAGGCAAAAGCAGAGGAATGTGGAACACAGGGACGTGGTAGAACCAGCTAATATAAAAAAAAAAATACAATAAGGAAAATTCCCAAGAGCATTGATGAGCAAAGAGTTCTTCCTCAGGACACCCAACACCGTGGGCAGTGTGGGACAAGGACTCCCTCAAGCTTCATGAGGGTGGTCGATACAAGATGGAGGCAAGGGAGGAGACAAGAACATTAGAAATTCCCAAAGTGACTCAGCAAGATGCTGGCCTCTACAGGATCACTATCGACAACGACCTTGGCCGGGAACAGGCCACTGCCAGGCTGGATGTCATCAGTAAGTGATGAGTTGTAGTACGAGTGTCTCACTCTAAGGCTCTCGCCACAAATGTGAATTATCTAAATGCTTGAATCTATGATATTTCTTTAAACACTTTTGGATTGGCTGCACTATTTCACAATCCATCAGTTACTGCTCTTTTCACTAACTCAACAATGATGATTTCTTATCCCAACAGAAGCCTCAGGCAACAAATATGCAGGACACGTCCGGTCGTGGCACTCTTCACCCCTCACTCCTCCACAATTCACCCGGTCCATGCCTTCATCACAAGTGAGGGAAGGTGGCCAGCTTCACCTCACCACCGACTACAGGGGCTCCCCATTACCTCGGGCCAAGTGGTACAGGTGAGTGTCGTGACCACCTGTCACTGGTCTGCAACAGTGGCTAAATTAAGCAGCTCCTTTGAATTGTAGGACAGTTTTCCTGTGATTTATGTTTATTTATTTTTCTTTTCTAGAAAAATTTCTCACTAGGCATTGTTTTTGTAAACATGGAATTTGCATACATTCATTGAAGCATTCATTTAGCGTGATCAATCTATTAAACCACAAATAATCTTTTTATTGCATTATAAGTCAAATATTTGCTTCTCTACGAAATTAAGTGTTTATTCAGTCACATTCTTTATAGATGCGACATGGTTTGTCCAATACGCCATGTTATTGTATTCATACATTCATGTAGAGTTAAGCAAAATATTTCAAAAGCAAAGGACACTGGGACTAATTGACGTTTTACTCAACAGAAATCATGAGTTGTTGCCTCTTTGTGAGGAGTTTGTGCAGACTTGTGATGGCCGGACAGCCTCCCTAGAGATCCCCTCAGTCACCTCAGCAGATGCTGGAACCTACACTTGTGTGCTGGTCAATGATGCTGGCAAGACTGAATGTTCCTGTGAGGTCTGTCTACAGCTCAAATAATTAATCCAAAATCCTCATTGCTATAGTACTTAAATTGTTCTTACCTGTGATGCATTTCAACTATAAATAATTGTATCACTAGATGGGCAGTGACATATGATAGTAGATATTTAGTATAGTGTTCTTATTTGCTGGGTATTAAATGTTATGCCCTTTTTTTTTTGTGGGGGGGGGGTTTGCATCAACTAATTTCATATGATATGTTTAGCGTTGTAACCAAGACTTATTTTGTTCATGCCAGGTGGTGGTAGAGCATCACAATGGGAGCCACGACCAGCCACCTTTCTTCCTGAAAGAACTTCAAGATCAGAGTGTGCTTGATGGAGATGAGGTGACTCTTTCTGTCAAACTTACAGGTGAGTCAGATCACTTATGGTTGACAACGAGGGATGAAGGAAGGGTTACACCAACACAATAAGCAACAAAACCGATTTGTCTATTCTACATAAGACTCCTAAAGTGAATAAGGGACTGCTTTAGTGACAAATATAAGGAAAAGTCAAAAAGATAGGATGAGTGCAGTTCTAATACCTTTCATTATCATTTTATTTGACGTATGTACTTTTTTTTAATGTTATGTTCACCTCTACATTCTCTTCTTTTTCCTGCAGGCTCCCTCCCCATGAAGGTGGTGTGGGTGCGTAACAACAAGGTTTTGCCCGACAGTAAAGACTTCCACTATCAGGAAAATAGCAATGGCGTCCACTCTTTGGTGGTGCGTGATATCTTCCCTGAGGATGCTGGTGTATATATCTGTGAAGCGTACAATGCCCATGGAGAAGCACACTGCTTCTGCCACCTCAGTGTACATGGTGAGTGTATAGAGCACTTTGTGTGTATAAATACTCTTTTGTATTTTAACCAAGTTACTAGCAATGTGGTACCCAGTATTGCTATTTATCTATTTATATATCTGATGTTTGTTCCTAGGAATTTTCACTAGGGAAGTTATTGCTTGGGTGAAGAATTTTAAAACACTGAATATTTTGTTATCAAAGGGTCTCAAGTGGACTCACCAGTCACTATTAGCACTGTTTTGAAAAATTCTGTTCATTTACTGGCTTCCTGTAATCCTTAAGTGTCATAGCATTGAAAGCATTTAAATGGTCTTCAATGAAAAAATACTCCGTTATTTGTATCATAACCTGATTTGATTGCATTTCACAACCAGAAATGATATCTGATAAGATGGTACGTATATAAATCCATGACCTTAAAACGGCCAAGGAGTAAGATATTATCAAGTGACTCAGCAACACAAATCCTTAACAGAATAATAAGATTTAAGATGTGATAGCAGTGATAAAAAGTGTTGTTTTAGTTTGTAGTCATTCATAGCCTCGCAGTATTACACTTGCTACTTTCTTGGCTGGCAGTTTTATCGTTTCTTATGAAAGGTTTTAGTGCAGTTGCAGGCTAATTTGTATATGAGTGTACAGTGTATTTTTCAATAAGTTAAAGGTTGTATCAAAGTAATATTATTATACATACACAATTTTGACCCAAACCATTTTTAATTCATAAGCTTGATAATGAAAACCCTTGAAAACATCTGGTGTTCTTCCTCACTCTCCAGATCCATGTGCCACCCAGAACAGCCCACCACAGATAGTTGGTGCTCTCAACCCTCTGGAGGTAGAGGAGGGATCAGCTGCCAGGTTCTCCATCACTGTACATGGCTTCCCTCAGCCTACTGTGGCATGGTACTGTGATGGTCGGAAGCTTGACCCCACCCCAAGAATGAAGGTATGTCACCACAACACACGCTCAGATACAGTAAACTATTGAGCCATCTCATCAATATTCCTTATTAACTCACCTTGTGTGGATTTTGGGTAAGAGACAATAGAAAAATATGAAATTGACATCAAAGGACTGTTGTTGCTGTTTAATCCTGATATTTCTGGCCCAACAGATCCTTGAGAATCCTTCCTTGAACTGAGTGACTGACATGTCCTGAACTTCACCACTTACTAAAAAAATTCAGTTGTATTTATAGTATAGAGTGATATAGAAGTGACTTGCTGGACTAAACTGTTGTGTTGTGTCAGGTGGAGGCAGACAGTGATGCAGGCATCAGTGAGCCGGTGAAGCACACATTGGGCATCCTCCACGCACTCTCCACCGACTCTGGAATCATCTCTGTGGTTGCCTCTAACTGTCTGGGATCTGACAGCACCACTACTACACTCAAGGTAAGTCTACTGGAGAGCAGGGGAGGATGACCAAAATATATTAGTAGTAGCACTTTTCTCCCATTATTCAATTATGTATTAAGATATTTTTGTTTTTTTGAGTGACAATTATAAGGGCAAAGTTTAACGTACAATGATATAATCATGTGTGTGTGTGTACCTTGCTTCAGCTATCTCCTGTTCAACAGATAATTTACTTTACATTTCAGGTGAACCCATACGCCCCCCTGAAGCCAAATGAAAAGGAGGCAACTAATAATGCCTCCTCCATCCTCACCTCAGACTCCCCAGCCCCAAGAATCAGACCTTTGTTGAAAGAGGCAAGTATATCTAATGTTTTTCTTTCATATAGTTTGGTTTTATTAGGAATGTAATGTGGTAGAAGGAAACATTTAAGTGAGTGCTATATATATCTGCTCACTACACTTTGCTTTCTTTTCACAATTTCATCAAAACACATTCCACCATAACATGATTGACGATGTTTTGGACAGGTGGGGAACACATCCTCACCCAGCACAGACTCGGCTTACTGCAGTGCTAGTCTGAGGGATTCCACCAGTGCCTGTAGCAGCTCCCTCTCCAACTTCAGTGAGCTAGAGGATGACCACAGCACTTCCAAGGACCACCCCTCCAAGGTGAGTCTCTTAGCATCTTATGTTGCGTATTGTGCTTTCTTTCATCATACTTCCAAGGGATCAAACCACTTCCTTCCCTTGTGCAGCTCTTTCTCTCATCTCACCTTCTATGCTCCCACGTTTGCACAGGATCAACCAAGAAACTTAAATTCATATACCACTTCCGTTCTTTCGCTATTCTGCCTAATTTCACATTCATCAACACTGATACATGCCTTTGCATCCTTATAAAAAGATTTCATTATATTCAGCAAATTTTCACCTACATCATACACTTTCAGTACTTACATCCTAGATTGATGTCCAATCTATTTTATCATACACGTTCTCAAAGTCAGCGAATGCATCATAAACTTTCTTCACTTTCATTACTTGCCATCCTGAGTGAAAAGATCCATAAACATTTGTACTAACCTATAATAAGAGGTTCCATAACATGGAGAGTAATGAAACTTATTAATAATGTAAATTTATTGCAAAAAATACATTCCGTTGTTTCTTTCCAGATTAAACCCACGAAATCTCTAAAATTCAAAGACGAACAAGATGTTCAGGAAAGTGTAAAGGATGAAGCAGTAATAGAAGATGAAGAGGAAGAAGATGAAGTGGAAGAAGATGAAGAGGAGGAAGAAACTGGGGTCGAAATACTGGAGGGTCCTCTAGATGTCACTGTTCTAAAGGGTCAGTCAGCCACATTTAATGCCACCTTCACCGGCAATCCCAAGCCTGTGGTATCCTGGCTGAAGAAGGTGAGTGCAGTAAAGGATAGATACTGTTTGGTGTCAGAGGAAGGGAGCAACAAGGGATATATCATGATGAAGTAGTCCCAAGATGTAGGGATGAGACAGAGAAGGTTGGGTCTTCCAAGAAGTAACCAGTGACATCACTTCCCTTCCATAACATCATAATTTCCTAGTCCCCTTTCAGTTCAGTGTTTGTATTATCTATTGAACAATTAATATAGAGCTATATGAAATTTACTAAGGAAATTGGAACGAGTATATCTTATGTCAGTGGAAGCCGCTATTTGCAGTGCATTGGAGATGTACTCTGCAGTAACTGTTATATAAGCTATGCATTCCAATATTCTGATATATGAAAGATACCATTATGGAGAATATATACTCACACATACAGGAGGGCAGGATTCCCAGCCTTCCTCTCCTGCCGGGATTGCAAGGTCACAACTCCTTGGATTAGGGCCCATACCTTTCTCTGCTAGGTGAACAGGGTTATTACAGCATTTAAGAACACAATCATTCTGACCCCACCCAACATGTCATTCAAATCAGACATACATATTGCCTTTGGGTGAATTACCAAATTGAGGTTGTCAAAGGAGGTTGAATACTACTACTAGATTTCTTACACTTACATATCATCGGAGAATCCATTAACATACAAAGACATATAAATCAAAGCTGATTACTCCAGATAGAAAGGAGCAGAATTCTCTTTTTTTTTGTGCCTAATACATTAACTTGTATGATATTGCCATCCTTTGATCACAACTCTGAACACTACTTGAACATTTATGCAGTTTTACATATACATACATAAGCTTAGCATTGTTATATTAGAAATAGAAACACTGTTAAGGATCTGTTTCTCAATTTGTAAAGAATAACCTCCTGTGTCACAGGAGCAAGCCATTACAGATGGTGGGAGGTACCAGGTGAAAACAGAGGAAGGCCGCACCAGTCTTACCATCCATGATGTGGTGCAGCAGGACTGTGACAAATACACCATTGTCGTTCGAAACACCCTTTGTGCCCATGCTGCTTTTGCCTCCCTTGCTGTGGGAAGTGAGTACTGGTATCCTTTTGTTTCAGCTGTACGTCACACCTGTACCTGAGAAACCATGACAAATTAATCAGAGAGGAGGAACCTGAGTTTTTAAACTCTTAGTCGTCTATCTCAGAAATCCAACTAGACATGAAGAGTTGCATGTGTGGAATTCTGTCTGTTCAGCTTAAGGTGGCATTACTGACACCTATCTAGCTAGAACACAAATAATGTAACCTGCAGGCCAAAATATTTTTCTTTGGAAAGAAGTAGCGTCCAGTTATCAGAAGACAATGCACATTGGTTCCATGCTGCCAAAATCTGTTTTAGAAAGATTACAACTGTTTATTCTTTTTGGATCAGCTGAGTGAGATTAAAAGTCTCCATAAAGAAAGTATTTTCCCAGCTATCAATTAATGCTAGAATGGATAGCCTCATGATGTGTAAAGTAGATGGCAGTAAATATTTAGGTCGTAAATAGATCAAAACACCTGCATAATCTATTTATTATTTGTCTGCAGGTGCTCCAGAGCCTCCAGCTGATAAGCCAAACTTTTGTGAGGTGACAGCTGAGTCCGTGACACTTTCTTGGTATGGTCCAACCTATGATGGCGGGTCGGTGGTCACTGGGTACACTGTGGAGGCACGGAAGGTTGGCAAGGAGGACTGGTACACCCTCATCAGTGGGTGAGTGGCAACACCCATAGTCCATGTAGTTTATTAAGTTTTAATTTCTGAACCATCATTTATATTTTCATATCCTCCGTTTCTCCAGGGTCCAGTCACTCATTTAGTTCTCTTCTCTTACACCCTACACAACCACTCAATCACACAATTATATGCAGACTCCCAATCAATCATGTACAAAGACACTAACAACTTAATGTTACATTACACAAATGCAAACATACATGCAGTACATAATTATATGCACTACAAGGAACATGTACAACTAGGATCTACACCTAACATTCTAACACTAACTCTTACTTACAAACACTCACTTACCACAACATATGCAACAACTACAGATTACCAAACACAAATTTGACTCAAGAACAATAGACACATTCAGAAACACCGTAGTACATATAAATATTTTCCACAAGTCACAATTACATTCACAAACATGATTACATGAGCTCCCACTGACTTGATCCTAATCCTTCCCACTCCTCAAACAACCAATTGATATGCATCATATCGTTGAAATTACGATATTAAGGAGCGAGCGAATAATTAAGACATAGGTTATGAATTGTGTAGAATTCTATGCCCTAGCCTTTATCTATAATGTATGTATGCATATTTTAATTCAGATGCCATTCCACGTCGTACATTGCCCGGGGTTTGGAGAAGAATTGCCAGTTTGAGTTCAGAATACGTGCCCAGAACATGCATGGCATGTCCGAGCCATCACGGCCATCCTGCCCCATCACCATCCAGGACCCTGTTAACCGTCCTGAAGAGCCAGAATGTGAAGGTGTGTGTTTTGAGGCTTTGGTCATTCATTATACAAACAATAATAATGGCAAGTCCATAAAACTTAAAAATGTGATTTTTAAATCCACTTATCTCTTCTTTCCTTTGAAAATCATATATATATATAACTTTAAACTAATAGAATAAAGAAAGAAAAATGCTATTGTGATATTGATTAAACCTTTCCTTGGCAGATTATGAGGCACCATTTGCTCCATTGGAGAAAAAGATTGAGCCCGGTGACATATTTGACAAGAGGTATAAACTTCACGAGGAGGTGGCTAAAGGACGTTTTGGTATTGTGTACAGAGTCACTGAGAAAGACTCTGGCAGGAAGCGAGCTGCCAAGATCGTCAAGTGTATAAGGAGCGTGGATAAGGAAAAGGCAAGTTGAATGGAGAACATGAGTGTTCAGTTTTTGTAAGAATAATGAGGCAAGAAGGAAACGGTAATGTTAGCTTGTGACTTGCATATAGGAATAAACATTAATAATTGACACTGGCTTGTATCCCCATCTGAAAGAGGGTAGCCAAGATAAGACATTTAGGGTTCAGGAAGACTTCAATTTCCCCTCCCCCTCTATGCCCTGTCTTTTCAAAGTAAATACAGTGGAGGGACTTCCCAGACCCATCATTCCGTCCCTTTTTGTCGCCTTTTATGATCCACTGGGAATACAGTAGTTGTGTTCTTGCAGCCCCCACCACAGTTTACAAAGCCTTATTCATTCAAAGGGTTCATTCACTTAATGCAGGAAGAGGGGTGCTATTGCTGACTGCATAATCATGTATTTTCTCCTTAGGTTCTTGAAGAAATTGACATCATGAACTCCCTACGCCATCCCAAACTCTTGCAGCTTGAAGCAGCCTTCGAGCGACAAAGAGAGTATATCATGGTCATGGAATAGTAAGTTTGGTTTATCTAATAAATACATGCTTATTATTGGAAACTAAGGACATTACATAGATTAAGGGCAGACTGAGGAGACTCAGTTAAAATTTCCAAGAAAAGTCTGTTAATTGTTTGTTAGGTGCATTTGATTTCTCCAGAGTTTTCATTAAAAAAAAAAGGTAGATAAGACAATGTCACTATCACAAATTGAATAATATATCACGCAAAGTAAAGTAAACACCAACAGATAGGACTGGTCAATATAAGAGGAATGTCATGACAAATAAAGAAACTTCTTCCTAGGGAATGTGACTGTTAATAGAGAAGAGTAAAACAGTCACTAAAAATATATATTTTCAGCATAACTGGCGGTGAACTGTTTGAGCGTGTGGTAGCAGATGACTTTGACCTCACAGAGAGAGACTGCATCCTCTTTATACGGCAGATCTGTGAGGGAGTCAATTATATGCACAAAAACCTTATTGTGCATCTTGACTTAAAGGTCAGTGAACGATTCTCTTACTATATAACATACCTTTAAGGCAGGTATTTGCTGGGTAGTGTGTGTGTGTGTGTGTGTGTGTGTGTGTGTGTGTGTGTGTGTGTGCGTGTGTGCGTGTGCGTGTGCTCTGAGTGAGTAACAACACCTCCCACTGGTGACACATTTAAGCAGTGGATGGTTCTAGTGGGGTTGCTGTACGTCAGGATCTACATCCCTGTGGTGAGGGCTGCAAGAACACTACCACCATATTACCTGCGTCTTGTAATGTAAAAGGCAACAACAAGGGACAGAAAGAGGCTGTTGGAAACCCTTCTCTGTGTTCTGTACTAGGAGAGTCAAATTAGACATAATAGGAATAATGTACATGTGTATAAACTTTGAGAATAGTCATAGCAAGTCCTCATTTTCTCTTACAGCCAGAGAACATCCTTTGTGTAACCAGAACTTCTCACCAAATCAAGCTTATTGACTTTGGCCTCGCCCGTCGTTTTAACCCGGATGACCCATGCCGAGTCCTGTTTGGTACCCCAGAGTTCATAGCACCTGAAGTCATCAACTATGAACCCATTGGGTTTGCCTCTGACATGTGGTCTGTTGGGGTGATCTGCTATGTCTTGTAAGTACACAAATTTCTCTCTGCATTTCCCTAGAATGCTCATAGATACTTGTTCCTATGAAGATTATAATTTCAAATTACTCCTTTGTATTATTGAGCTTGACATGTCAAAGTCAATTGCTGGTACGGAATACATGTGCGACACATTCATATTTTTTGTATTATTAATGATGCTATCTCCCCTCTCAAGACTGTCAGGTCTTTCCCCCTTCGCGGGTGACAATGACGCAGAGACATTTGCCAACATCACTCGTGCCGAGTTTGATTTTGATGATGATGCCTTCGTTGCCATATCAGATGATGCCAAAGATTTCATTCAATCTCTTCTCATCAGCAGAAAAGAGTGAGTTCATTACAATCTTATTTAAGTGTCACAATAGACATGGAGGCAATTTTCTAGGTTATGGATACCTTGTCATACCAAAACAGGTATTTACTTGACGTCTGTATCTGTTTTTGTATATTGGAAGGATGTAAGGTATACTTTCAGTACATAATAGAAATGCTAACCAAAGCCTGACTAAAATACTGAATAAATACAGCCAGTATTTTTCTGGCATTCATAACTACATAACTGCTGTAGTTTATCCAAATTTACCAGGGTTTTGTAAGTCATGTTTAAAGTACAGGTCATGAAAAACAAAACTATAGCTGGTCCTGACAGCCCATGAGCATAAATGTTTTTGTTAACAGAAAACGACTCACAGCTGAGCAGTGCTTCGACCATCCCTGGCTGGCCCAGACTGAGGCAGACATGAACAAGGTTGTCATTTCCACGGACAAGCTCAAGAAGTTTATCATAAGACGGAAATGGCAGGTAGGTACTGCATGTGCATGGGAATTTTCTTTTTACATTAGTTATATTCAAATTTTTTGTTGATTGTTTCTAATCCATCTTATGTTTGAAGTGAATATTAGAGTTCACCTTTTGTTGAGACTAATCAATTATTAAATAGATGTAATAAAAAAATTTTGTTTAGTTTATAAATTTATAGTTTTATCCATAAGTAAGGTTTGTTTTTGTTTTCTCACATCAAAGTTTCCTTCTAAGTGTGTTGGTAGTGATTCCTAACAGCATGGTTTGGTTTTTCTCTTTAGAAAACTGGAAATGCCCTCCGTGCCCTGGGGCGCATCACCTCCCTCACCAACCGTCGCTGCTCCCAGCCCTCATCCCCAACCCGGCTCTCTCCCCTCCCAGAGAACCAAACCCAAACCCCATCCCCTACCCCTGCCTCCTCTTCCACCCAGGCCACCCTCTCCAAGAGCAAGGGCTGTGCCCCTGTTACTCGGCAATCGCACAGTATAGTCAGCGAGCGGAGTGATTCTGGTATTAGTGAATGTTCCTTTAATGTTGAAGAAAATAGTCAGAGCCCTCAGACCAACCAGTTTGGCGTCACTAACAGCCGTGCTGTTACAGGATGCAATGTTCTCAAAAGTGGTAAGACGCCTTCATTAGACTGGCAGTCATCTGTGGACTCTGCCGTCTGCGACGATGACTACATCAGTAAGAGCAGCTACAGCTCCTCACCAAGAAAGATCTCACGTGAGGGACTCATCCACGCAAAGACAGCAGCTGCAGACACCCTTCTGAATGCCCATTCAAGAATATGAGGAAGTTTTGTACAGTAATTTAGTTTTGGTCAGAACTTTGCTGTTAAATTTTATAGATAATTATGTACATATTTTTGTGGATTTTTGAGTCATAATTTAAATCGCCTTTAATCTTAGAGAGGTGCAAAGAAGAAACGGCAGAAATAGTGTTTCACAGAACCAAACCGCAACGGCCATTAGGACAGAGTAGCTAACTCACCACAGTGCTGAGGCATGAGCTGCTCATGTCCTACACGGCCTCTCCCTTTACCTGAGCATGCCGGCCAAGCACCCCCCACCCTTCCTAGTCTGTGCATCTTCCATCTACTCAAGCCACTGGCAATGGCAGGGGAGAGTAGGGGTAAAGAGGCCTAGTGGGAGGAGTGTCCCCTGGACGCCCCTGTGCCACCCTCTGAACTGTCTCGTGGAGGGACAGGTTCAGCCCTTGTGCTGGTGCCATCCAGAGGACCCGACACAGTGCCAAGGACTCAGCCACCTGGATGTTAACACTGTTGAAAAAGCTGATCTACAAAGAAAGTGATGATGTGGAAATACAAAAAAAAGTTACAAGTTTACAAGTGATGCCTGAGTCTGTTATATCTTTGATCTGGTTTCACCTTGCTGTAAATCCTTGTTTATTTTGCTGTTTATTGTATTGTGTGTGTTCTCAATTATACCAAATTTTAGATTTTATTGCAGTGCCAAGCAAATTCTACATGGTTTGCCTTATATCATTCCACATACACATTTCACTTATTTTGATTGCATTTTATGAGATGAAATATCATCTGTTGTTTTGTTCATAATTGATATATTATTAATCCTACGTAAAATGTTTTGTTCGCTTTACTTTCTCACGTTCATTCGTAAATATGTTACCAAAAGTGATATTGAGCACTGCATTGCTCTACTGTGTGTGAGCAAAGGAATTTGTGTTCCCTCAGTGGATCCACATCTTGGGAGGAGCCTCAACCTCTGCTCCACTCATTTGAAGCCAAACAGTCAAACCAGGATCATGATTAAGTCATTGCCAAATCTCCACTGCACTGGGGTGAAAGGACTGTGTTTGTTGCTTTACATAGAGATAAGTAAACCAACAGATCACAGCCAGTTTTCAGCCCCAGAGCTTGGTATTGCTACTAGAGATAGAAGGGCTGGATGATGATTCACTTGTGTAGCTCCATATTGTGATATTGTAGATAATCACCTAAATATATGCATGATATTGCTGTTAAGAAATTAAAGATTTATCTGGAATATGACTCTTTTACACTATGGGAACATCTAACATAACTGTCAAGAGTTCAGTGCTGGCTCCTCACTAAGCCGTGTGCCATGTTGTGTATAGATGCACAATGGCAAAGCATCACCGAATTAGTACCAATAAGGCAGCACTTTCTAGTCACTCGGGGGTTTAAAGCTCTTTTGTTGCCTTGATGTGTATATCAGACAGAATACTACTACTGAAAACAACAGACATCCTAAGCAATTTCATTTGGAGTCCTGGAAGTGACAAGGACAATCAGGCAGCACTTCTCGACAGACAAAGGTGAACAATTGTATTGTATGGTGGAAATAGGACAAACCACTGACTGCACACTGAATCATTTAAGAATGTATGTGAAACGCCATCTCTATCTAACTATATACCAGGCTGTTATACCCATAAAGGGGGTTAGCCTAGCCAAGCATGACAGGGTTCATGGAAACATTACTCTCCCCTCCCCCTCTGTGCCTTGTCTTTCCATAGGAGAATATACAGAGGAGGGGCTTCCCAGACCCCTCGCTCTGTCCATCTTGTCACATTTTATGAACCGCAGGGATTACGATGGTAGAATTCTTATAGACCCCACCACAGCGCTAAAACACCATGGAAAAGGCAATGTTTTTCACAAATTCCAAAAAAATAGAAGCATTTTCCTACCATTCAAGTTTCTCTGATAATAATCAAAAGGCATATGCTTCTTTTTTTCTCATCACTTGCCAAAATGACACCCAAGATAATCTATATATCCATCTGGCTAACATCCTCGTAAAAGGGGTCAGCAGAGACAAGGCACGCGCCAACACACACATTTGCATGCATACACGTGCAAAAGAAAGAAAAGCACAGTAGTATTTTTTTTTACCTTATTCCAAGACAAAAGCTGGGAAGCGTGCATTCTCCGGGTCCTCCAGATCCACAAGGTAATGCAGCATGCCCGCCAGACCCTCAAACAAGGAGAGTGGACGGTCAGCAGAGGGGCAGCCGTGAGTCCCATAGTCCTGACACCACACACCAAACTGTCCAGCTTGGTACAGATACTTGGGTTCATGAGTCACCTGTGGAGAAGCAGTGAATAAGGATGTTTATGGTATACTTTGTCAGTGTCAACATATTTATCAATTAAAAAAAAACTTATCATAAGTTCCATTGGTTGAAATGATGTACTCTCTCCATGAACTGTGATTTTCCTAATTTCCATCCAGCACCAGCACCAATAAATATTAAGTGAAAAAAAATATGCTCCAAAAGCTTTATGTGCACCTGTCTTTACACAGGAACACAACACAACACAAAATATAAATAAAAAACACATTTACCTGATACAAGTAGAGTAGTGCGTATCCATTGCCAGCAGTACCATGACAGAGGCCATAGCCCTTCTTAAGGAGTCCTCTCTCCCATACACACTCCCCCGCCTTCTTAGCTTCCTCCAAGTAACTCTCATTACCAAACACCTGTGGAAAGAACAGTTCTCTTAAATATCTATTAAACCAACTCAGTCATTATTCAAACAAAAAAAATTTTGATTAAGTAGAGGTTATTATGAAGTTTTACATACTAACAGAGGCAGACTGGCCATCTGGAATAGTGCAAGGAATTTTCTTAGAGGACTGCCCAAACCAGGACCCACACATTCATAAATAGACATATGTAAAGTAATGATTAATACATACACCACAGAGGCCATGTAACCGGCATTACCAAACCATTCACTGTACGGTGTTGTAAAACTAAATACATCTACCTATTCATTTATGTGCTTATGTCCTTTATTACTCCCAGTCTCTACCTCTACCATGCGATACACTATTCGTCCCCACCCAACTCACCCTACGCAGAAAGGCCCTAAGCCACCTTATGACATTACCTGATAAGCCTTCCCAAAGAGGTACACAGCTCCAGGTGCCCCATGACACCACTGCACCAGACGGTCACGGTCATTGCCTAAGGAGGATGGAAGGTTGCCGGAGCGGAACACCAACGTAGCAAGGTAATCCACCGTTGGTCTGACCACCTCCTCCAGCTCTTCTAATGTCAAGTGTTCCCTTGCCTGTACATGAAGTGGAAGTGCAAGGGTGAATAAGTTACTACTGCAAGCCCTTAGTGGAGAGATGGCATATCACTCAATCTCACTCATATAATCTCTCTCTCTCTCTCTCTCTCTCTCTCTCTCTCTCTCTCTCTCTCTCTCTCTCCTCTCTCTCTCTCTCTCTCTCTCTCTATCTATCTCTCTCTCTCTCTCTCTCTCTCTCTCATAAACATGGATTTAGAGACCTGATAATGCCTAAAGCACACTATTTAAAACCACTTCTAATTTTCCCGTTTCCCGCCTTTCTTTTCCCTCTTCCTCACCTGCATCAGCATGAATAGAATGCCGACAGTGCCATGTGCAGCACCAACATAGTCTTTGTCATGCCACTGATACAGGAGTGGTACACTGCTCTTCCTCTTATGGGCCAGGGTGCGGCCAGAGTCCAGGATGGCAGCTACAACACCACGTACCAGCGAGTCCTCCACAGCTGTCCGCCCAATCTGGAGAAGGGAGTGGAGGGAGAAGAACCTTATAATCTATGTTGGAAAAAGAATCCTGGTGGCCATGAAGCCATCTGTTTTACATGGAAGGCTTGCAGAAGGTCCTTCATCAAATGTCACTACACTAATGCATAAAAGGCTTCCTAAATCAATTGTATTGTCATAAAAATCACATTACTATTTTTATAAACTATGACAAAGCAATTAAATAGAATGGGTAGAACTTTTAGCTCTGTTGTACACTGGGAATTGAGCTTGTGGCCTTTAGGTTGTGAGTGACACTCCAACCACTCAGATGAACATTACACCACCACCAGCTGACTCAGTGGTCTTAAATAACATGCCCTTTTGCCTTGCACACTCTACATCTGCCAAGTCATCTATCAAGCAACCTGTGAATTCTAAATACTACATTTCAATTAATATCCTCTTTTTGGGCTCTACTTTATAAACAAGCATGTGGTTCTATTCTCTCTATTCTACAACTTCCCCAACTTCATTCCTGCTTCTGTGTGTGTGTGTGTGTGTGTGTGTGTGTGTGTGGATATATAGCTAACCTCCCGTTGCAGCAGCAGCAGGGCATAGAGGTAGCCAGCACGACCATACAACATTTCGTCTGGGAGGCCACTGGCAGGGTTGAGGATGTCCTCTTTCATCTGTTTGATGCTGGATGGAAGAGAAAATTGTGATAAAAATGAACCATATTCAGCACTTCCCTTTCCACCACTATCTGCCATTCACTAAATATAAATAAGTGGTTAGGAACTCTGGCTTAAATTGTAAGTTTACTAAGATGAAGCACTAAGGTAAGCTTGAGCTTTAAAAAAAAGTTGCTGTCAGGTAACACACACATCTCCCTCTTGAAGAGATTCACAATAAGATCAAAACACCACAACACACTGATCACCATGTCCAGACCTCATTGGTCACAACATACCGTGAGATGCAGTCTTTCACGGCGTCATTGTCACCCTCCTTGTGGTGCAGCAGTGCTGCCAGTGCCAGGGGTCCCGGGTCACCACACAGGAAAGAGGAACGACGGCCCTTCAGGCGCCGCAAGGCATTCTTTAATATGCTTGAGGCTTTCTGTTGGGCAATGAAGATTCAATTGAAATAATATTCAATTCTAAATATAATCAAGAAAATTTCTAAAAATAATCTTATAGTAAGATCCAAAATAGTGAAGCAATTTATCAACAAAAAACATTTTATGCAATCTAACTCTGTCAAAGAAAACTATCAAAAATTCTGCAAGCAGTAGCAGTATGACTTTTTTTTAGGTATGAGCAGTCAACGATCTGAACACTGAAAATGTGTGAATAGTTTTTCAATGGTGGACACAGCAAGGTGTTCATTGTTTAACATAATGACACAGCAAAGTGTTCATTGTTTAACATAATGACACAGCAAAGTGTTCATTGTTTAACATAATGACACAGCAAGGTGCTCATTGTTTAACATAATGACACAGCAAAGTGTTTATTGTTTAACATAATGACACAGCAAGGTGCTCATTGTTCAACATAATGACACAGCAAGGTGTTCATTGTTTAACATAATGACACAGCAAGGTGTTCATTGTTTAACATAATGACACAGCAAGGTGTTCATTGTTTAACATAATGACACAGCAAGGTGTTCATTGTTTAACATAATGACACAGCAAGGTGCTCATTGTTCAATATAATGACACAGCAAACTGTTCATTGTTTAACATAATGACACAGCAAGGTGTTCATCGTTTAACATAATGACACAGCAAGGTGTTCATTGTTTAACATAATGACACAGCAAGGTGTTCATTGTTTAACATAATGACACAGCAAGGTGTTCATTGTTTAACATAATGACACAGCAAAGTGTTCATTGTTTAACATAATGACACAGCAAGGTGTTCATTGTTTAACATAATGACACAGCAAGGTGCTCATTGTTTAACATAATGACACAGCAAGGTGCTCATTGTTCAATATAATGACACAGCAAGGTGTTCATTGTTCAATATAATGACACAGCAAGGTTTTCATTGTTTAACATAATGACACAGCAAGGTGTTCATTGTTTAACATAATGACACAGCAAGGTGCTCATTGTTCAATATAATGACACAGCAAGGTGTTCATTGTTTAACATAATGACACAGCAAGGTGTTCATTGTTTAACATAATGACACAGCAAGGTGTTCATTGTTTAACATAATGACACAGCAAGGTGTTCATTGTTTAACATAATGACACAGCAAGGTGTTCATTGTTTAACATAATGACACAGCAAGGTGTTCATTGTTTAACATAATGACACAGCAAGGTGTTCATTGTTTAACATAATGACACAGCAAGGTGTTCATTGTTTAACATAATGACACAGCAAGGTGTTCATTGTTTAACATAATGACACAGCAAGGTGTTCATTGTTTAACATAATGACACAGCAAGGTGTTCATTGTTTAACATAATGACACAGCAAGGTGCTCATTGTTTAACATAATGACACTTGGCAGTCAAGGTATTCAAAATGGCGTGCAAAATATTTTAGTGTATATAAACATCAATAGAATCCTTGACACTAACAACTTTTGATGGCACTCAGATATATTGGCTTAAAGCATTCCTATTCTTTCCATCACTAACCAATTGCACATTCTCAATTTTTATTTCTCCTAATGTAGCACCATACATCCATAGTAGTTTTATGCAAAATAGTTGTACTACATCATTACAAAGAAAAAAAAGCCTCTCAGTGGTGCAGTGGTTAACACGTCTGATTATGAATCCGCTGGCCAGAGTCCAATCCCGGCTGTTCATCCTCCCAAACGGGTTAGTCAATTAATGGGTACTTAGGGAAACCTGGGGAAGGTAAACTGTGGAAACCCAGATATCACAGTGGGCCTGTGTCCCAGCGCAACAGATTACTTTCCATCACAGGCTCAAAGTCCTGTGACAAGAGACGAGGGCCCACAGCTATGCGCTGCTACAGCGTATGCCCCCCCCCCTTTTATTATAAAGAGCCAAGCTTAATATGGCCCAAACCTTCTCTTCAAAGTTAAAACTGCATTCCTACATCATGGAGTTGACTTATGGCACAGTAATTGCAGAACTGTAAATCAAATCTTAACATCCAGTCTTCTGCTAGTCTTCAAAAGATTACTTAAAAATTCATGCAGCAATAAACTATGTGCTTTCTTGTTTAAGACATTTCACTGAATTTTCAGACAATTGAATTCCATGAAACAGGTATCAGGACATATATAAAAAAATTTAAAAAAAAACACCTGGCCAATGTGGGTGCCAAGGATGTTCCAGCAGCACCTCACCTTCAAGTAGGATGAGTCTCCCCTGCGGTGAGCCAGGTGCAGGTAGAGGAGGCTGTACCCACTGGTGCCCGTGTACACAGAATAATCATCCCGCTCATCTCTTTTGGCCACACCAACATCCAGTGTCTTCTGCAACACCTCCAAGTTCTTCCGGATACGCTCCAGGTACTCCCTCGACAGCTGGGGAGGAAGCGCAACTTCTAATTAAATGTATTTGGTGATTCTATTCACATACACAGGCTGGAACAAAGAATAATTTCTACTATCATGACCAACCACAATGACCTAAGATTATCATTGTGACTATGCTTGTTTGATAGTGTAGGAATGGTGTAGCCAAAACTAATACCAGTCAGCGGTCCAGTGGTGTAATGGTTAGCACACTCAGCTCACAACCGAAATGTTCTGGGTTCCAATCCCAGGCGGGTGAAGACAAAATCAGTTTGTCTTCTTAAACGCTGTAACCCCTGCTCACCTAGCAGTAAAATAGGTATGGGAGTAAGCCGAGGGCTTATGATCTCGCAATCCCGGCAGGAGCGGAAGGCTGGAAATCTTAGCCTCCTGTGTGTGTGTGAGTTATTCACCATGGTCTGGACGATCACAGACTCGTGATCGTCAGCCATCATCCTCCCTGAAGGAGTTCAGAACTCAAAGAGACGGATCTATGGGTAAGGCTGAGACCTCTCACACATCACACACACCCATCACCTTGCTCAAGGGGGACAGTAATCACTCCCTTTCAGTGAAAATTCCTTAGCGATTTGAGTGGGATTCAAACCTACGCCTTGCCAGTTGGCAGGCGAAGGCGTTAACCACTGATCCACGGGAGTGAATTGTGTGTGTGGGTGTGTGTGTGGTAGTGTGAGTGTGGTGTGTGAGTGTAGCTGCAGATGTTTGGGCGTGTGTGTGGTAGTGTGAGTGATATGCATGTTATGCACCAAAACTGGTGTCCTATGCATTAATTTAATAAAAAATATATATATTTTGGGGAAACCAGTCATAGTGTCTTAACGAAACTTTTGTCCTTTGAGACACGAGCCACTCAGACACTACGCTGTGTTAGTGGCAGCAACACCCAAGACCACACCTCAATTGCCTAGACAGAAGGGTAATGGTAAGGAGAGGGAATAAGGAAGGGAAGTGTTAGTGTTGGACTATATTTGTTATATAATTGGCAAAGCATGGAGAGATGGGAAGAGACCATCATGGATTAGGAGCAGAGCAAAGTGGAATACATCTTGACTATGATTAAAAGAAATAAGTGGACATGGGCAAGATACATCATATTCCAAACAGATAACAGATGGATAATTAGAGTAATAGAATGGCAATCTAAGGATGGAAAAAAAAAGAACAGACAGAGAACTAGATGAAGAGATGAGTTAAGAAGCTGTGCTGGGGTGGCCTGGAATAGGCAGGCAACCTACAATGAAATCATAGAGGGCGATAATGATTATAATGATGTATGGTGTTTGTGGAACAGTAATGCCTGATTAGTTTAGCTTAGTATTGTACTTGAAAGGATACTTAATTTGTATCTGTATATTGATCTTTCATTCTTCCTTTACTTTCTGATATCCTTACTCTCATCTGTGAAACACATCCACCCATTTGTGTACTTACTCTTTTCTTGTCTGAATCCATGATCGTGTTGTTGTCCCCAATGTCCTGTGGAAAGTCATTGGGAAAGGAACGGTCATCCTTCGCAGCGGTGCTCATCGTGGAGGGGTTCTGCCTAGAAAAATAAATAAAAAAGGTAAAATTTTACATCTTCACCAGAATGCACCTGGATATAAATAGGCCTGGATATAAATAGGCACAGCTTACAGGTACGGCAGCCGTATCCTCATAGTGCTCGATTATAGATACGGCACATGCCTAACTTTTGGGTAATAAAATATAAAAAGCTTATATAACCGAACCAAACCAAACCAAACCGTACCTAACCAAACCTAACATAACCTAATCTAATCATAACCTAACCATAACCTAATGTAACATAATTAACCTAACATAACCTAATCTAACCGTAACCTAACGCAATCTAACATAACATAATCAACCTAACATAACTTGAAAGATGCTTTACCCGGTAAATAATAACGAAGTGCTTAGAGATACAGCAGTCATTAGGTTATGTTAGGTTTGGTTAGGTACGGTTCGGTTATATAAGTTTTTTATATTTTATTACCCAAAAGTTAGGCACGTGGGCTGCTATACCTGTAAGCACTGCCTATAAATAACACACTTTTCGTAAAGATTTTGATCCATTTCGAATGATTTTGACATTCATTTCCGTTGCAATTGTATACATAATGTATCCTTATCAAGCCCCAACAACCTTGGGGACTTGTGGGAATGGGAATGGGGGTTCTTGGGTGGGGAAGACGCAATACAATGATTTACACTATAAACAAGGTGCCAGAATCACTAACATAACCTAACAATGACCTATTGACGAACGCGCATTGCACTGACGGTCACAAAATCTGGACTGTGGCTACGAAGAAAAAAATGACGTCTGCACCTTGCCCAAACCTCCGATTTTTGGTCATCGAAAACATTTGATATCTTCTAAATTAACATACCATAACAAAACCTAAATTAACCAAACGTTAACCTACAATGACAAATAACAGAACCTTGTTCAAACCAAACTAAACTTTACCTTACTCCCGAAGAGAAGGTTTCAGAAAACATTGAATATCTCACAAACTAAGCATTTGCGACGGAAATGTAATTAAGATAACCTTCTCAGAATGCATCTGATAATATAAAAAAAAAACTCTGAATGATCTAGAGCCTTCAGGTGAAGATGTAAAATAATACCTAAATGAGCGTGCACCGAGTATTCCCGGTGACGTAAGAATATAAAGGCAGCAGGAGGTTCTCAAAACTCAGCTCAACAAACTCGTTCTACTCACCAAAGAAGATATAACAACCAACCTTGAGTTACACAGTCATGTAAGGCAACAATCTAAATCGTTTTCCAGCTTGATTGGTGCACGAACAAATGTGTGGTGTTAGTAGTTCCAGTTAAATACTAGGTTGTCTGTCAAGTGTCAGCTGCCCCATGTGGTTGGCCCTCCTCTTCTTCTTCTTGTGTGTTGTGTTGTGTCCTCTTCGGCTTCTTGACCTTGATTCTGACGTGACAGATGATTAGGAATTACTCACAAGTCAGGTCATTGTAGGTCTTGTTAGGATAGAAAAAAACAAGGAAAAACAAATAGAAAAAGAATCTACTCAGTATAAATGGTTTAGTTTTTACACGTAGCCTATACATTTTCTTCATCACGTCAATCATTCATGCGCTTGTCTAATAACCAATCCAAGTCTATCAGATATATTATTAGTTTTTTCTATTGATATATTACAACTAAGGTGATTCTGAGGTACTGTGTGTATGTGTGTGTGTGTGTGTGTTCTGTCAAAAAGTAACAAAACTTGCACACGATACAAAACTTGGCGGTAAAATAATGTGCTCTGATGACTGCGATAAAATTTAGGACCTAACTAAACTAATAGATTGGAGCGAGAAATAGCCAATGTCTTTCAATACAGATAAATGTAAGGTTGTTATCCACCTGACTGAAGGCTGTAGAGGAGCTGGGCGCGGAACGGATAGGTCATGGGTACCGAGCATTGGAGGACGAAAACGTGTTTTGTCTGTGCCTCCTACGGGGTGTCCACTTTGAGGTGTGTCCCTCCTCTTCAATCCTGACTGGGGCCCTGCTCAACCCTCCCTGTCCCCGCCACCCACTTCTCAGGTAAACGAAGGAGGAAGAAGGAGGGAGTTAGAAAGGACTGGAATTAAAAGACTGGAATGAAGTTTTTGGAATGGCGCCTCTTCCTGAGATGGCGGAGAGGGGGTGAAGAAAAAGAAAGGTTAAGGAAGTGGAAGGAAGGAGAAAGGAAGGCAAAGCAAGAGAGGGAAGGTAGGGGAAGAGTGAAAAGTTAGAGTAAAACAGAATACGGGAAAGGTGAGGATTAGAAAAGATGGAAGGAAGTCATTCAGACGGAGAAAGAAGAATTAATTGAGGAAAGAAAGATATAAAATAAGTAGGATGATATAACAGCTGAAACAAGCAGCTGGCCAAAATCTAATGATATGAAGGGTCAGGCCTGCTTATGACCGCCATTCTCGTCCCGAATTATTGTTCTCGGCCAAGGTTTTTCAAGTCAATTATAATGTTCCATATATTTCTTACGTTAATATAATCACGATGATGTCTTGATGACGTCAGATTCCCTAGAACGCTCCGGCCAGGACGAGAGTGTCGCTAGGAGCAGATCAATCATATAATTAGGTATTGCATCTAGCTAACACTCATTCCAAATCAACTGTCTAATTCGCTGCTCCGATCAACAGATTTGTTGAAAGTGAAGCAAGTTTCAGCCTAAGCAGCGATAACCCGACGCTCACCAACTCCCGCTTGACCCAGGAGTACAGACTGGTCACCAGCTGGGGACTAACAGAAGCACATCTCACCCAAGCCGTAAGTTACCTTGAAGCTGCGCATAGTTTAGCTCATAAACATCATCACCGCTTCGACAACAACAACTAAACCACAATCATAACATCATTAATACTACTACTGCTACTTTACAGAATTTCCATGCCGCTCTCCATGCCTTCTTGCCGCTTGAGGAAAAAACAGAGTTGATCTCAAGTCTGAAAAAAGCTTATGGAATTCCAACTCAGTGAGTGGTCACCCAGAGGTCATAAATGCAATATCCAACATTTACAGTGGATATAAGGCCTTCATTGATTTAATAGGTGGGTCATAACAGCAAATGGAAGTCACAAGTGGTACAATATCAATTCCATTATTGAAACTAGTTATATACCATGATATAACACTTTAGAGGTGGGATTCATAGTATTTCAGAACAGCGAACTTAGAATTGGTTAAACTTGTAACTTATTCATAAGGTTGATTTTGTCGGAAACAAGTTCCTTAGGTGAGTCAAGAAATTTATAGTTAAATGGAGTTGTTGTTTTTGTGTGCTATAATCAAGAGTGATACTATAGTTACTATGTATATGGAAATATCACTATATGGAATCGGACCCTTGGGGCTTGTCGAAAAACCTAAGTATTCCGACAATATAATGGGGACCAAACCTTCTAATATCATATGGGTCTAACCTCATCAGGTAATTGTTTATTTGAAGTGTAAATATTATAAATTTACTTTGGGTTCCCTTTCCTTTGAGAAATGGATTAATCATAAACAATTATTGATTTGTGATATAGCCAGTGATATATCATTAAATCATATTAAACACAGCATATTATACAAATGAGTCGTTTTTCTTGTTAAATATTCCTTATTATCCATTCCTGCAGCCTTTTGAACTCTCCACGATGAACTTTGAGGTGAAACAAGACTCGGGTTCTAGTGGAGGCTACAAGTTACAACATCAACTTCAAACATAACCCAAACAACAACAATCATTAGCTGCACCCTTGTGATGCCATGTTGTCTGCCTTTACAGTTCAGGCAGAAAACAGGTGTAAAAGAAAACACGCTTCCTCCCATCTACTGCTACACCTCCGCTCCTACATTATACTACGATACTACACAGGATGTCACTGTTGGGGAGAATACCTAACGTAACCTAACCTAATCAACGCATATATATATATATATATATATATATATATATATATATATATATATATATATATATATATGGGATTCAAAATGTTCAGAATGACAAGCTCTATCGTATGAGAGATGTAAAAACTGCCGCTTTGAGACTGGTGTACTTCTTAATGAATATCGAAAGGGCCAGGCAGAGGAAATAAGAGGTCAAAGGAGAGAGTGTGAATGCATAATGTATGAAGGACAGGTAATAGAGAGGGTGATTAAGAGCACAACATTAATTCCACACCTGTCCAGTCAATACACACACACACAGACCTGCAACTATTAAAGTATTAATGAATCAAAAGACACACACACACACACACACACACACACTCACCTCAGTCCAGGGATGTCAATAAGGAAGAAAACTTGCAGCCCTCCAACACGCGGGATCTCAGTTCATTGAAGATCAAGAGAGAAGGCAAGTCAGCTGGTGGCGCCTGGCAGCCCAGTGACTGTACTGAGAGGATTACAGAGGTAGAATATTTTACGCAGAGTGGATCACGTCAGAGAGAGGGAAGGTTATTCTGCTTGTATGTGTACCTAGGTGTCTGGATTTGGCTGAGTGTTGTTGTCAAGTACCTAATGAAGTGGCAATCAATTCATCTCAAGAATAATCAGCTGTTAAGTGTAAGTGATCCAAAGTTTATCTCATTCATTGTTATGGTTGGGCCTTTATGGAAGTTCTACGTGTTTAGAAATAGGTGTTTCAGGTCCTTACTGTGATCTTTTTTGGGTGTTAAGTATTCGTCAACCTCTATAATATTACTTAATTGCTTGGTAGCTGGTATGTGTTTTTTTCTTCACCGTTCAGGAAACATGAAAACAGTTATAAGGTTGATGTGTCATTGTATGTCGTAAATTGTGTCTTTAATAAGTATTCAGAGTACTATTTAATCATAATCTTCCAAATGAACTAAGTTTAAAGAACACTTACTGACTGGCATTGAATAAGACCTGTGGTGATGAGTTAAGAAAGGATAATTAATGACAGATTTCCTTATTAACTATGTCGACTTTTTTGTTTCTTTTGTTATTAGTTACCGCCATATGACTTTTGATATCTGATGCTTACTTTATTCCCATTAATTCACTCACTTTATCAACTTGTTTTTTTTCTATGACTGCAGAACAATGGAAGACACGCCCATGAAAAGCTGGACTCACTGTGTTGTAGATCAGTATGTAAAGGAGGTGACAGACTTCAGTTCTCAATACGGCAGTGATGGTTCCATATCTTACGTTGCCAATAATGTTATAGGCAAACCAACACTGTACCCAGACTATGGAGACTTCTCTGCTGCATATTGCCTGGTAATGTGATTATTGTGTTGTGTTGTGTGTACTACGTTGAAGACTCAATTCCATGTGTGGATTTATAGCATAGTACACTGCATTAAGAGAGTTATTATTATTATTTTTTATTTTACTGTTTCTAAAATTGCTCCTTCTGACTAGGAAACTCGTAATACTTAATGTCATTTTTGTGATTACTCCTGTTATGTATATAGGAATTTAGAACTTCATTATTAGCCCAAATACATCCTTATTTGGCAGTATTTTCCATGATTTCTTATAGTAGTATCTTGCTTGATGCACCCCAGCGGAGCTATGGCAATTGGTGGGCCAAGAGCGACTCTACTCCCCTGCCCATTGAAGACCCCAAGCCCATCCTACCCCCATCAGTGGACTTTATTGGTAAGTACTGCCATTTATACCTCGCTTGGTGAATTGAACACACATCTAAAGTATTGGGTTTATTAACTATGTTTAAAAGTTTCAGGAACTGGAAAAAGAATTTGATGGTTTTCAGTTCTCTAACGTAATTGTTTTAATTGTTAGGTTGCCGTTACCCATAAATGGAAAGATATACAAGGGCTGGGTATAAAAAACACTGCTGAGGAATAGAACTATTGGCCACTTCCTGAGGTGCAGCTCATGGAAGGAATGTAAGATGTACTATAAAGAGTAAAGCATGAACAACCCAAATATAATGCTTACCTACCGCCATATCACCTCTGATGTCTGGTGCTTACCCTTTTTGCATTAACTAACTAACTTAATGTTATGCTTACCTTAATCTCATTTACAAACTTTCTACATTCACTTTGTATTTAGGAGAGAGTGTAAACACGTGATATGCAGGCCATTAATCCTGACAAGTGCAGATTGTAGACACGCGCTTCTCATTAATCTCCAGGAAGCAGGTGCACTAAGTCCTCACATTGTGAAGCCCCACAGGAGAAACATTGACGCACGCACTCCACTCAGGGTCAGGGATTTTATTTTCCTTCACATGTCTGGACTCCACTTGTTATGTAATAGGGACTTCCTGCTTTAACCTTTTTGAGAGCTGCAGTCTTATGAAATATACATGATAAAATTTAAACAGGCTTCCTGCTCACCTCTTATGCCATACTTTCTCAACTCGACTACCAAATATTTTTCTATCAATTTCCCTGTCTTTTTTCTATTATTAATGCATCTTTGCACAGTCTACCTCACATAGACTGTTCACACATGCCCATAAATAGTGTTTAGTTTATATTTTATTGAGTTAATTGTAATTATGGAGTTGGCAGCTGATCTGTTATCCTGTAAGCATTTATCCAGATATTTTCTTATTATTGATATGAATTAATTTTTACTGAAGACCGACAAATGCAAGCATGTATAGACTCTTTCAAAATTATTATGATTACATATGACAACTAACTAATGTATTGCAGATTTGAAGTATGACTCAGCTGTATACCCCATAAGAGTGGATCTGTATGAGACCTACCACCCTGGAAGTGCAGTGCGGGTATGGGGTTCCTTGGAGGGGCTAGGGTGGGTGTTGCTGTGGGCAGGGGAGCCACAGACAGGACTCAGGGCAGCTGCACGGATCTTTTCACCTCCCATTGAACAGCCACATATTTTAATCAAGTAAGTTTTGGTGATATGGTATGTATGTCTCTGAGTAAAATATATGCCAGTCAATTATCTCTGACTGATCCATATCCCTTCCCACAGCATGCTAAGGATTGAGTTTGACCAGCGAGGCCACAGCTACTACTCGGCCCTGGATGCAGTGATGCTGGTTGGGTCCACTCATACAGGCAGTAATGGGTGTGGGGCTTCAGAGGAAACCATCACCATGCAGGTTATGAAGATGGGGCTACATAAATCCATGTAAGATTCTGACTCTTATTCTTCTGGCATATTCATGGTTGCCTTTCCTTGTCTTTTGCTTGTATGTTTAATTAGTTCTGTTTTCTCTACTGCATCTCTTCAATTTTTTTTCTTTGCATGTTACTTCTCTTCTTTCCTGCTCAACACTAAAATACTGAATTTTCATACTGGCTCTGACATTCATCATTTATCTGAATATTGTAATTTTGCTTCTTATAATAGAGGCTATTACTGTTATATTTCATATTTGTAATGATAATCCATGTTCAGCTGTGAAGAGGACATCCTTAATGGTGTCCAGTTCCTGTTGTCAGAAGAAAATCTTCAGAAACTGGTCGAAGAAGGAGAGAAAGATTCTGAAAAGGTGCTCACAAGGGAGGAAAAAGCAGATTTGGAAGTTTTTGAAGAATCTGTTGTGGCTGAGGAAGTGAATCCTTGTGTTGATGATGCAGACTTAAGAGTTAAAGATGGCACAAAGGGAGGACACTTTGACCTGTTACCTGTGAGTAATGTGTTGCAGAATATGTACAAAACTAGTTCAGTTTAATATGACATGACATCATTCATTAATAACAATTGTTGATATGCATCATGCTTTTGCTATTCAGCAGTACATTATAAAATTAAATTAATGTTATATTGATACACCATTGTTGCAGGAGGAGCTGATCATGTACATCATGCATAAGCTTGACATCCGGACTCTATGTCGTCTGGGCCGCACCTGCAAGCTGCTCCAAGGCTATGCCTCCGACCCTTTCCTTTACATGAGCCTCAATCTACGGGTGTGTAGTGCGACAACTTGTGCATATTTCATAAAATCAAAACTATGAATTTCAGGAATGCAAGTAGGCAGAGAATTTGAGAAATTAGAAGAGGAAGGAAAGTGCAAGAAAAAGAGAATATGTAGAATGTAAAAGGAAGGTGAAACAAGTGATAGAAGACAATAAAAGGAGAACAATCCATCACTAATAGTTTTCTCAGCCAGATATCTTTTATCAAGCTGTTTAATTTTTCTTTCAGAATTGTTGGTGGTTAGTGAAAAACTCTACTCTTGAGTGTCTGGCACCAAGGTGCTCTCTGCTACAGTGCTTGGACTTGTCCTGGTGTGGCCCCTATGGTGCTGTGGACACAGAAACCTTCATGGAGTTCATCCACACGTGTGGCCACCAGCTTACAGCTCTCAGACTCAACAATTGTCACTTCATTGACAACTATTGTCTCTACATGATTTCTATTGTCTGTCCTAATTTGAATGGTATGTATGTTTTAGTGTATCTAAGAACTGAGCATTAGATTGATTATATGTGATGGTATACATATAATAAAGTGTTTTTGTGAAGGACTTGAAGTATTGTTGTAAGTTTTGTTCAAGTAATTGATTTTACTTCATTTTCAGTGTTTTGAGTTGCATTGCATGAGTAGAGAATGGCTCTATATAGAAAAAATTGGTTTGTCTTTTCAGAGCTATGCATGGCCAACTGCAGCAAAGTGGATCATCTGGGATTTGGAGAACTGAAAAAGGCGAGAGGTTTGGCCAGACTGGATCTCTCCCGTACACACATTAACTTCCACACCCTCCAGCTCCTGCTACAGCACGCCAGTCACCTCCAGCACCTCAGCCTAAGTGTGTATTGACCTGTTATTAGACTGTTTTGAAGTTGAGCGATCCCACATCAAAATTTGGGATACGGTTTGAGAATCCCCCAATAGAAATTAAATTAAAACTTGTAAAGAAATTATTATTTTTAATTTACGCACTTGTATTGCAGACAACTGTTCTCAGCTGGATATGGATGAAGTAGCATTGACTCTGGCAACCTTCAATCACGGCCTTGTGTCTTTGACTGCTTGGAAGACTCGTGGCCTAACACAGAGAGGCTTACGAGCTCTTGCATGCATTCCAACCCTTCAAGACTTGGACCTTGGATGGGCGTAAGTTTTGTACTGAGGAATTTCAGGCTTCGAGGTTGTAATAGTGCTAGTCATCATGTGTGTCAAGGAAGCAACTAAATGTTAAGAATACTACCACTATATTCCATTCTGGTTGTAAAAGGCTACTTAATAGGATGGAGTGAGGCGTTCGGGAAGTCCCTCAGATTATTCTTATTTATATAAATCAAAATCTCAAGGTGTAGACTCAGCTATTTCTTTACATTATTGATTTCCATTTCAGTCTCTCTGGAGGAATCACAGAAAGTTTTGCTGAACTGGTCAGAGAGTGCAAGGGACTCAAGCGATTATACTTGTCAGCCTTACGAACCTTCACTGACCATGACCTTCACCTCCTCATGACCCACTCCAGGAACCTCACTCAACTAGACATTATGGGCACCAGGAACGTCACCCCAGAGGCAGTACACCGGTAAGTCAGGCTTACCACTGCCTTCAATCACTTGTATGGGACAAATTCACCACAAAGCCATATAAAGTGAGGTTTAGATTGGTCATATTCCTCCTATTTCTCTGCTGCTGTAGGAGTCTTTATGCTATTTGCCTTTCAGTGCCCAGCATGATATATTTGTTGGGTACAGTTGGAATTTCACTTAGTACTTCCTTTATTTTTTACAGATTACTGCAGTTTTGCCCCAAATTGGAGCTTCTTGACGTCAGTTTCTGTGAGCAGGTCCACTACTCTCATGTTCACCACTGGGCTGTACAGTTCCCTCATGTTTCCATCAAAGGAGGATTACGGCACCAAGTCCGCATTGTCTAGCAAGGTACACAGCTTTTATAGGTTTTTTATACATACAAGGTGTAGTTACGGTCACAATTTTTTTTTATACATGTAGTAACATTTGAAAAACATGAAAAGCATCTATATGTGATGTAATAAGGATCTGTTCTGAGATTAGTATCTATTGTTTATAAATACATTCAGCAATTTGTGATACCTATATTTAGTGTAACTTTGGTTCTTTATATTTAGTCAGCACACTCGGCATGTGAAATAATTCTTATCTAGTCAAGTTTTGTTTTGTTGTGTATTTATACAATCTTTTGTTGTGTGTCTGTGAGTAATAGATGGGCAGTAATGTGAGTCCATCGAGAAGTTGCAGTCACTCTCAGAAACACATGTTATTGATTAAGCCACATGACCTCACTGGGAACTGTTGCCTTGTGGCACTCCTTACATGCCCACTATGATGTATGAGTATTTATTTTTTTAGGTACTAAAATGTACGTCTCCTTTCATTCCAAATTCATTACAGGTACTTAATTGTAGTACTTAGAATATTATTTTGGTGGGAAATGTAATGAATTTTCAAAATTAAAAGTATTTATTATACAGTTTTTTTTTATTACAGCAGCTCACACAAAATACCTTAAAAGAATTTATTTTTTATTTAAACCTTATCTTCTTGGTTTTAGTGTTAGGACTTTCAGTCCCACTCTTGTGTTTTTTCCTTCTTTCCAGTTTTGAATTAGATTTAGAAGATTGAGTTTCCTGCTTTTCTGCTTTGCTTTTTATCTCACTCTCACATTGCTCCTTCCCATTCTCTGTTTCCTCCATATCTTCATCTTTCTTCTCTTCCTCTTTCACCTCTTCATCTTCCTCTGAGCTTGCATATTCAGCCGAGGCATCAGGGTCTGTGTCGAGGGGAGGTGTGTAGGGTGGGAGATACACATCCATGCAAATGATGCGGCATGTGCTGTTCACCTCACCAAGAAGTTTGGGTTTAGAGGAGAGTGACAACAACTGAAAATAAACAAGACAACCCTATACAATGGAACCTCGGTTATCCAACTTAATTCATTCCTGGATTTTATAAAAAAAATAGAAGAATACAACTAATTGTGCATTAGTAAATGTGCCCTGTAAATATCATTAGTTAAATTTTCAAAATCATGGCCTAGTGTACCAAAATTATCAACTAAAATACTTGTCTACAGTCTTACTATAAAACATTGGAATCATCAATCCACTTACCTCCAGACTCCACACTTTTATAACACCATCTGAAGAAGCTGACACAAGCCACAGTTCCTCTGTGGCCATGCCAGGGATGGTGCACAGACACTTAACACGGGAGGCATGGGCTGCCCATTGACCCATTTCTATCTTGGTGGCTATGTCATAGAGGCAAATATTTTTTCCTTCTCCACCTACAGCTATGATGTCATCCTGTAAAGTACATCCTTGAATACATATAACTTGCACAGTGGCCTTCAGTTCTTTAGTGTCAATTCTCATAAAATAGTGGCACTCAAAGTCCACATAAAACTACCACTTGAGATGGACAATTAGAATGTATGCCATACATATATTCATAATTTATGATAATAAATCCTTCAACTAACCGTAACAAATGTTAGGGAAGAAACGTGTTCCTTGAAGTCAATGGAGTGTTCCACACGACCAGTGGTGACTTCATACACATCAACACAACTTCCTTTTACTAGTAAGTACTGTGTCCCTTTTGGACTCCAATAAACAGCATCAGCAGCTGGAAGGGAAATATGAATATTAATGCATCACATTATAATGCATTACAATATATTATTTTAAGGTCCATACTATGGCATGAATGCCTGACATTCTCACCTGCTTTGAGCTTGGTGATGTATGCTTTCCTTCCCTTGATGAGGTTCCAGGTGCGCAAGGTGTTGTCTTGACCCACAGACAGTGCCATCTTACCTGAGGGATGTATTGCCAGGTCCACCACACCCCCACGGTGACCTCGCAGGGTTTTCTCACACTTGACCACAAAAAATAATAACACTGTCAATCACACCTTGACATGGATTATCATACCAATACAACTAACAATAAAAAAAAATTTATACAATTGTATATTTCATACTTATCCGAGCAATAATCAGAAATTAAATTTTGTAAGAATTTTAAAAAAAACTTATTTTCTCTTAATGAGATATTATCTTTGAATATGAAACCTTCTCCAACTGCATTAGTGAGTGCCTTACCTGCCACTTGCCTTGTTTGTAAATACAAATGTTTCCATCCTCAGCAGCAGAGAAAAGATGAGATGTCCCATGAAAAGCCAAACTGGAAATGGTTCCTGCAAAAGAAAGGTTATAACAAATGAAAAAAAAATTAGCCTTCTAAAAGAAATTATGAAAGACTTTGTATGCTAAAGTATCAGTTTTCACTTTACAGATAGTGTATTGAACTTTTCCAATAATCTAGAATTTGTTCCTGAAGACGATTTATTGTTTATTACAATCTTTGAGGAGGTAACAATAGAAACAAAAATCGGATGGATAAGAACATAAAATCATAAAGGATATTACTTTACATCTTCACCAGAATACTCTAGAGAATTGAGTGTTATATTCATACATTAACCATACCATGACAAGCCTTACTTACTTACTTACCTTGGTGTTCCATGATAATTCCAACCTCAGTTCTGTTTTTAAGATTGAATACTCTGATCATTTCATCTGCAGCCCCTGAGGCCAGCATCCTTCCCCCTACAGCCACCTGCCGCACACTGCCATTATGGGAATGATCCGCGAATATCTGGTGCAAGGACACAACCCCATCCTGCAACGTAGATGGAATGGGTTAAGTTCATAAAATACTGCACAAAGATAAATACCTACTCAAAATTTTTTTTTTTCAAACTCTTTGTAAAGTGATTCTGATTCTGAAGTGTGTCCCGCAAAGGGCCGCTCTCGGGCAGCATAATGTGCGGGGTATGCAAGGGGTTTGGGTAGGATTAGGATAAGGATAGGGATTCGGATTAGGTAAGGGGGCAGGATTATGATAAGGATAGGGATTCGGATTAGGTAAGGGGGCAGGATTAGGAAGGTAATGATTACAAGTACGGCTGCCGTACCTATAAGCTGTGCCAATTTATTAATGTTATTGTGGGTGTGTGGGTTCCAGACGGTGTCACAATATTCTAAGTGTGGCCGAACGAGTGTCTTAAAAGCAAGAATTTTGATGTTTGTGTTACACCTGCTAAGGTTCCTACGCAAGAACCCGAGGGCTCTGCTAGCTTTGGCTCTGATGCTGCTCAGTGCTCACGTGTGTGTTCCATCTCATGTCTGCCGAGATGTGGACGCCCAAGTATTTGTGAGAAGAGACAGTATCAAGGTTAGTGTTGTGGAGTTTGTATGTGAATGGAATAGGTTTGTTAGTATGGGTGAATCGGATATGATGACATTTGTCAGGTCTAAATGTCATCTGCCACTTGGCTTCCCATTCTTTAAGTGCAGCTAGATCGTCCTGTAGTCGAAGACAGTCATTCCTATCTATTACTCGTCGGTAAACTAAGCTATCATCTGCAAAAAGTCTAGTAGTAGAGGAGAGCGACAGTGGGAGATCATTGATGTAAGAAAGGAAGAGAAGGGGACCCAGGACAGTGCTCTGAGGTACTCCACAAGTTACAGGGATAAATAAGGAAACAGAATAATAGTATAGGTGAGTATTTAAAGTTGTCTGCATCTTTACTTTACCTTCTCTTGGATGAGTTCATAACCCAAGACAAACTCCTCATTTGTACCCACGATAACCTCCACTTTTCTCTTCATGTTTGCTATCTTCTGCCTTCTCTTCTCCTTCCTCTTCTTCTTGTGACTTCTCAAACCACGCTGCTTTAGAGGCAAGATAAAACCAGGTGATGCAGTAGAGTTTCTAATTGCCTATATAATACTAATGGTTGTATATGGATTTTCTTCCCATTTTAAGTAGGTATTTATATTTCTGATGTATTTTATGAAAGCGGAAATAGATATATATGGATAAAGAGATAAACAGTAGGAAAAGGGAGGAACAGTGGAAGTACTTGAATTAATATATAGAAGAAACGAAAAGAACAACAAATAAGTTATAGATTTTTTAAGACAGATGCAAATTCAGGAAAAAAAAGGTCTAGGCAGTGGAAATAAATACAATTAAATTAATTGAGTGCTGTTAAAAAGTGTGAAGGGGCGGAGGTAAACAAGGAGGAAGAGAAGGTCACAAGAAGAAGAAGAAGAAGAGGGAGGAGGAGGATGACAGTTGACATAGATTATGACGAAAATAGCCACAGTAAGTATAGATAATATTAATTTAACATATTCCATGTCTTATGTGTGTTTTAACGGCTATGTATTTACTTGTTTGTTTGTTTGTTACGCACATGGAAAGGTTTTACGTACATAGCAAGTTTTTTTTGTGTGTGTATTACGACTGTCCACTTTCATGTATTTCTTGGTTTTGCCTATTTTACTACGTGTTTCTGTTGCCATGACGATAGTTATGAGCTTAAACAAAGTAAACATAACACTGAGGAATAAGTTTAATAATCTAGATGAAATTGAGCTAAATGTAAACCACTTAGAAAATAATAGACCAGATTATAGAGAAAAGGAGTGAGAATTATTAAGATGAATGAAAGTGTTATTTCAGATCACACCATGTTACCATTTGCATGTGGTAGGCTGTCAATTTTTTTCCCCGCTGCAAATGATATAAAACAGAGTCAAAGTCTTTAAAAAAAACTCTTAATAAGTTAGTGTAATGTTCCAACAGAGACTGTGGCCGAGCATGAACTGCGTCGGTATAACAGTATTGTGGAGCAGCATGGAGACCAGTTGGAGGAGATCATTGAGGCCCTTGGTCCTCACCCTGCCCCACCCTGGGACCCTAAACTTGACCCCATCACACTCAAGGTAAGGAAGCAGCAATGGGTAGGGTTAGGAGTAAATATGTGGATCTTGTCAGTAAAGATAGCCATAATGACATAGCTTTTGGCCATGCATTTTGATACTTTTCTTGGGTAAAATGGAGATAAGGTTAGTCTATTAATTTTGAGGCTCTAAGCTAAAATAACCTAACCCTAATTCCAACCTAACCTAACCTAATCAAACCCTGCTGGGCTGTAACCACATATCTGACATATAAGTATTAACCTTGGGAGAAGACGCTAATGTTATCTCCATATTATCCCTTTTCTGTTCATACTGCACCATTGGTTTTGTGGAGTGGCAATGATGTGTTCCTTTGGTCTGTAGATGGCACCGTTTGAACACCTGTCATTGGTGAGGCTGGTGCAGTCTGGCAACAAGGTGGTGAACAAGGTGGTGTTGGCCTTCAGTGCACTGTGTCTCGAGGCATCACAGCTGGTGGAGGAGGCTCGCACTAACCTTTACCCTCCCCTCATGCTCTATGGCAATGGAGGTAAAGACAAATAAGTCATTTTCTGATACATTTGTGACTGTTGGTATGTTTCAATCTAAATATCTAAGGTTTTGTAACCATGAGATACTAGATATGTTGACATACATTATGATTTTTTTTTATATATATATATATAAAACAGCGCCTTATTAGCTAACAAGGGGCAGTAGTAACTCACCAACCTTATGGAATGTTGCACCTTGATTACAGTTACTGCAGAAGGTGAGAGGACGGGGGAGTCTCAGGCGTCTCTCTCCCGGGTGCTTCCCACGCTGCATCGTGTTTCCTGCTATGTACAGCGTGTGCAGAAGGTCATCTGCAACATCATGCACCAGTTGACATCCCTTTACCAGCCAGAGAAAAAGTCAAGTGGGGCAATAGATGTTTCAGACGTCCATTTCCAGGTTTGTGAAAGTCTCTTAGTTTCTTTGTCTCATTAAAATTGCTTCACCCACACTTAAACACACACAGAATCATTCCATTGTCATACATGTATTATTATAAGAACATAAGGAGTGTGCTAAAGGTTAGTCTTTCTGCATAAGGCAGCTCCTATTTATCTAACATCATCTCTCATCCAATACCCATCCTCATCCATAATTTTATCAAACTTCTTTAAGTTCTCTATTGCTTTTCATTTCATCATACATCCTTTGATGATACAATCAACACCTGGAGGCAAGTGGCATAACTTTCCGTTGTCAGGTGGTGTTTGAGCACCTTGGTTCATTGCTGGGCACACTCATCACCCTGGATGAGGTGGTGCTGAGTAACTCTGTGCTGCATGAACACTGGGGGGCGTATCGGCGGCTGGTGCGCTCTGCTGCCTCAGGCCAACACAGGTTTGGACAGGACAAGACATCCTTGCAATCCCTGGAGAAGCTTCTTGCAGATGTGGAGGCAACGGTGATGCAAGGCACAATGTTTATGGTGAGAGAGATAGACAGAAAAGTTTTTAATTGTTTGCTATATGAAATAATAGGATTTCATTTCAATTTCAGCTTTTGTAATATACCAATGTATAGGCCAATGTAATATTCTCTGAGCAACTTGTTTGTCTGAAGTGCATAGAGTCAGAAACTAAGAAAAGAGAATGTGATTATATAAAAAGAATACACCACAGATTTAGTTGGAAGTGAATTGTCCCTGGTGGAGTGAGTGATGTATTTCTTGTTCCCAGTCTGTGCTGAGGCAGGTGTATGACTGTGAGGGTCTGGTGGTGACACGGAATGGAGTGCTGCGGGAAGAGATGATGACGGTGATCATTGGATGGTGTGGCCAGGTGAGGCAAGGTGTTGACCTGATTCCTTTACAGGCTGGAATAGTGATGTAGGAACAAGTATATGCACATATATTTCTTCTCTTATACAGCAAGAGAGAGGCCTAGAGCTAAATCTGAAAATACAAGGACATTCTGTATGGGTTTATATTGACACTACACTTGTGCTTCAGCTGGAACAAAGCAGTGGTGAGGGTTGGTGGTGTGATAACCAGCCACAGGTGGTAGGCGTGACGGCACTGGCAGTGTTTCACCAGGTGGTCTTCAACTGCCAAGACAAGAGGCTATCCAAGACCCTGGGAAACCTGTTCAAGAAGGTAGGCTGATGACAAAAAATAACCTGAAGTAATGTCATTTTAGTGTATTTTCGTCAAGTAGTTCTTAAATTCTTGATAATCCCAAGTTCAACTCAACATGATATTCCTTCTCTAACTTAAGCATACCTACTATTTTTATTTCCAGGATGACTTTTCAATAACCCAAGAACCTGTTGCCATATATTGTAAGGGTGTTGAGTTATTATTTAAAGAACACTACACTAGAATGAAACCCATATCATGTTTGTGGTTCCAGTTTCCATGCATCACACTAGTTGGTTCAGTGGTGTGGCTGCCAGAACGTCATATCCCCTCTGCAGCTCCTACCCTGACCCAGCTGTTTGACCGCAAGACTCAGGACGCTCTGCTTGCCCACCGCACCTCCCACTTGGCACAGAAAACACAAACCATTGCCAAGGAAGCTCAAGCAGTGAATTTACAGGTATTTTCCTTCTGCCTCATCATGGATACTGTTTCATAAACTTACCACTGAATCCTACAACATAATGCTCCATAAGACCACTTGAGGAGAATCACTAAAAATTTATCCACCTCATTGCCATTACTTGTAAACAAAAAAAAATAACTATGGTGTGTTGCAGGTGTGTGGATGGGCCGTTAACTTAGATGCTGCTGCAAGAAAACACTCCAGTCAGATGAATAATCAGGATCTCAACCAGAGAGCATCCCTCCTCCTCCAGGTACTGTGGACTCCTTTCCTCCTTTCAAAGAATAACTCAATTGTTAAAATTCTTCTTCTGTAAGTACTGTTAGTGTCCAGTCTTCCTTCCTTTCTACTTGAGGGAAACTTGAAAGATTATATTGCAGGCCTCCATCTATTCCCATATGTATACTCCTCCCTTACTTGTTCAATCCCTCCCACTCTATCAGCAGCTCTTTCATGCATGTACCCATTTAGTTAACAAAGAATAATTTTCACCCTTATGTGTGTGTTGATCCAGTGCCTCTGTTTGTTCCAGGGACTCATCTTGGCACATACAGTCAAATACAATATGGAAACAGTGCTCAACCTGCACACTGTATTGGGTCGGCCGATGGGCAAGGCGTGTGCCCTGAGTGTGTGCAGCCTAGTGGAGTCCCTCAAGGCCATTGAACACACCTACCACCGCCACAGCTCACTCCTGGCTGATTCTCTCCCACATGTTATCCAGTACCTCACTTACCACGTCCTCTCCATCATCTCCAGTGTGAAGGTGAGAGGCTGTTGGGGTTTATGTCCTCTGTAGCAATGAATTGTATTCATACTGTTTTTATGAATAACTCAAGTGAACATTTAAAGATGACCTCATTCCTGTGCATGCAATTCACAACTTATGGTGCTGTGAGGCTGCATTTTATATTGAAATATTCTTCAGGATTGAAGGATGACTATAGAAATATTACCAACTATGTCTTTCTATGTATGCATCCCATGCTTCATGCAAATCTCTCAGTCCTCTCACATCATTTCTACAATAACTTTTTACTCATTCTTCCTGCCTTACACACACTCTCCTACTCTTCCCATCACACTCTTTTGTAAGATCTTTGGTGCCATTCCCCACAGAATCGAGTGTCAAATTCCCGTCTGGATGCCCAGCGACTGGACATCTTGATGGCTCTTAATCTAGTGGAGCAGATGCTGTCCGGCTCTGGCACCAGGGAACGGCGCCTGGTGACACGTGTTGCATTGTCATTGGCTAACCAAGCCAGGGCACTGCGGGTAGGTCTTGTGTGTCCCAGGCTGGACTCATCATAAATACTTATAGATATAATGAGCTTAGAGCTTAAGGAAGACAGTAACCGTTTCATCAATTAAAATTTTTCAGTGTCAAGCTGTGTGTATGTATTTGTAAATCAGAAGAGGAAAAAAAATAATTCTCTTCCTATCAGGATGAAGACATCTCCTCCTTGCTGGTGGGTTTGCGTCGCCTTGACCTGGCGTGTGAGCTGCAGGCACGTGTGAGGAAAGCAACCAACTGTGCCGTCCTGTACCACCACACTGTCATCCTGCCCACTTACCTCACCCACTACCTGCACACACTCGAACACGTCCACCGCATCCATGTACGTAACGACACACTCAATCACTTTCCCTGTCACTTTGTTTTGTGCTTATGATATTGTTTTTCTTCATCTATGTTTGTATTTATTTATTAATTTTCACACACATGCAGAGACACATATACACACATGCATACTAAGGGTGTTTTGTGTTGCAGTTCATGTTGGCTGTGATGCAAGACTGTGCCGTCCTGTTGGAGGGTTGCTGCCACCTTGACACCCCAGACCAGCTGGTGAATCAGTTTAAAGAGGAGATGTATGGATACATCAAAGAGCTGGTACAGATTTTGTATTAATTGTAATATTGTGCTGTTGTATCCAGGATAAGCATAATATTCTGTTCATTATTACGATAGTATATAGTTCAAATTATTATTTTATTAGCACAGTTTACCGTTCCCTACACATTTTTTGGAGGAGAAAAATTTTTAGTACCAATCCTCTTCCCTCTCTTAGTAATTTTATTGATGTTATAACACACAAGGGACATGTATAATATTGTTGCTCCCATGTATAAAGGAGTTATGGTGGTAGTCCAAGTGATAATAATGATGATACTTCACGTTCAGGTGCTGGACAAGGTATGCCAGGAGGTGGAGACGGAGTTGAGACTCAGCACACACAGCCACCTCCACCTGGACAGCCGTAACCCTTTTCAGACCTCAATCAGGGACCTCTCGCCTCTACTGGCCCTGGAACCATTCTGCCTCCTCTCATCCTCCCTCATATCAGTGAAAGGTATTCATATCCTCTCCTTCCTCCTCCTATCAAAAATCTCCTTCCTATATTGGTATTAAGTCTCCTCTCCCTCCTATCAGTGAAGATACCTCTATCCTCTTCCTTCTCACCATTCCCTTTCACTATGCTATTCGCCCTCATATCAATGTAAAGTGCTCCTCTTCTTCCTCCACCATCACCTTTCCCTTATATCACTGAAATATAGCTTTCTTCCTTCTCCTTGTCTTTTTTTTTTTGTCATAGGAAATGAAGGTACTATTTTGAACCCTTTCCTTTGTGATAATTTATAGACATGTAATTTTTTTCTTTGTCATCATGGATGGGGTTCCTGTTTTCACCTTAATGCACAACATTGGCCTTCCTTCACCTTTAAAAATGTATCACATTATAACTAATATATATACTACTTTATTTAGCATTTATATTTTTTTGTCAGATTATGTGGAGCAGTACTTGGAGAGGACATTCTACGCCCTCACTGTAGTAGCGCCACATGACTGGAGGACGTATGAGGAAATGCGTAATCTTGCTGCTTCCAAATATAACCTGTTTACAGTGCCTTCACACCTGCCCTCCCACACTCTTGACCAGGTGTGTATCTTGCATCATTGTCTTTTTACTCACATTCACACACCTTGCCGCTTTTTTATAAGCTTTTGATTTGATAGGATGATGATATTAATAAGTAAAATAGTACCTAACTGCATATATCCCCTCACCAGGGTGTGGATGTGCTGGAGATCATGCGTAACATCCATGTGTTTGTGTGCCACTACCTGTACAACCTCAACCAGCAGTTCTTCATTGAAGCTGCCAGCAACAACAAACACCTCAACACAGTAACCATCAAGCACATTGCCAACTCCATCCGTACACATGGCGCCGGAATCATAAACACTACGGTGGGGATGGAGAATATTTACTTAGCTGTAGAAGGTTTATGTATGTGTATCTTTATGCTATAAGTCACTTTTTGATCACACGTTTTTTCCCCAAGAACTACCTCACATTGGTTGTCTCTTAACAGGTCAACTTCACTTACCAGTTTCTGCGGCGCAAATTCCACGTCTTCTCTCAGTTCCTATACGATGAACAGATAAAGTCACGCCTCTTGAAGGACCGTCAGCTTTGGAGGGAGGTGAGTTAACTGTAATAATTCCTCACTCATCTTACTACTACTGGTCTCATCCAACACCTCAGACTTAAGGTTCAGAATCAACTACAAGAAATTAGAACCCATAACTTCCAACAGATATCCTTACCTATTGTTTTTTCTGGACCAGGCCAAGGCAACCCAAGAATACTTCCCCTATGAGAGTGCAGAGAAGTTCAATCGCAGTATAAGGAAATTGGGCATCACCCCTGAAGGGCTCTCCTACCTTGACCAGTTCCGAGGACTCATCTCACACATTGGTAAGGCCAATACTCACCTCATCATTATCATCATCTTAATTACACCTCCTGGTATGGCCAGAGTTGGGGCCATATATGGAAGATGGAAAACAGCCTTTATAAGGAATAAGGTCATGTCATGGAGATGTTCACTCAGCTGTAAAAAGTTGTGGCAGCATAGACTGGGACCATAATTTAAGATGTCATCTAGGTACTCATATTTGCTTACAACTGAATGGTGTCATCTTGTCACAGTAGATTTATCTTACAACAACTAGCCATCTCGTCAAGATTATTGACATGTAGCCCCACCCTTCCTTTCCTATCTATTGCTTGTTTCACCTCTTTTTGCATTACGATAACCTGACAAAAATGTTGCAGGAAATGCCATGGGGTTTGTTCGGCTGGTTCGGTCTGGTGGCCTTCACTGCTCCAGCAATGCTGCGCGCTTCATCCCAGACCTGCAGGATGTGGCCAGCTTAGAGCAGCTGTGCCGGGATGCCCACACCTCCCCACAGACCCTCACAGCGGCTGAGAACCTGGACGCTGTTATTAACAACCTCACACGAAACTTTCATCAGGACACAGACTACTTCAAGGTAAAGTTCATTGTAGATTAGTTTTTGTTTTCTTTTCACTTAATTTCTGTTCTGCAAGCTGTCTTCTTATTAAGGTCAATAGGTCTGTTGCAGTTTACTTTTTCCTTTGTATTTCTTTAAAAAGTTGATCTTGCAGCACATATTTGTAATTCCTAAATGGATAAAGTGGCTTCCTTCTCTCAGCTGTTGGTGGATGTGTTTGCACCAGCTCTCCAGGATAAGAAGAACAGTCATCTCAAGAACTTTTACCTCATCATCCCTCCAATGACAATAAACTTTGTTGAGAGCTCCCTTGCTGCAAAAGATAATATGAATAAGAAGAACAAATCAAGAGCTGCTTTCACAGATGATGGATTTGCCATGGGTGAGTTAACCCCTAAATGACAGGTGACGCACATTAGTGTTGAGATGATTCTCACCTTAAATCAAACAGAAATGTGCATAGATTGTTTTGAGTATACTCGTGTCTTCCTTTACAGGGGTTGCCTACCTACTGAAGGTGCTTGACCAGAACACTGCCTTCGACTCCTTACACTGGTGGTCAGGTGTGCGTAGGAGGTTCATCAAAGAGAGGGAAAAGGTAAGGTAATGTGTGTCCTGGCATCTTTTAATCACCATGTTTTCAAGTTGGTGCCAAGTGATAATCACGTTACAGTTTTGACAAATGAACTTGGAACTTTTATTTTCTGTACTTGAAGTGAATGAGTATTACTACAATGCACTTGTAATTCTTATATGAATCAAGTTTCAGTTTTCATCTCAGTGTGGCAGTGTGCAGTCATAACATATATTGGTACAACATAACCAACTTCATTCCCAAGGTTGAGCAGCAGCGGCAGTCATGCAGCAGTGGGGATGACAAGCTGCAGCAGACACTTGCACTCACCATGTCTCGTCTGCAGCAGTATCAACAGGAATTTGAGCTTTTGTATCTCAGCTTGAGCAGTGCCCGGGTGTTCTTCAGGGGTGACTGGGCCGTCTCTTCTTCCTCCTCTTCAGGAGACAGTCATAAGAGTGACACACAGTCCATCAGCAGTGACTCCAGTGGAAAGGAAAAGCCTCTCAACAAGGTCACAGACATTAATTCCTAGGCTTCAAGTTGCAGTGCTATGAGATTTCTTCTTTTAACACTTTATTATTCGGCAGATTTGGTGCATGTTGGTTTGATTCTCAGAAACGTTGATTGATAGTTATTTAGATATAACTTGAATCAAATTCAAAATAGTTAAACCTCATTAGATAGATCGTGTTAAATCATTAGGAGAAAAGAATAAGGTTATTTACCCCATTGAAACAATCAGATCAGGAAAAAAAGCTACACCACATTGTGGTAAAATTGAACAGTGTGATGTGTGCTCATTAACAAGGTCCTCTTACACAAGCATAAATTTGTGATACGTAAAACGATATGCTAATCTGGTATATTAGGTCATGTATGAAGGTGATTAAATAATCCCCCCCGAACTAGGCATCTGTAGACCATATAGTTCTGCTAGGGTTAACGAGAGAGCGCTGCCCCTCTCACCAAGAAGTTGCCATGAGCGAACTCACAACCTTCAGGTCACGAGCCGAGCACTGCACCACAGAGCCACCCGACCCCCTAAGTCATGCATGAAATAATGCTGTTTAGTGCAACTCCCGTATAAGGCAAGCATATTGTACCTCCAGCATGCAATTACAGTACAGGAGTGGCATGACTACTTGCATTACATGACACATTCCTACAAAACTCTTCTGCAGTTGTAAACCAGGCATGTTTCCAAGAAGCATGAATCCATGATCATGTGAAGGGACCATAGGTAACACCCTTTAGCAAACTAATTGTTACCCTTAAAGCTGGTGCTAAGGCCCCTTTCACACGAAGCCACCGGTGACCGCCATTGGTTGACTCCCATAATTTTCTATGTAGCCTTAAACACGATGCCACCGCGGTTGCCTGAGAGCGCCACCAGCTTTGGCGGTGGCGCTCTCTCGCAACCAGTGTTACTGTTACTTGCAGTTGCCCGATCCTTTCACACTGGGGTAACCAGTGGCAGCCACCAGTGGCCTTGTGTGAAAGGGGACAAAGTATAACCACACAACACAAGATCAAGATAAAATTTGCCTTTCTATCATATCACAGAATCCCTCCAGAGAAGCAGTCCACCTTAGAGAGGTTTTACTGTATTTCTGCTCCACAAATTTCTAAGGTACCAGCTCAGTATTGTTACAACAGCATGGCTCCTGATACATTGCAACACCTGCCCCTCATGTACTGAGCACAATGTTGTCCTCTCAGTATTACAGTACAAGCCATTTGTGGATATATACAAATAGGAGTATATTATTAAAACTTCTAATTTCATATAATGTAAGCATTTTTGACCAAAGCTGTAATGTTAAGAAATAAGAACCATTAGTATATTTGTCATTGTTAGTATACTAATATACTTAGCAAAATTTTTCTGAGCAATTTTGCATAAAATGTTATATTGTGGTAGCATTTTTCAGCTTTTACGAGAATGACAACACTAATCAGGTATAATTTAACTATATTACAGAATTTCTATGAAAATATTTTTCTACTGTTAGTAGTTTGATCTAGTTAGTGGTAGGTTGATATTGGAATGGTTGGTATTTTTATAAATTGTCTGTCAGTGATATTAACTATAAAATGATTTGTCAGTGATAATGACTCCAGTGATATAACTGTTATCTTAACCAATAGCTAGTCTCACATTCTATTATTTTTTCTCTGATGGTCCGCTCCCTCCAAGTGGGTGGCCATGGCAGAAATGCCTCCATCTCTCCTTATTCAAACACACTCTGACACAAGCCTTTCTCCTCTACTATAGTCTGTTTGAACAAAGCTTGTAACTGGTGCCGGAGTTTTGTAAAAATTTAGTTAAGTGGAAAGCACATTTGAGTGACTTTAATGCATAGTTTAGCCTTCTTGGTATTATACAGCTGTCAAATAGATATGCAATAATATCATCACCTAAAGATAGGGAGAGGTAGAGGCTCTTCTGCAGTGGTCATCCCTTTGGGTGACTTCTTAGACTATAGAGATTTTACTCATTTTTACTACCCTTACATAGGTCTCATATTTGCTTCTCTAATTGCGCCATTTCATGAAATTTAGAAGTCACGGTTTAGTCAACAATGCTTTTAAGCAGTAATACAAAAACATTATTTAAGTTACTGAATTATATAACATATACAAAACATTCATAATTTGACAAAATAGTTTCCAGCACAAACCCAATTTATTCCAAACTGCACATTTACTGGACCTCATTGTGCTTTGAGTAATGAATGAGTTTGTGTTTGGGATGAAATAATGATGCAGTAAATGATGACAAATGTGAGGTTAGCTTTATCTCAGCCCAATGGGTGGGCTCCCTTAGAACATGGTAATGTAGTGCATCACCAGGTATTATATGATGAAGAGAATGGTGATCATGAATTGTGTAAATTTATCATCCTGCCCTCAAACACTATACTCGGTTGATTATTATTTTTGCCTCAAGTATAACTATTGTTAGGCTTAATTTTTCTTGTCAAAGCTGTGTGTCATGCAGTTCGTGGAAAAAGTTATAGTTATTTTATCTTGTTAAATTTGTTCAGAATGTTTAAATCCAAATTTCTATTAATTTGTCATTTTATTACAAAATAAGATAATTCCAGGGACTATTGATATTTGTTACTGTACATAAAAAGAAAATTATCTATGTACTTGATTTATCTTCTCCTTAAAGGGTTGATTAGGGTTTGGAGAGACATCACTCTCCCCTCCTCCTTCAAGTCCCATATTTTCGTACAAGATAATACAAAGGAGTGTTCCTGACCCCTCGCTCCATATCTTTTGATTGCCTTTTACAACTCGCAGTGCAGGGAATACAATGGTAGTATTCTTGAAGCTTCCAAAACATACACACTCACACCCTTGTTTGTCTTATATGGCGAGAAATATGGTATATATAATGTTTTGAAATTAGTAGTGAATGAAAGCTAGATTTTACACATAGCAATACACCACTTCCTGCTCTGTTGGAAGTTTAATTCTTCTACCTCACAAATTTGAATTATTTATGATATTTGCTTCATAAACGTTCACCGGAATGTTTTCACTCACTTCATGAATTTTTCTGGGTTTTCTGCCAACATCTGCGCTGAAGTTTTTGCATCAATGAACAAATCAGCCGCTTCTCTCACGTCTTCCACAGTCACACTCTCATTTCCATTCTGGTGAGCCATCACTTTGGAAGGAGTGAGGAGCCGCACAGCATATCTGAAATAGTTAACAATCACCACCACATCCCCTCTTCTGCAAACCAAATAGGGAGTCCAAACTTAAAAAGGGATGGAAATATTGGTCAGGTAAGAAAATGACTTTGAAATGGGATATAAACACAATTCAGGTTCCAGCATCTCAACATAGTTACAATTTCATTCATTCTCAAGCTTCCACACAATAACATCCGTAATGGATCAATACCTTATTATTACAGCTGAACAGTGAATAGGTTAAAGTTATTTTAAGATACCATTAAAACAGATAATGATGAAAATCATACTGGGAACTTTAACGTAAAAGTTATAACTATCTGTATAAATAGATACAACTCAAATAAAAAATACAGATGAAAACTTAAACAACGTTGCAATAGTTAGAATTTAAAATAATAAAAACCACTTGAATGCACCTTCACAACCAACTAGAAAACTTGGCTCACTACTCTTACCAAGCTTCCTTTGTGCAGGAAAATTATACATCGTGAGTCACTAACCTTAGTGATGCCTTTTCTGCAATGGCACTTAGTTCCTGTATGGCACTGTTATCAATCTTTACTCCTTCGGTCTGGGCACGAATCTGTATGATCTGAGACACCTCGTCCTGTCCATATGGCTTCATGCGCACAATAATGATGCGGTCAAGCAAGTCTCTGGGAATCCCATGTGCTGATACAACATCTCCTGTACCTCTGTTGATGGAAATTTTACATTATTAAGATGGCGTTTTTTTCTTCTAATTCTTTGATTGACTGAATATATATTTGTAGGTCCCTCTCACCCTGTTGTATTCTTGCATCCCCCACCACAGGGTGTATATTTAGGTATTGTGGCTATGAAAGGTTAGGTGGTAAACACAGTAAGTGAAAAAAGTTTTGGAAAGTAATATTATCCCATTCAAAGTTAATTCTCTTGTTCTTAACATCCTTCTGGAACATAAACGTCATGAACGGAGAGGGTCTGTAGCACAACACATTCATAAAAATACAAGTACTGTATTTTACATTTATGAGATGCACTCATGCACTTGGGCAATACTGTAATGTACCGCCCCACTAGAAAAGTCACAATAAATCTTACTTAATAACGCAGCGACCCCTGTTGGTGGCAAAAATGACAATGGGTGCAATTCTAGACTCGAGAATGCGGTGAAGGAAGGTGAAGCATTCAATGTCCAGCATGTGCACCTCATCAATGAAGAGAACACCCGGCACCAGCTCAGCGATGCCTTGGTCTATGTACTTGTCCACCACTTTGTTGATCTCCATGCGAAGCTTTTCTGAAGAAACAATCAATGGTCTTTAAATATAAGTCTTGAAACTTAATTTTTTGTCTTGAAACTTAATTCTACACAATTATAATCAAGGGTTAACCACAGCTGGTACCATTTGGGTATTGCACTAGCATTTATTCATTCAATGCAGCTGCTGGAACAAAGGAATAACATATGACAAAAACTCTTTTGGTCTGCAACAAAGTGTGAGCAAAAGACAAAAGTGAGATGGATGAGGAGGAGGACAAATAGAGGCAGCCAAATACCTGTTATTTCTGTCTTCCTTGGCTTCATGAGCTGGGACATCATGGAGAGGATGTCCTGTCCTCCCTGAGGCTGAGCATTGGCCACGTCCAAGTCATGTAGAGTCACATCTTGAATCACCTCTTTCTTCTTATGCACATCTCCCTTGGGTAGTGGCACATACTCCTCGGCCTAAAATATAAAACACATCATGGAAAAATTGGCACAGAAAAAGTTTTGCAGTCTGCTGGATTCCATTGACAGTAAACAGAAGTAAATTCTACTCATCATTGATTGGAATTGAAGAGAATCAAAATGTTGAGAAAAAAAACGATGCAAGATCATGCATGATATTTGGAGTTTAACCAATTGAGAAAATCTTATGATAAAGCAACACCACAGAAATTGTTTGATATCTTAGTAATTTTCAAACAAGAACACGCTCACCTCTAATTATATGTCTAGTGCTTGTTTAGTGCCTTAAAAATTAAATTGAGCATTTAGTGTCCAAAACACACACACACCTCTAAGTCAAACTCTGTGGCATAGGTGTCTGAGCGTCCCTGCCTCTTGACAGCCCCAGAGTTGGCTTCCACATAGATTACATCTCCCGTCTCCACTCGCTCCTTCTGCAGAGTCTCATAAATGCTTGGGTCAAGCTTGAGCTGCTTGGTGCCTTTCGCAGTCCGAAGTCCAATTATGACGTGGCTCACAGTCTTCCCGTAACCTTGAGGGCAATAAATAATTACCATCATTATCATGATCAATAACAGCTTCAAAATCCTCCTCCTATAACTACTCCTTATAAGTGCCTATAAAAACAAAGAAAATGCATGTGGCCAATAAAAATGGACTATATAATACTCAGACCCACACATTCATAGCTTTAAAGAAGCTTACATTGTATTCAACAGCCTCATTTACTATTCCATTTCTGAGCAAAAATCCTTCACCTGTGTGCATAAAACATTCCATAAAACCTATGAAGTCATTCCATCAACTATTGACACAGAAATGTTAAGAAAAACTTGTCTTCCCTGGGAACTGAGGCGGGAAGTTCTTGAAGGAAACATGACACAGGAATTGTTGTTAGAAATTAATCTTACCTCCCATGGGATTCTCAGCCTCGACTGGCGTGAGTTCCGTCACCTCACCCTCGTACACCTCCTTCACTTCCTTGATGCGGAGGCCGATGGCACGCCGGAAGTTCTCCATCAGCACCTCAGTCTTCTTCACTTCAGAACTGTACACCTCAGACCCAACCATCGGGCAGAAGGGAACCTGGGGGATGAAAATGTAGGTTCTATTGCAGTTTAAGCCAATACACAATTTCATTATTTTGGACCAACAAATGTTTAAATATCATTATTTTGGAATTTTTTTTACTATACACATAACTTGAGTGATAAAAATGTATAAGCCCTCACAGTCATAGCCATTTGTTTAGTGTCGATTGATAATAAGTAATGTAAATGATAACTATAGGTTACCTTATTGCCCAGCTCCTGAGCAAGTGCAAGGGCGATGGCAGTCTTCCCGGTGCCAGGCGGACCAGCAAAGAGGGCAGCTCGACCTGACATCCTTTTGGTGCGAATTAGATCAACCAGGTAGCCAGCGGCCTGTAAAAGAGAGCTTTGTCATATTCGTGTGGTAAACAAATATATATATTGTTCCATTAGATATTGGGATCTACAGCTTATTCAACAGAACCTCTTAGCAGTATAACTAATATTTAGGTGAGCTGCTACCTTACCAGCGTGACAAATAATGTGTCATAAGTCTCACCTCCCTAGCCTGAGCCTGTCCCACCAGCCCGGCAGATGATGATTCAGCGGCGCCATCCTCCCTCAGCCCCAACCCCTTCACGTGGGAGTGGGCGTTGATGCGCTGGGTCTTGGTGGTGCTCTTCACCTCCTCTATCTTCATCTTTATAACGTAGTGGTGTGAGGTGATGTGGTGGTGGTGCTCGCGCCTTGCCTCGTGTTGGCGTGGTGTGTGTTTACATGACCTGTGCTGCTGCCTGGCGCCACACACCACTACTACCATACCGTCGCCTAGCAACCACACGCGCCATCACACTCAAACCCACAGGAATGACCTTACTTTAAAAATGGAATAACTCACATAACTATTATAGCCCTAATACTGGATGCAGGTCCTCTATATCCTGCCAGTCAATTTAGCTGATGTGACAACCCAAGGTGGTTAATATTAATTGTTGTCCTTTCAATTGTCTGCTTTCCCCCATTGTACAATTATCGATCTACTTTCCAAAGAAGGTAACATTTGTGATTTAACATTTAGTGCGGTAAGCTGCTGCACACATTAATAACTATCGACGTGAAATTAATTTCCCTTGTCCTACAGCTCTGCCTATGGTTTAAATTTTTCGTGTTGCCTTGGAATGGGCCCTTCTCTCGTTATACTGTAGTAGGTTCACACTTGGTTCATTATTTTTGCTTGTCAGCCTACATACTATAACGTTTACTCATTGGTACCCTCCCCATATTGTTTCAAGTATAGCAGCAGACGCTGATGAGCTGCCCAAAAAAAACATTTGTTCAGCTCTAAAAGTGAAAAACTATCAAACAGGCATGTGCTAAGTTTATTCATATATTATTTAGATATTGCCTGACCTCTTAACTTCCATGTATAGCATAACTTTAAGTGCATTTGCAGGGAATAAGTAATAAACCAAGGCATGCTGTTATTACGTGATACGTGGACATATATTAGAAAATCAAGGATGGGGTAAGTTGAGCCACAACAACTGGGCCATGCAAAGATTATTTTCAAAGCCTAGCTGAGTATTGAATTTTAGAGTAACACCCAATATAATTGTTAAGCGTATTGAAAATGTTTTGAGTATATATAGGCTATTAACTGATTTCTATACTATGCGGTTAAATTCATTACATTGCTTTTTTTCAGAATTATGCGCAACTATAAGAGGAAAACAGAACGAGGTAAAACTCCACAAGATGTGTTTCAGTGAGTGTTTGAGGTGCAGCCAAGGACTTCAACATAGATCGTATGACTCTGAAACTTTACATTGATAAGCGGGATAAACATGGCTATACAGGATTGTCCCTAAAACAAAGAGTATTTCCTCCTGATATGAAGAAGGATCTAGCAAACCATGTCAAATTACTGGCAGATATGTTCCATGGATTGTCAGTAGAAAGGTGTTGTTTATTAGCTTATAAGTTTGCCAAAATATATACAACAAATACTTACTGTCATAATAGTTTCCTTTATGTATTTCACAGCATGTAATAAACCTCTTTAATGCAATTAAACTTGCTTCTTTTGGTGTTTCATCCCTTTTTCATAATTTAAAAAAAGATAACCAAGCATGGAACAACTTGTCCCATGGGGTGGCTTATTTTTGAGTGACCGGCATGACATTAGAAAAGGAGAAATAAATCTGAAAGTGGCCTCAAGTATGCTTGAAAGATAGAATTTTCAGATGACATTTTAATTTGTATTCATTACGCTTGTGTTTTAGAGATAACTTGCGAAAAAGCGAAAAATGGCTCGTCTTACCCCATTCTCCCCTATTGTAATTTTTCTTGTATCAATATAGACCCTACCCTTGATACACCATCTACTTCCTCGTTACACAAATCTACTCAATGTATTTCCACTCTCATTGCTCACTCCGTTCCTTTGAGTTGCCAGCAGTAGGAAACACAGTGGTAGTAGTCTTGCAGTCTCCACCACAGGGATAATAGGATAAAAAGTCGGCTAGGTGTATAGAAAATAGTCTATATTTCTCAGCTTATAAATTTGTAAGGAATGTAAAAAAAAAAGTACTATTATTGTTGACAGGACAATCACAAAGCATTTAAGTATGTAATTACAAATTTTGAAGGTGACAAAACATTGATACATAAACCAATAGTAGTTTTGTAATGGATATTTAGTGATGAAAATAAAGAAAATTTGTACATATAAACTTATGACAATTAGGACACTGAGAACAACTCATCAATTATCTTATAAATAACATTTTACATTACATGGGTGAACTAACACATCCTCCTCAACCAACCAGAGTGTGATGAGGTTCTGTAGATGAAGTGAAGATTGTCACTGTGCAACTTTGAAGAAAAATTCATAGGGACAGTCCCCCTTGGATGATACTAATCATTACTATATATTCTTTATTTCAATTGATATGTCAAACCTAATTTAAGTATCTGAACAATGTTTATTCTATTCAAGTAGTTACTACTTAAAAGTATTCCAATTTATCATTATATATATTACTTGCCTTAAAACAATAAATAAATAATTAGATAAATCAGTAAATTATATATATATATATATATATATATATATATATATATATATATATATATATATATATATATATATATATATATAATTTACTGATTTATCACCACAACACTGATTTAATTTCACTTCACAACACACAACTGACAATAATACTTCAGGGGGACTCTCAAATAAAAATATAAATCATTAAAATCAATTAAGGTGAGGTGTGCAGGAATCCCGTGTATTGGAAAGACAGTATAAAGGAGCAAGTTTGAGAAAGATCAGAAAGCAGAAAAAAAAATGCAACCAGCAGGGATTACATATATATACCTGCGAAGAACAAGATGGAGACTTTCCTGTCGTGCCTAATCCTTCTGAGAGGAGTTCATGGGGAACACAAGCATCTGAACATTGGGAAAAATTACACCAAGTTTAGTATTTCATCTTTGTTCTGACAAAATTTGTCCTCATTCTTTCACCAGGAAATTGTTACTGATCAGATACTTGTGTAGGAAAAAAAAAGCAGAACTGTGCAAGTTTCAGCATCCCAAATACAG
>JAPQNM010000042.1:12759314-12771814 GCA_029783475.1 Metacarcinus magister
ATTTGTTCACCCCTGATATCCTGTAACATAGATAAGGATAAGATGACACCAACCTGTCCTGCGAGCTCGAATGATGAGGGTGAGTGCTGTGAGGACAATGACAGGGATGGTGAGCAGTCCCAGCACCACTGTGGACACACCAACGGAGGACCAATTGGCAAGATACAACAGGGAACTCCTTTCTGCCTTGGGTGTTCCTGAGGGAATTAACACATCATCAATATTCTCATCATAAGAATCCACAAAGTACATAAATTGATTCGAAGGACAGATAAGGAGAATCCACTGATCAAGTTTATTGGTAATAGTATGGAGACCACCAGTAGAGTAAGAAGATTAACAGTGTTGGTGTGAGAGGAAGATTCGCTATAAAATGGTAAGATAGTGTTGGAATACCTGACAATGCACCTACAAGTGTCATTTCAACTCACCCTCAATAACTGCTTCAGGTTTCACTAGCACTGGGGTCAACTTGGAAGCATTAACAGCCTTCATTTCCATTTTGACACCAGAATCTGAAAGTAAAATGATGAAACCAATAAGTAAGTTTACTCAAATGCACTCCCCAAGTTATACATGTCCAAATAACATAGACCAATTGTGTCAAAGAAAGAGTTACATGTCATTCATTCTTGAAGATGTAATTACAGATCTTTGAGGATAAACTCTTACAAAATATTGGAGAGGCTTATTGTAGTATTTTAGAAGAATGGCATTTCATATGATCTAAAATAAATTGACACTCAAGAATGAACCACATACACCTACATTTTGGTCTGAGTTTATAAGTCAGTAATGTCAAATGTCACTCAAAATAACACTAACAAATGCGTCAAAAAAATAAATGTATAGTCTGGAAGTTATCTTACCTTCATAAGAGCCAAGAGGTCAGTCACGCTTTGATGTTCCTCACAGTCACACAATGTATTAAGTAGTTAGTCTTTGCTTTCACTTTCACGGTATCAATTTTTTATATTTTTTAATTTTTTTTACATCCTTATCCCGTAGTGCCGGTAGGCTTAATGGAGGCCTTAGATGGTTGGCCTCCGCCCGTTAGTAGCCCAGGTTAGATTTTTTAACTGACACCTCGTTTCATGTTGTGAGGCTCATGCTGCCAGCGGAAGCTCCTTGAGCATATAGCTTTGCAGTCGCGTCGAGGCAGCATGTGGGTGATCTTTGGCCACTCGGTGGTACTATTACCAAAGAAAAGTAGCCAGCGGGTACCGGGACTCGAACTCGGGACTCTGAGCTGGTATGCCTGACCGCTAGCCACTAGGCCACCGCCTCCCTATCATATATTTTGAATCATCTCTTGTCACATATGCAGTATTAATATCTGAACAACATAAAACTTGAACTGTGTTTTTTGACATAATCATTGTGCAGTCTAACACTAAAGTTGACAACTCCATGAACTTCAGATAAATACTTGAACTTCAGACAATTGTCCATCACCAAGTTCCAAATTCAGTTAATTAAAAAAAATAACAAGAACAACACAAATCAACCTTTCCCAGAACTGGAAATCATTAGATCCTGGATCTCTATGTTAAGTGGAAAACAGAAGAAAAACATCTGTAGCTTTTCAAAATTTAAAACTATCATAACTTGGGGATTAGAGATGATGTTAGAATGCCACCCTTAGCACATCAATATTTTCCCTGCTTCCTGGCATATGTGTCAAGATGATCAGTATTAATGACTGTTACTCTGCTACTCAAGTTCCAGAAACTGGGTACAACAATTATGAACTATCACATTTTATTTATGTCACAAGAACTGCAACTTGATAAAGTTTTTAAAAAGATGGTAATATTTTTTACATAAGACAGTAAACTAATACTTTACAACCAAAACTTAAAATACGAATACAATAAAGTCGTCAATATGTCTTCATTTGATTTTAATGTCACATTTTTACATACTGTCATTGTGTCTCTAAAGAATAAATAACTACAGCAGTCAGAAGTCAAATAAAACCTTTACACATAGTTATAAATACTATCCTATAATATTTTAATTAATTTAATTAATTTATTAATTTAATGTAAGTTAAAAAATTGAGAATGAAAATAAATTAGTGATGCGTTCCATGAGGGTGAGTGGCGGGGCCTTGAAGGGAGGTGATCCATCTTCTGAGACACAACACATTCATTAGTCATAACAGTCTCATTCCCTCTTGTAAACACCTATGCATGACCCGTTCCTGCAATACACACAAAAACTAGCTCCTCATAAGAAAAAAAGTAAGTGAAAAAAATAATACAGACTATTTCTATATCATTGACTGTTCCCCATTCATCACCTGCAGGCAAAGGGTTTTAAAAGTGTTTCCCACCATGCTACTGACGGCCTCATACTCCCATCACAACAAACAAAACAAAACCATAAGTCAAATGCTTAAGTTTATTGTAACTTACCATTCACAAACTTCCACACATTGTTGGGTCCAATCTCAGCCACATACACTTCCCGGCCATCACGGGAAACAACCACATCATGAGGGTTGCTGAGGCCCTGAACGAGACATTAGAGTTAGGGAGGGAACAAGTAACCTACACCTACTCAATGTTATAAAGGATATGTTCAAGGGCTGTTCAAACAAGGATATAAACATTATTCACAGCTCTCATACATGTCATTATAAATGGTAGAATCCATAGGGTGAGGGAAAGGGAAGAATAGTAAGAATGATGGTTATTATTACCTCACTTTTAGGGCTGAAAGCTCCCAGAAGCTCGCCTGATGTGTAATCCACTTCATATACCTTCAACTTCTGTGTGCCGAGCATTGATGGACCATTGACAGCAAATATCTTACCACCTGAGAACAGACACAAGTATATCTCTTTCATACTTATTAAAGAAAACATGACAAACTTTATATATCTATATATGTACATACAAGTACACCAGTCACTTATTCACTGAAAGAGTTCTATGAAGAGATAGTGTAACAATTAAGGTGTATAAAATTCCATAACTTTGTCTTTTACAGTTACGGATATGCATTTACCCCTCAAATGCTTTTGCTTTCATATAATGTTCTTGCAAAAAATTAAAAACATCTGTCATGGCCATCCAATAGGGGGATGTTGCTGGAAGGAATGAGTTATCAGAGACTATAGATATATATTTTTTGTTTTTCAAACATAAAGATGGGCCTGAACTTACTGAACACTGTGATGGAATTTGAATTGTGATACATGGTTAAAGGTGCTGTGAAAGAGAGCTATTTTATGATCTGCTCATATTGAGTTGGGTGGCATGGTGTCGCCGAGTGGCCTGCACAGTGCACATAAAGGCCTGACATTACACTCAATTTCTCCACAAGACATCAGTTCCCTTACCGAAAGCAGGAGTGTAGCCGATAGAGAAGAGGCGGCTTCCCCAGTCATCAAACTTGAACTGTCTGGCAAACTTCCCGAGAGTAGTGGTGAAGCACTGCACTCGGCCATTCTCCCGGTCAGCCACACAGAGCTCCCCTTCATTGTCTGCCAGGGTGAGGGCGTGAGGGATGCTGAAGGTCCCCGGGGCAGGCAAGCTATTCCTCAGACCAAAAAAGTTGTTCCTGGTTTGCTTTCCAAACTGGTGTATTATTTTTCCATCTGCAGAATACTTAATGATTCTGGCATTGCAGTAACCATCTGATACAAAGAATTCCCCGCTGCTCAGTACCGCTACTCCCGTCGGCTTGCAGAAGTGTGTGTTATCATCTCCTGGCTCAAATCTAACAAAGATGATAAAACACAATCATTATCATCATAACCCATTTTACATACAAGGTTACTCACAGGTTCACTCATAGAGCATCAATCATGAGTTGGAAAGAAAGTCTGACCACTGAAATGAAACAGTCAAATAACATTCATATTCTAATACATTCACCACTCATATTCTATATAATCACACAAAATGTATTAGCTCAGCCCTGGACAACCACAGAACCCAATATCAAGGTTCTGTGAATTTGCTCAGAGAAAAAGAGAGAGTGACATTCCCTCCTATGTCCCTTAACCCTGTATTAAGAGTGAACTTCCCTCCAATTTCTGTCCAACCCGATGTTAAGTCTACATGTCACTCTGTACAGTTAATTTCTCTCACCTGGTGCCAAGAGTGAGCAGTGGGTGTCCATTGCCATACCCAGCAGGGAACTTGAACACCTGGTGAAGACCCACGTCCGTCACCCAGATGTTGTTGTCCTTGTCCAGCGTGAGGCCGTGTGGTACAAAGAAGCTGTTGGAGGATGTTGTGTGAGTATTGTAGTATACTTCATAAAGTTTATTAAATATTAGGAATAAAGTTATTTAATTTATTCACACTTCCACTGTCTCCTAGCTACTTAATGTCTCTCAATTCTCCTAAATAACATCTTCAGCCAATTGCAATAATCATAAGATCACTATGGTTTACAATAGTATTATCTGAGCTGTTCTATAGTAAACAAATGATCTCATAAATTACACTTACAATTTCTCTCCCCATTTGTGCATAACATGACCATTATCCTTCCTGAGGTGGATGAGTGTTGGGCTCTCAATGGGTTTGGTCTTGTCCCGAATGGTGTTGCCTATGAAGGTTGAACCATCCCAAGACCGCTCCCCACGATGGAACACAACCACATCTCCCTCAGAGTCCAAGGCCACAGCCACCACCTGGCCATACTGCACCTCCTGCTGGCCCCAGTTCACTGCATTGTGAAAAGCTGTAACAGAAGGCAAGAAAAACACATTAATGCTCAGTATGCTGCAAGTTACACTATGTAATCAAAATATTCAGCAAGCATTAGAACAAGATAAATGTTTCAACTTGACAATGTAAGGATCATGAAGTTTTGAATGAGCCACACAATAAGGAAACAATGAATTCCTGGCTGTGTCATTTTACCATCATGACCAAAAAACAAATTCCTTCTCTCTTACAACCTTCCATGCATACTTTCCTTACTCTCATCATACACTCTATTCATACTATTCACACATCGTTCTGAACATCAAAATAATAAACTTATGATAAGGAGTCAAATTTTCACCTAATATCTTAAGCTGCTTTCCCTTCCTGGCAGCCTCCATAAGCGCTGGTTTAGGAGTATCTGCCGGAGTCTTCCACCGCTGAAGGACTTGCTGAGGCTGAGGGTAGTTTGTGGCGTCCTCATACTCGTAACCACTAGGCTTGGGCGGGTACCTGTTATCTGTGGGGAGTTTGTATAGAGTTACTAAAGAAACATAGTGACCAAACAAAGTGGGATATCTCTCACCCAATTCTGTCCAACTTACTAATGCAAGAGTTAACCAGTATTTTCACTCTTTCATCCCTTTCACTGGTAAACTCTGGAAGTCTGCCTGATTCTGTTTTTCCAATTTCCTATGACTTGAACATTTTTTAAGAGATCATTATTAAAATCAAGTTGTGTGGAATTAATGTTATGTAACTGGAGTGACGAAAGCTGTTCAGATATCTTAAACATTACATTAACAGCCTGACTTTCAAAGAATTATGATATAATCTTAGCTAAATACATAAAGCAGGATATTCATCAAGGGCGAGAGAATAAACACCTTGACATGGGCATTCACAAAGTAGTGGAAACAAGACAACAAAGGTCTGGATGCAACACACACTTGGCTGAGAAATGCAGGATATATAAAGAATGATTTCAAACACACATCGGAAGACAGCATTCAAGAGAGAATAGGAACCTTACGCTATAAAAAACAAAGTTACAAATTAATCTATAGGTAGTTAAACAATAGTCGAACATATTTCTAAGTTTCTTTCATGCATTCATATGAATAAAGCACAAAGCATAATAATAAAAATAAACTGACAAAAGCTGCAAATCAATTATATAAAAGCCTTTTGGACATTCCTTCATGGAAAGCCAAAGGGGTATCCATAGAAGGGAAGGGGGAAACTTACTTACTTCACAAATCACTGCATATTCAAAAACACTGAAGTCCTGTTGGCAAAGGTATAAAAAAAAGTACAATCATGCATAACAACAACAATAGCAACAGCAACAGAGCAACAACACTGATGTATTAATGGTTGTTGCCTACCTCTGTACCCTCCATCACTAATACGCTCAGCCTCCAGCCCAAGAGCCGGCTGTCTGTTACGCTTGCGGTAGTCATCCATGTAATCATAATACGGATTTTCATAATCTGTCAATAAAGTGCACTCATCCCATCGCTGATCTTTATCTTCACGGCTTGAAAGATATTGTTTTAACCCACTAGATGCCAGGACTGTATATATACGACTTACTCTTACACCTCTCTCAGTGCCAGGGCTGTTTGTACGTGGCCTTCACACACAAAAAATTAAACAAGTGAATGAGTCTATCCTTCCCCCGACCCTTCCACTAATGGTCACTCATAGTCATTATTAACGATGACTAAAATTCAAGGCGGCACTGCCACATCAACAAAATTTAGCCAAGGAGGAGTAAAACTATCTTTGGAAACAATAGTACGTACCAGCAAGAATGAATTTAATCTAAAAATGGAGGTTTTATATACATCAACATTGTTTTCCCCCAAACAGGTTGATTCATAAAATAGAATAAAAAATCCTTGGCACTGGTGTGATGTCAGGTTGAAAAGTCTCTGGCACTTAGTGGGTTAATTAATCTAAGTTATGATATTAAAGCCTGTTGAACTCATTGGTAACTCCTAAGTGGTATTCTATCCCATACTCCTCATTGGTATAATTCTGGTAAAAGGAAAGGTAATGGCAAAATGGTAACCGGTTCCACTTAAATAGAATCCACAAATGTTAAGGACAAGTGTATTTATGAATAAGAATACATTAAAATTCAGTAACCCATAATTTAACTCTGCTTCTGTTCCTTCTCCCTGTTTTATCTGTTTCAATGCACACACTAAGAAGATAAAGTGAGCCTGTGACCCTTTATAAATGAAAACACTTAAATTATGACTTACTTTGTAGATACTGACGTGAATGCCCTTTCTTCTCAACCTTTATTTTGTTTTCCTTGCCAACAGCGTATGTAAATGCCTGCTCCTGAAAAAATATGAATAACTTCAGACAAAATTCAAATAAAGATTTGGAAATATTAATGTAAGAATGAGTGAGATAAAAAAAAGACAATTATGCTGGAATAGTACAGTACCATGAAACCTTAAGAATTAATTAGCCATGTACAAAAAGGTATAACATCAAACATCATCAGTACTAATTAAACGTAGAGCTTGGTGGAAATTCATGTTTCTAACCCATTAACTAAGAGGGCTAACTAACGTATTCCAAATAAAGGAAGTGAAGCCCCTTTCTGGACACTTTCTTAGTAACTTTCCTTAATAACTTTTGTAAGCATCACTGAATAACATTAAACGAACACTTCAAACAAATATAAATGTCCTTCTCACTTAGATGCTGTAAGGATGGGATGAAGAAATACATGCGTGAAAGAGGTATTAGGAGAGGGGGAGGGTTAGAACACACAAGGAGATAGCATTAGGGCAGGGAGAGGTGGAGACTCTTCTGCCATGATCATACCCTTGAACAGTGAGCGAGGCATCAGAGATAGATAGATTGATAGATATAGATACATTAATACACAGAAAAATAGATATATAAGCATTTCTTCTCACCTTATGCAAGTTTTCCCCTTTAGCATGTTCTTCAAGGATAGGGTTTGGAGGGAGAGGCACATCGCTGTCTGGAGGAAGGTTCTTGGTGATCATTGGGTAAGTCTCTATGCCACAAGCAGAAAACTCAGACCCTTTCTCTCGGTCCGTGTAGTACATGAGGTAGAGGTTGCACATTTCATCAGCAGCAGTACTACCTGTGTATGAAAGTGAGGATTAGAGGTGGATCCTTCTTTCCTAATTGGTCGATGCTGTTGCTGCTTATAAATTCTAGTACAATGAGGAAATGAATGCAGAATGAACCCTTGGAAGCTGAGAAAATCCTTTAAAATTCAATTAGTAGATAATGGAGATAGGGATAGATCTTTAGCTCAGATTCTATATACTATAAATAGGTAAATACATCTATGCTATCCTCTCACCTATAAAGGTACGTCTGAATCGATCTGTTGAATTCCAGGTGCAGCGGGCATGAAGAATATCTGAAGTTTTGACCAAGAAAGTCTTGTTCATTGGGTAGAATGCCTGCGGCCAGTGTGGGTTTCCCTTGGCTATCTCTGTGTACTCATTTTTCTGAAAGCAATAGCAGTATTAATTGTTGGAACAAATTGGAGATGAAAGTGGTACCAGAAAAAAAATGCACTTCTTAACATTTTTATTACACTTAAAATATACACAATTATACTTGCAAAAATAAGCTGGATAAGAGCAGATATGGACACAGGATAACAGGAACTTAGCTTAAAGCATGTATACCATAGCCAAATTAACTTGGTAATCTAGGTAAATACACATAAGTAATCTTGAATATATTTATTTACACCTCTCACACAACTGTCCCTGGCTTCAAATTCCTTCATATCACTCATTTTGGTCTGAAATATGAGTTATGTTGTTAAAATGAGAATATTGATGAAGACTTACTGTGGTGTCAAAAAGATAGCCAGTGATAACAGAGCCGAGAGAATGTGCGTGGACTCTATAAGCAAACAAGTTGATGTCTGTAGGTTCACCGGTGTCCCCTAACAGGCAGTTCATGTCAGCATGGGTTTCTGAAAACATATTTCCAAAATTATGCATGAATAAAAGTTAAGCTCCTGAATTAAGGGTAAAATAGTGATCAACTCACCTATCTAAGCATTATTGATTTTTCATTTAAATTTAAGGCAAATGAAAGTGGAAGTGGAGGGTAAAAGTAAACAGGTAGAAAGAATATTGGAAAACCAAACTCACTTGGCGTGTTTGGAGGAATGACTTTATTGCCTGCTGCCAGAAGGTATATTCCAGCCTTATACTTTTGTCTGCGAGATAAAAATAAAAACATTACAGGTTATATATGCTGCCTTGTGACACAACACTAATAATTTCCATCATTACCACCACAAATCCAACTTTTACAAAAAATACATAAGGCATGATAACCATAATGACACATTCTTCTTGCATACTTTTGCTGAGTGAGTTCCATCTGCAGCCCTGAGTGGTCCTCTACCCCTTCCGGCAGTGCCTTGGCATAATGGATCTGTAGAGTGAGGAAGCGAATCCCTGTCTGGCCGCCAATTCTGAAACCCACGCCATCGGGCAGGCTGGTGGTGGGTGCATTCTTAGCCCAAGCATACATGATGCGGCTGTTCTGACACACTTGGTGATGGCCACAGTCCCTGTCAATAAACAAACACCATCAGTCCATCACCATTTTAATCTGTAACTTGTAGGATCAATGAAGCAAAATGTTTACTAAAAACATGATGCAAATAACGTAGTAGTGTGTGATTGCTGCAAACAAATACATAAATAAATACAATATATGGGATGTACAAATAAAGACTGTACCAGATTTTGCTTTGTATGTTATCCTCCGTGACATAAGAACAGCCAAAGAGCAGCATGTGGTGTGCCCGGTTGGCTGAGGCGAGGGGATCAAACTTCACCACCCACTCCTCCACAGACTCATTAAGCTTCAACGCAGTGCACAGGTAAGCCTCGTCCTGGGAAAATGAAGATACCTGAGGTGATTTTCTCTCTCTCTCTTTCTCTTTCTCTCTCTCTCTTCTCTCTCTCTCTCTCTCTCTCTCTCTCTCTCTCTCTCTCTCTCTCTCTCTCTCTCTCTCTCTCTCAGACAGGACCTTTAACCCGGTGATAATATTTCTTCGTTTTAAACCTTCCCTGTTCCTCTACACGTCATTTTGAGGAATGGAGGAGCAGTAACACATTATTCCTACCATTAATAGTGGTTGAATATAAAGAAAACAGTGCCTATTAAGTGTAATAACTTGATAGAACATAACAGAACGGATCTTCTTCTGTGACCGCTAGCAGCCAACGACCTCCAACCTGGTGATAATATTTTTTCGTTTTAAACCTTCCCTGTTCCTCTACATGTCATTTTGAGGGATGGAGGAACAGTAACACGTTATTCTTCACCATTAATAGTAGTTGGATATAAAGAAAACATTACCTATTAAGCGTAAATAGCCTTAATAAATAACATCACCAAGTTTCAACAGGTACCGTTCGGTGGCGGCCATGCGTTGACTGCTGGGTCACGTATATATAAAACCAAAATTGAGATTTTTATTATACACAGGAAAGCAATTATATATACTTTAGAAAATCGTTTGGAATATCAATCCGTTTCCTACATAAACATTTATTATATTTGATTCGTATTTATTTCATGAAAATTGTTTTATTTCTAAGGTCAATCATAAAATCGATAAATAGAATAAAGCAATAATAATTAAATTAAACCAATATAAACCATAAAATAGAACATATAAAAATTATTCAAACCGAAAGTAAACCCTAAATAAGCCATAGAAAAAAGAAAAACCGAAAAAACAATGAAAAAATTAGAAAAAAACACCATAATTATTCGTTTACATCCAAGAGTGTTAATTATAGCGTGTTGGGTACAGTAAAATAAGTGTTAGGACATGGTGACTTACAAGGATAGAGATGAAGGTGAGTGTGTTGTGTTATGAATGTGTTATGGTGGACTGAAGGGCTGACAGCCTGGCGAATCGTCAAAAATCGATAAAAAATACCGGTATACCGAAGAGCTTCTAATGCCTGTAATACCGGTAATACCCTACAAAGATAGATTAAAACGTCTTAATCTCCACTCCCTACAGAGAAGGAGGGCAAGAGGGGATATGATTGAGGTTTTCAAATGGGTAAAAGAAATTAATAAGGGAAACATTGATCAGGTTTTAAAAATTAGTAGTCAGGATAGGACACGTGGAAATGGGTAAGAGGTAGAAAAACTTAGATTCAGGACAGACCTAGATAGATATTGGTTCACTAACAGAGTGGTGAACGATTGGAATAGGCTGGGTAGACATGTAGTAAGTGGTGAGTCAATAGGTAGCTTTAAAAGACGGTTGGATAGGGATGATAGGGATGTGGGATGGATAAATATTGGATTATTCCAAGGGTGGGAGATAAGGAACTGCCTCGTGTAGGTCATCAACTGGCCTTTTGCAGTCTCCTTAATTCTTATGTTCTTATGTCTCTCTCTCTCTCTCTCTCTCCTCTCTCTCCTCTCTCTCTCCTCTCTCCTCTCTCTCTCTCTCTCTCTCTCTCTCTCATACACAAATTAATATATCAATAAAGCTATGAAAGGCAAAGGTCACCCACCACCCTCGGCGTGGCCCCTGGCATGGTGAAGTTCTTGAAGAATGTGTCCGAGGAGGGAGGATCACCACGCCGTGTGAAGGTGTGTCCTAATACTTGAGGCAGTGTTAGGACCACCATTACAATCATTGCCAGCAAGCCAAGGTAGGAGGGCGGCCCCCATGGTGCTCTCACACACATGTTGGCTGCTGCTGCTGCTACTACTGCTTCTTCTGACCTTGCTAACACCTGTAAGATAACACCATGTGGTATTAATTAAACTATGACTTACATTTGTCATTTTAATGAGAAGAGTAATAAAAATCATATAAAATGGAAGGATGGTTGGAATACGAGAGAGAGAGAGAGAGAGAGAGAGAGAGAGAGAGAGAGAGAGAGAGAGAGAGAGAGAGAGAGAGAGAGAGAGAGAGAGAGAGAGAGAGAGAGAGAGAGAGAGGAGGGGGGGGTAGGAGATCAGGTGAATAAAGACGTCATATCTTTCCACTTGAGGGACTTACAAGGAACAAGTGGCAGGGTAGATTAGATATGATTAATATGAATAAAATATATGAGATTATCATAACTTATTCATACATGATGTGGTCTATATGAGCTAAACCTTCCTGCTTCAACACGTACGATATCAAATACAGTGTTTTTTCCTGTGCACATACAGAGAAAGCCAAAGGGGTCACGGGATGTAGAAAAAGGGGACACAAAATCCTTAGCAAACAAAATAAATATAGTAACATACATCTTAATTATCTCTTTTCTTTATAATTGTTTATATATCATTAAGTGTGTATTAAAATATCTTCTTTAGGAGGCAAATCAATTTTATTATTGTTATTGTTATTATTATCATTATTTTTCTTTTGGTATGAGAAAGGATGGTATAGGGCTTAGAAAAAAATATCCCATTTTAATTGCCACTCCTACACCGTGTACAGGAATAGTTTTGAAGATGTCTTGCTACTCCTAATACAAGTCCAATTAAGAGAATTCATAAGGCGGGGACATGAAAAATAACGAGCAAACAGACATCAGAGAAAAAGATAAACTCAGTTTCCCTTGAAGTAATGAATCAATGAATTAGAAAACTCATTCAACTGTTTATTATGTTTTCAGTGGCGCAATACTTTACATAAATTATTAGAGAAGGACGAGGAGAAAGACGTGAGAGAAATATTAAAGAGTTAGGAAGAGATAGGAATATTAAATAGAAATACGCAGACATCATGAACGGTCATAACAAGAAGTAAAGAGAAAATTA
>JAPQNM010000042.1:12774314-12816814 GCA_029783475.1 Metacarcinus magister
CTCTCTCTCTCTCTCTCTCTCTCTCTCTCTCTCTCTCTCTCTCTCTCTCTCTCTCTCTCTCTCTCTTGATGACCAATTGATCCTGGGACAAACAACATGTCTCTCCACTGATAAAGGTAATTAATTATGAATTCAGAGAGAGAGAGAGAGAGAGAGAGAGAGAGAGAGAGAGAGAGAGAGAGAGAGAGAGAGAGAGAGAGAGAGAGAGAGAGAGAGAGAGAGAGAGAGAGAGAGAGAGAATGTCAAAAACACTGCTCAATTTACTCTTCATCATTATGGAGATAGAAAATTGCACGAAATATGACGATGACGATGACGAAGTTGATAATGATAATGATGGTGTGAAGATGACAATACCACTACTACTACTACTATATTACTACTACTCCTACTATTACTATACTCCTGCTGCTGTTGTTGCTGCTATGACGATAGTAGTAGAGGAGGAGGAAGAGGAGAAAGGCGAGGAGGAGGAGGAGGAGGAGGAGGAGGAGGAGGAGGAGGAGGAGGAGGAGGAGGAGGAGGAGGAGGAAGAAGAAGAGGAGGAGCAGAATCAGGCTTATTATGTGTAAAACGGCCTGAAGTTATGAGGCCAAGGTTGTCTCGTATAATATTTGGTATACATAGCTTAAAAAAAAAAAAATTAATGTATATATTATCACGCATGGCTACTGAGAGAAGAAAAGAAGAAAAAAAAATACATATTTAAAATTTTCCCTTTGCACAGGGTAAATAAATGCAGGTTATTATTTCAGCAAGCTGTACACATGCATGCAATATAATATTATGTCAAACGTATTGATCATCATCATTAAATTTTTGTGCTAGAATTAATGCAGTTTAAATTACTTCACCCATAAATCCAATATTAACCAGAGAGAGAGAGAGAGAGAGAGAGAGAGAGAGAGAGAGAGAGAGAGAGAGAGAGAGAGAGAGAGAGAGAGAGAGAGAATACCACACACACACCATAATCTCCCGCATCCTACACTATCCTTCACCATAACTGTACAACCACCCACGCCGCTGACCCAAGGATGTGGTGAGTTGCAATAATTTAAACTTTGCAACATTAATCTAATCGAGAGAGAGAGAGAGAGAGAGAGAGAGAGAGAGAGAGAGAGAGAGAGAGAGAGAGAGAGAGAGAGAGAGAGAGAGAGAGAGAGAGAGAGAGAGACGGTTTGACCTTGACCTCAATCCTAATGGGCAGGAACTGGTTTCTCTCTATGCTAAACAAAGTGAAGGTTAAGTGTGTCCAATAAGGGGTGACAGGTGCAAGGGTGAAGGGTGTGAGGCAGGGTGTGAGGCAGGGTGGGAGAGAGGGGTGTAGGGTGGGAGAGGGGATGCGAGGTGAGAGGGAACGAAATTCTTAAAGTTGATATTGTATAATGAAGTGAAATGTATAATGTGGGGATTAAATGTATGGGTAGGTAATGGGTATTAGTACTTACATACATATATACATACACACACTGGGCAGCACGTCTCCACCCTCCACACGGCGCCAAGTTAAAGGGAATGAGTGGATGGATGGAGGAAAGGCGGCAGATGGCTGGCTGGCCACACCCACGCACGCACTCAAACCAAAACACAGACACATACACACACACACACACACACACACACACACACACTTTACCAATCTATCTACTACTAATACTATAACTACTACTGCTGCTACATTACCTTTCTGTTGTAGGTAATTAGAGTGGAGAGAGAAGGGCAGGTGTAAGGAGGTGCAACTCTGCCTTATAACACTATATAGTACATCATTGTGATACTCAATTGTATTTATATTAGTCACGTAGATGGCGTACACTGTTCGCCTTTACAACGGTATATTTTTTTCTACGTGTTTCTTCACTATTATAACGTTCCTCTCTTAAGTTTCTCGTGTAGTCCACATTTTACTTGTCTGAGCGAAGCAAGATCAACTTTACTTCAAACAAAATAGAGGTTTACTACTATAGAAGCAAAAATTCACAAACAAAACTTGCCTTTTTTCCAAATAAATTCAATATGGAATGATTAAACTCCACATGGTATTACAATATTCATACAGTATTTCTTTTAGCTGTAATACTTTTGTTATCGTCGGGGTCAGTGAAAAGGAAGAGTTGAACAGTGGCGCTTAGGTCTTCTCGATACGACTGCTGCAAGGTGACTGTCGTGTTGCGCATGGGAGGAGTATTGTAATCCAGGCTGCCCGGAAGAGAGGTCATCGAGGACTGACTAAAAAAAAATGTTGTGTGTAGATATTTCGAGTCGTGGAAAAGATTCAGCGTTGGATCAGCGCTATGTTATGTCAGGTGCTGAGCTAAATATGTTTTTCATATTACTCACGTATATTACTTACGCATAGGTAAGCATAATTAAGAAGTCTATATAAATATACGTTGAAATATGTACGTGTGTGTGTGTGTGTGTGTGTGTGTGTGTGTGTGTGTATTCATAACACCTGACTTACACAGGTTAATTTTCTCTTCAACAATTTTCAGCACCTGCGCCATGGATTAAATTAAAACTTTACGGAACTTCCCTTCCCTTCTTCCCTCCTCACCCTCCCTCTTCCTCCTCTGCTATTTCTAGACTTTCACACCCTTGCTTACACCATACCAAGGGAAGTGATTGTTATTTATTCATTTGGGTATCAGGTCATGATGATGATGATGATGATGATGATGATGATGATGATGATGATGATGATGATGATGATGATGGTGATAGTGATGGTGGTGATGATAATGATGATGACGACTGCATAAAAAAAACTGACGAGAGAGAGAGAGAGAGAGAGAGAGAGAGAGAGAGAGAGAGAGAGAGAGAGAGAGAGAGAGAGAGAGAGAGAGAGAGAGAGAGAGAGAGAGAGCACAGGCAGATAAGAAGACCGCGCACGCATGTGTGTGTGTGTGTGTGTGTGTGTGTGTGTGTGTGAAGGAGCACTCCACATTCCCACGAAGAGAGATGGTAAAGACTGCAGCAAGAGGAGGAGGAGGAGGAAAACAGCGCAGGAAAAGACAAGAAGAGAGAGAGAGAGAGAGAGAGAGAGAGAGAGAGAGAGAGAGAGAGAGAGAGAGAGAGAGAGAGAGAGAGAGAGAGAGAGAGAGAGAGAGAGAGAGTTCAAACATCCATCATCATCACTATCACCATTAATTCAGTACCATTACCGTCACCTCATTTTCTCCAGTCACGTGTTTCCTTGGATAGAACAAGCATCATCATCATCATCATCATCAGCTCCTCCCTTGCTTGCTCTAACCATGATCAAAATAATAAATAGGTTTCGTGTCTTTTTCATGAATCTAATCACTTTTTTTTTTTTTTATCTCTTAAGGGTCACTTATTAAGGGGGGATTATTACCCCTCTTAAAAAAAATAAATAAATAAAAAATATGCGATTTTCCCTACAAGCTGTTATCAGATTATTTCAAAACGCATCGAAATTTATCAGAAATTAGGTAAGTTGTTTGGTCTTGAAAATAAATCAATGTTAGTCACAAAACAAATTTACGAAGGTTTTCCAAATGGCAAACATCACTCCTTCGCCTTCATCCTTCCTCTTTCCCCCAATCAGTGAGAGGAAATTAGGTTATGGTGATGATGATGATGATGTATTGAGTTTAGGCGAGTGTGAGAACGAGGGTTTGGAGGAAATAGCCGACGATGATGATGATGATGATGATGATGATGACGATGATGATGATGAGATGATGATGATGATGATGATGACGATGATAATGATGGTGATGATGTAATTAATAAAATAGCCAAAATATTAAAGTTAATTCAGAACCATGTATTTTATCATTTATGTTAAAAAAGAAAAAGAAAACTTATTTATGGTGCTTAAAGCTATCGAATGGCCTAATTTTCCCTCTTCCCTCCACACATCATCCTTACCCTTCCCATCCTCCTCCACGCCTCCTTGTCTCCTCTCCTTCCACCTCTTAACATAAGGGTTCGGGAGAAAAATATTTAGTGCAGTAACTATTAGAATGAAGAGATACGGAGGAGGAGGAGGAGGAGGAAGAGAGGAGAAGGCTATAGTAATAAAACGAATAAGAAGGGCGGTGGAATTTCCAAGGTCATATAACATAAGGATCAACACTCACTCACTCTCTCTCTCTCTCTCTCTCTCTCTCTCCGCCACGTCACGTTAGCCCCGCAGAAATACCTGTTGTGTGTGTGTGTGTGTGTGTGTGTGTGTGTGTGTGTGTGTCCGAGCCTACTCAAATGAAGAGAAACTACAAATACAACTTCACATGAGAGGTAATAATATTCACTCTCCCCAACGTATCAATAATCATAATATCAGCTCAGGGTCCCGCGTTCGAGCCTCGGCACGGGCTGGCCACTTTTCTACGTTACTACCGCCGAGTGGCCTAAGATCACCCACATGCTGCCATAACACCATCCTCGCCGGGACTGCAACGTTATATGCGCGAGGAGCTTCCGCTGGCAGCATGAGCTTATCAATAAGAAACAAGGCGTCACTTAAAAAATCTAACCCGCGCTACTAACGGGCGGAGGCCAACCATCTAAGGTCTCCCTAAAGCCTACCGGCGCCATGGGTAAAAGGATTAAAATGTATCACTATTTCAACCATCATACAGTCACTTATCATAATCATTTAAATCCTCAAACATCACTGAGCGATAGACACACACACACACACACACACACGTCATTCGTCAAGGGTTATAGGGTCCTAACACTAAAGCCACATACAACCACACACACACACACACACACACACACACCTCGCAGACGCTCCACACGTAAACAAACACCAATAAATGCAACGATTGGAGGGAAAATTCTGCGTATAGTTTCATTCTGTGTAGGTTTAGGCTAGACCTCCGTTACGTCAGTGTGGGACTATATTGGTGGATTGGTGTGGACATGAGGTAAATATTGGGATCAAGGCAGTGGGAGGGGGAAAGAAGGATGAAGTGACGTATGAAGGCCATGAAGGAGTGTACTGTATTTTAAACCTTTTTTGTTATTGCCACGACAGAAGTTGGAATATAAAGTAATATATCGGTTTCTAACACGTCCTGACTCTGATTATCTTTGGAAACGTCAAGAGACAAGAGTATTAATAACCAGTGTCCCTGAACACAGCCTTAAGGGAGTCGATCAATGAAGCCAAGACAAAAACGTACTGGAACGAGAGGCTGTTATTTGCCCGATACCTCCCTCCCTTCATTGTTTTGCCTTCCTTTTTTTTGTAACATTGAAATAGTAACACACGCGTTTTTTCTTTTTCATACACAAAAACAAGAGGAAAATGTTCTTGTGCCTCGGAAGTTCGAATCCTACTAACGACCTTTTTGGTTTTATCTAACCTAACTGTACATTGAGCCTCACAAAGAAGGAAAACACTCAAAACTGTGAAGCCTACTTACGTTACGCTACGGACGTCGTTAGTACAGCAAACAGACTGGAAACAAACTTTGAAAACACACGTCTACCTTTCCCTGGAGTCAGTCACAGATAACAAAAGATAATAGATGGAAAGCCAAACTAGAAATTATACAACTCGTTCATGCTTCAGCTGACATTAGAAAGCAGTGACAATTCAGCAAGCACTACAAAAATAGAACCCATGGAGGATAGAATAACAAACTATTTACAAGGAAAAACCCACAACTATTTCCGGGTGTGACGTGGAATTTCGAAATTTCTTTTCCTTAACCGTTGTCTCCTCTCTATTTGATACGATAAGAAGAAAAAACTAACAGATAAAGAATACACACAGTCAACGTTTTACTCACTGCAGCTGTGTTCAATAAACTATCTAAAATGTGACCACCGCTAACAACACAAGGCTACTGGATTTCCCCACACCACAGAAGGCTTCAAAACTATTACTGTCTATCGTTCTTGCACCAACACCACACCACCACTAGCAGCGCAATGCAGTCCAAATGTTGTTCAGACGTGGTGTGTGATGGTGACGTACTACATGAATGGTGAAGGGAGAGGCACTGTAGCTTGTTTGGTCAGAGACAGGACGTGTAAAAGATCCTTAAGAGCTAGGTGGCAACGAAGGTCATATAAAGGTGGTTACAGAGCGACTCCTCCCACACACGATGATATATTTGTATAGATATTGACATTACTTCTTTCGTATGTTTATTGTATTGTATTGTTTATGTTATGCTTCCATCTGCATTTTTATTTTTGTTGATTATTTTTGTTCTGCTGTCTAATAAGCTTCCTGGAGAAATTTAATTATTATTATTATTATTATTATTATTATTATTATTATTATTATTATCAATATCAATATCATATCACCGTGGGATTCTCAATTGTTGTACGATTCCACGTCACCACAACGTAACATAACACCTGCAACAAGAAAAAAAAAAAATAAATAAATAAAAAAAAGAGAGAGCGAGTGGCTACGTGCCTGCTCACACACACACACAATTTTTTTTCCTTTCCGAAGTGCATCATCACCAGATAAATATTTAATCTCACTCACCTGTACACTGAAAACAAAAAAAATTAGCTACTCCGCGCGGTGTGACTGATGTAGATTGTACGGATCATCTTAGTCTTAAGAGCCTTAGATAACGTCGGTAAAGATAAAACATCCTAGAGCACTTCAAAGACACCGGAAACAATGATGTTATCTATACCCTCAGACGTATAACCGAGAGCAAAGGCAAGATACACACAAAAAAAATGCGAAGTATGTATTGTGCGTTCACTATTATTTTTTTCCGGACAGCACTGATAACAATGACACACTTCTATAACCTCACCACCTGTTGTTAGAGTGATAGGCTTTGCTCTCACCATCTATAACATCACACACTTCACTGCAAACTCATCAATCCACGAGGCGAGATATATGAAGCCACACAAACTTACACACGAGACACGGATCTAGTAGTGAATTTAGGGCAGCTTCAAACGAGTACAGTATTGCCGCTACAGTCTGTTGTGCTGAGCAGGGCGTGTGTGTGTGTGTGTGTGTGTGTGGGAGCGCGCACATGCGTGGGGCCCGTGGACAAGCCTTGAAGCAGACTGGCGGTGGTGGTAGCTTATGTCAGAGGTGGAGAGGAGAGATAGAGGGAGGGAGGGTGGCTGGGATGGGGAGAATGAGCGCAGCAGCCGACTCGGTGGTGGTGATAGTGGTTCATGTTATTGTTAATCATTGTGATGCCTAAGGTGGTGGTGGTGGTGGTGTTAAAATGTAGACTTGGATAGCAATGCATGGTCTACCTAGCTACACCTGCTCATAGATTAATAATTTAGCGGTACTTCTAGATGAACACTCCGCATATTCTGTGGTGATACAAATGGTAGTCAGATTCACCTCATATCCCTTCCTTATTAGAACCACCGCCCATTCTCCTCCTTCTCTTTCTCCTAATCATTATCATCATCCTATTTTTTTTACCAGCCAAGGGCAAACAAAAATAAGTAAAAAATAAATAAATAAATAAATTTAAATCCCGTTTGTCGCCAGATTCTGTACAGAGGAGAAATAGAGGCATTGAGTGGAGGTCCAATTTAGTGTGAGAGGTGTCTTGACACTCCTCTTTTGAAAGAGTTCAAGTCATAAGCAGGTGGAAAAACAAACAAAGGAAGAGAGTTCCAGAGTTTACCAGTGTAAGGGATGAAAGAGTGAAGATACTGGTTAACTCTTGCATTAGAAAGATAGACAAAATAGGGATGAGAAGAAGTAGAAAGCCTTGTGCAGCGAAGCCGCGGGAGGGGTGGGGGTGGAGGCATACAGTTAGCAAGTTCAGAAGAGCAGTCAGCATGAAAATAGCGGTAGAAAAGAGATAAAGATGCAACATTGCGTTGGTGACAAAAAGAATCAAGACAGTCAGTTAGAGGAGGAGAGTTGATGAGACGAAAAGCTTTAGACTCCACCTTGTTTAGTAAAGTTGTCACCACACAAACTACACCATCCAGAGAATAAACATTACTAATTTCCTCTCTACACTGGACATTCTCAGTCACAATAGACTTTACTGGAAGTCCCACATTTCAGATCTTGCTACATAATTAATCTAGAAACTACAGGGCCCTTGTCCATTCCAGTCTGTACTGTACCTGTCATTCTGTAGCCCCTATTCCTATCCGCACAATACTAACAAGCAAAGTAAAGCCAAAAACTGTTCATCTCATCAACTTCCTTCCCTTATTGGACTCTGGGAGATCTTATTTTAAGGGTTTTCTTTTATCTTATTTGTATTAATTAAACAGGATGCCTTCACTTGTGTAAGACCATACAATAAATTTTAAAAAATTAAATAAAAATTTAATTGTATTTAAATACATCACTAATTCTATAAAAAAAAAATATACAGTTATGTTTTTTTATAATGTATTAGTTTATATTCTGCATTTTACAGATATGTATGAAGGAGGAAAAAGGAAAATATGTAATACTAATTTGAAACTTTTAAACTTTTCATTCAATTCTTTTTTTTCCTTTTAAAACAATAAACCTTATCACTGCATGGCTATGATGGATGTCAATGACACAACTTAACCTAACCTATCAATATAACTTTATGATCCCAAACCAGTAGGATGGCAGCCCACAGCAGGCAAGTTCTGATCCATTACCTTCACCCAATCTTAAGCAAGACCTCATATGTATCTAACTAAGTCCTTCCTCCATCCACCATCAAAAAAGTAAATAAATAAATAAAAACAATAACAATGAAATAACAAATAAGTCTAAAAAAAAACATGTCTTCTTTTTAGTATTGAAAGGTTATAAAGACCAAAACAAAATATCAGACTAATGAAATAAATTACAAGTCATTGAAAATTAAAAGTACGTGTCACCATGAGGAAATAAACAAACATTATATCCCGTGCCTAACACCTGTGAGTGATCGCTTACACTTGTGTACACCACCTGTGATCACTGACTTCCTTGTCCCAATGGTGGCTCATTTACATTTGTGTCGTGACAATAATGATTTCTGCATTCTAAGTGAACAACAAATATTGGTAGTTCCTTTCAGAAATAACTACATTGAGGTTAGTGATGGTGATGGTGGTGAGTGGATGAAGGTTTTAGTTATTATAAATGGGAGTCTATGCATTTCAAAACGTTGTAACTTATAATTTCAAGTATACTATCAGACTGCTATGGAGATAATCTGAGATGCAGACTAACATTTGAAAGCAGGTCAACGCACCATCACTCCCTGAACTTTGACACATCACATCACAGAATACCTTATACTTGTCATATACTTCCTCACATCACTGCACCAATCACTACCATCAATAACTGAATACAAATAGATGGCATACTTCTGACCATCATATTTAAATCAGGAAGCAATTGAAGGGAAAATATTGAGCAATAATAATCACTTGACTAATGTTTTGACAGATACAACCAATGTCAAATGTCAACAGTGAACGAACCATAGTCAAAACATATATACTACTCTACTATACTATCTAACTCCACTATAATTATACAAACACATCCTTACCTTACATCTGGCAGAGTGCAACAAGGTCATATAAGCCTAAGGTAGCATTTGACACCACTGTGAGACTGGATAATAGGACTCCTACCATATTTAACTTTCTCTTCACTCACCTGCTATCCATCCTCCTTTGATTTAATGATGACCAGGAGCGGAGAGCAAACACACACCTTCAGGACTTTTGACAACTTCCACAGACAGGTGAGAGAGGTGAGGGAGTGTGGAATGACAAGCTGGATCACTCCTCGTCTCCTCCCTTCCAGTGGTCAATGAAGGACTCCAGGTAAATGAAGGAAAACCAGGAACTGTCACAAGGAAAACGAAGCTCTACCATGTTGACTCCTTTGTATTGTAATTATTCCTACACAAATGGCTGTTTTATTATTAAGGTGTGAAAAATGGTGAAGTGGTTTTAATGAAAGGTAATAAGTGGTTGATAACAGGTGATGTCATTCATTCATTCATTGAGGGTGTGACGCCACTCGCTATCTTATCATGACGTCACAAATCCAGCTAAACCCGGGAATTATAAATATCCTTTTCTTCTTTTTAACATTATCAACCCAAGCTAAAGGAGGTCAGTGGTGTATATGTGGTTCATCCGTTGAGGTTTATTTTCTGTAATTCCTTCATTGATGTCTAGCTCATAATAGGAACTGTTGCCATCTGTCAAAACGATTAAATTTGGCTTTGCATTTTTCTTACTTGTGATTGAAAAGCATCAGCAGGAACGAAAAGGAAAGTCTATTAAATGGTAGTGAGGTAAATTATGTTGTCTAGCCTGGAATTTGAATAACGATAATAGGAGCAGGAGGAGGTAGCAAAGTTAAAGGGGCTGCATTTTTTATCAGAAGTGACGAGGGTGGACAGGACTAGCAATTAGTGCATTAGAGGGACAGCACAGGTATGACAGCTTGGAGGTGTATTAATGAGATACTTGAGAGTGAGATGGTTTGGACTTACATAGAGGAGGGATGTGGAGTATGTCAGGAGAAAGATGCTGAGAACGGAGCATCTAGGAAGAGGAGAGGAAGGTCAACGGCAGTTTGTGGATGCGATAAGGGAGAACATGCAGGCTGTTGATGCGATAGAGGAAGATTTAGAATAAAGGATGATGTAATAATGGCTAATCTGCTGTGGTTATCTTAACGGGAGAGCAGAAAGAAGTTAAAAGATACACATATACAAGTTGTTTGACGTCAAAAAAATTATTTTTGTATAGTTATCCCTCTTTACTTAAATAAAGAAAATGTTATAATGTTATTTTATGACTAACTCAATCATTTATAATGCATAGAATCTTACTTGATCTTACTTGATCAAATAATTATATATATTTTCCTAAACAACATCATTAATTATAGACCACAAATATTTTTTTCTTAACATAAATAAAGAACTAATCAGAGTCGCCAGAATGTAAAGAAGAGACGAGTCTGCATCCAGCAATCACAAATATGTATGGTATGCACATCCTCGTACACAAGGCAGCACGAACTGAATTAATGTAAGAAAGCAAAACACACACACACACACACACACAAGGTCGCCGGGGTGGAGGGGGAGCCTCACTTCACCAACTGTCTGCTGTGCCACGCGCCTCACTCCAATACCTTAGAACACTACTGCCTCTTATGTCCGATTGTTACACATTTGTTACCTCAGGATCAACCATTAGAAGCTGTCTGTCGTCACCTCTTGCCACACGATATCCTAGATGAGATTTTGGTGCTCCATCCTCAGTTTGGGGGTTTTAAGTAGTTAGGAACGTGTTTCTTGTGGCTTACAGGGTGTATTGTATTAATTTAGAAGTAAGATTTAGATGTACCGTATAACATCCAAAAGTGATTGTAGATTTGCTATGACCTGTGTGTGTGTGTGTGTGTGTGTGTGTGTGTGTGTTTCACAAACTACTAGCCTCTTGTTAATGAGTGAGTTTCGGTGAGTGTGTTTGATTTCCTGTTGGTCTCGTGTGTGTGTGTGTGTGTGTGTGTGTGTGTGTGTGTGTGTGTGTGTGTGTGTGTGTGTGTGTGTGTACCTTGTTTTTTGTATATTACATGTTGCAACCAATTTTTGTCCTAATAATGCTTATGTGATTGACGTCATGGCGCAATAAATTAATCAAATCAAATCAACACACACACACACACACACACACACACACACACACACACACACACACACACACACACACACACACACACACACACCTGCAGAGTGGTGGTGATGCAGTACGTTGATTGCCAATGGAAGATGGTGTGGGCAATACGCGGCCCTCACCTAGAGGTCTTCATCACGGTGCTGGATGGTTGTTGAGCTCCTTCAGATAAAAATAATCCATCTAGCGAAGTCATGCAACACTTTCCCAATATTAGGTCTCAGCTAATCCTCAGCCTGCCCCTTCCTGGATAGTAAAGTCACGCCGCGCAAGGACAGGCCTGCTTCCCCTACCCCTTGGCCATGAAACTACTGAAAACATTACAATAGATTAAAGAACAAATGAGGAAATAAACATTTATGTCTCTACTGTAACCTTGGTTAGAGTTTAATCCTCTTCGAATGTTTCGGTCTTTTACTAAGCTATACTAAGAGGATACATAAGCCAAACAGCATCAGTTACATAGACATTATGAACAAAAAATATAAGAGGATTTTGAGTAATAATCAGGAATCATTTAACACAACATTTAATTCGTTGCACTTGAGGGCGAAAATTACATGCGGCAACAGTCTAGTAACATCACTATGTATAAAGTAGGAAAATACTGCATTCTACTTAAAAAAAAAAGGAAAAAAAAAACAGGACATACATTCCTTGAAGAGTGAGGAGGAAGGGGAGGAGGGAAAAGGCTAGTTCTCGGTATTCCAACTTTAAGTGAATCAGAAGAATTAATGTATATTTTTTTCCTACGTGTGACACACCGCGAATTTGACAATGGCAGATAAACCCCAAAGTTTGGCATGACCTCCGATTGAAGCAAACAAATAAGCAAACAAACTCTTGACCATTACAAAAAATAAATAGAAAATAAAAATCATGAGTTAAAAGGTTGTTATCCATTAACATGTTATAGGTGTCGTGTTTTGATAGGCTGCCTTTCCTCCTCAGATGATGATTCGTAAATATAACCTTGGAAGAGTTCAAAGGAAGAATGTTGAAGGAAAAAAAGAGGCAATCATAATAATCAAGTAAACAGCACGGATTGAGGATTAATTATGCGGAGGTGTTGTTGTTGACGGCACTTCTTTCTATGAGAATATTTTTGTTTATAAATATATATTTTTCTAATGTTCGCTTTCCTCCTTAGTTTGTCCTGTTTTTATCAGATATTGTTCTTCCAAATAGAGACACCATCATCTTATGTTTTGACCGAGCGAGGTATGACCTTGAAAACACGTGAAAATCTTGGGTTACCAGAGACCACATTCAACAACCTCATCATTAATAATTGTCTCTGGTTCAGTAGTAATGGGCGGACAAGAGAAACAGGTTATTAAGGAGAATTAAGAGAAGCTTTAAGAAGTCTGATGTTACTTTGAAGGATTTAAACAGTGTTGGGTATTAGTATTTTCATTACCTTTGTGTAAGAACCTTGAATACCTTAGGAGATATATCACTATGTTTGGTATATACAAGGGTTCAGACCCCACCCACACCGACCACACTCAACAAAATGATCGTTTATAATATTAAAGGTATATAAGGAATAATTAGCTTTCCTCAGTGTTTCGAAATTAGCTTTGAAACACTATAAAAAATTGATCTAGAATGTATGTAGCCATGAGAGGGAGCGGCTGAGGACTAGACCCTTGACAGAAGACTACAGATGCACGACTTCCTATCAAAACAGGTCTAAGGATCACCATGGTTAAGTGGATATTTGTTGACCTTCACTGTCCTGCTTCTACAATTGACCTTCCAGTACCCATGGAGACCGAAAAGACGCATATTCACGGGGAATCCTTTTTCCAGAACAGGTTACTCAGAGATATTTTGTATATATTTTTTGTTAAATATTCTAACATCACGTATCGCTTGCGTCGCACCTAAGTGTTCAGAAAAAGGAAAAAAGTATTTTGAGAAATGATCGCAGTCCCAAGCATTTAAAAACACCGCTTCCCATAATACCAACCACGATGACTACTTTCATATTTTCAGGTTGTTTATCACTATATACCCATAAAAACGATACAATAAATTACCAGTTATGCGAATGAGTCTGTGTGAAACGGGTAAGGTACTTAACAAAAGTGTTAAACTAAATAGGCGTGTGGCTGGCCTGGTACCCACAATGCCTCACAGTACGACAACAAGAAACATGTCGGTGTTAACCACGGAAGAACGCCCTGTATATTGGTTACAGTTTCCTGTTATCTGAACAAGGTTATCAGCTTAATGTTAGCACAACACTATGGCAGAATCCAGTTTAGATTTGAGGCCTTTAACAGCTTTGGAGAACCTGGTGGGAGTGCAAATAGAGAGTTTACAAATGGGTGACGGGCAGACAGTGGACGAGGACTCCGCTGCGCCTGAGAGTGGCGATGGAATGGACGCGGACCACCACCAGGCACTCAAACTGGTGGACGATGACAGGGAAACGTCAAGCACGTCCCCGTCAGGCGTGGCGGAGGCCTCGGAGGGGGCGGGGAGTGTCGTGGAGGAGAGTGACACCGCTGTGGTAGAGGAGGCAGCGGACGCACACCAGGACCAACACCACGAACTGGACAGTCAGGCAGATGCCCCCCAGGATGCAGCGGTCCCCTCGGGCAGCCCACAAACCCCCCAGGATGCAGCACTCCCCTCAGGCAGCCCCCAGACCCTCGCTTCGCCCGACCCACCCTCTGGCAGTGAGGTGGAGCCGAGTAGTGTAGAAAATAATAGTGAACAGCAAGTGACTGAAAGTGAACCCATGGAGGTGAGTAGGGCGTGGACAGTGCCTGAGAAGGAACAGGAACCTTCACCTGCAGGGGAGAGTGATGAAATACTAGTGCAGGAGGGTGCGGGGGACTCGAGTGCCAGCAGTGGGGGGGGCGAGGGTAGTGTATCTGGCACGGGGGCGGCAGGACCAGAGGAATTATTTAGCTGGGACTCAGTGCATTGTGTGTTTTGTGACTCGAGTGCTCTAGACCAGGAACCTAAGTTGCTGCCGTGCTTACACTCTGCCTGCAACAAGTGCCTCACCCATGAAGCTGCAGAACCTGAGATGAACAAAGATGAGGACATTGTTGCCAGTAAGTAATAAGTGATGTAGTAAGTGTCAGACTTAATGAATACTCTTGCTTGTTGCTTGTACTCATGCTTGTCAAGTTCATCATTGTCATTAAACATCTCCACTTCCTATTCTCTGTGTTTTGCATCCTCTTTCAGCTAGATCATCTTCCCACTGTCTATCCATTCATAGTTAATATTCGGTTTGTTAACCACTCGATATATCTCCTTATCTTTATAATGCACTGCAAATTCAATCTCAGAAACTTGTTCAGATCACCTTAAATAGTTATACCGCAGAATTACAGAAAAAAATCTGAATATTTTTTTTTAGGTTATGTTAGGTTTAAAGTTAGATTTGGTTAGGTTTAGTTACGTTTAGTTTGGTTTAGTTAGGTTTGGTTGGGTTAGTTTTGGTTAGGTTTATTTAACTGCAGCTCTGGGAAGGTTATGCTAACAAAGCAATTTTTATTTGGTAAATTTTTACATCTTCACCAGAATGGCGTGTGCTATCGAGTGGTTAAGGAAACAGATATTTACCCCATTCATAAATTTTCCTTCTTTCTCCATCACATTAGAGAATATATATTTGGAAAACACTCATTAGTTAATATCTTCCCTGGAAACTGTATATAGACCCTTGCTAAACACGAATTCCTCAAACATGAAAACTGTGATTGTACAAAATAAGTAAAATATTCAAAAATTTGCCTGACACGACATGGTTTTGTAATAGCATGACTCACCAACACAAAAACACGAGCAAGCAAAAACTAGTAAGAATTAGAAAGAGTGACGTCCCAATGTTAGCCAGCAAGGGGAGTCACCTGCACTGCCCACATTCATACTATTGCATTCTGACATTCTGACATATCTATGTATATATTCAGTAATGCACCCTTGTACGTGTTTGATATTCATTCGTAACATTAAAAGTGCACAGTAGCTATGTAAAATTAATGTTTGATCTTTCAGACAGTCGTGTTGGGGTATAGGTCGCTTTTTTGTGTTAATATGTCAACCATTTCATTCCTAATTGGATATTGTGTTCAATATAATAGTTTGGATGTACCATATTTTTTTAATTTATACAGTGTAAAATGTAACTATGCAGTAGCCTATCAGCATTTGGTTTCTTAACTTACCATGCAATATAAGATAAGATAAGATCTTTATTTGTCATATTGACGTACAATACACTGTTGTATACAAAATGAAATTCTTTATGGCTAAGAGCTCCATGGATGAAAATTAAGACAGAGAAATTTAATAAACTAAAGACTTGCTTGTGAGGTCCCAAGGTCATTAGGTCTTCCCACACTTGACCTGAAATTAGTCTCTGTATTGTATTGTATTGGCAGATAGTGCTACATTTTGTTATTCAGCATTAATAATTGATTTCCCAGTTTATTATAATTTACTATTAGCTGAAAAAAATTGGTTACTGTGTAGGATTAAATCAGTATTATCCATGTACAGCCTAAGGAGACTCTCAAAGTGTGTATATAGCCAAGGATCAGCACTGTGTCAGTACAGTACACGTGTCCAACCTTTCAGTGGACCCGCTCATCCACTGTCCAGTATGCAAGAAAGGGTTCCCTCAGGAGAGCATCCTTGACAACATGTTTGTGTGTGAGGCGCAGAGCAACAGTGAGCGAGGCCCCAACGGCACTGCGGAGGAGAGCTTCACCTGCACCTCCTGTACCGATGAGGCTGTAGCGGCTGGCCTCTGTACCGACTGCTCAGAGTGGCTGTGTGACCAGTGCATCCAGGTGAGTATCTCCCATGTCAAGTGATTGTAGGGTGAATCTTGTGTAAGTAGATGCAACATGGCAATTTGATATTTAAAAGTGCCACACTGGATTCCACCGCACCAGTCATTAAGTATCATTATGATATAATTATACTATAATGATAAGATTAATGTTCATATAACTCATTTACTTCATTTTTTTTTTTTTCCTCTTGTTTTCATATAATGATAAGGTTATAATTTAGGCAATTGATTTTTTTCTTTAATTAATTATATTTAAATCATGATTTAAATTAGTGATTAAAATCAATTTGATTTAAATGAAGCAACCTTGGTGTTCTGCATTACAAACCTTTAACCTCACTTACCCTTGCAGGCTCACAAGAGGGTGAAGGTTACCAAAGACCACATCATTAAGGGGAAGGGAGAAGTGGACTCAGACTCACCCTCAAAGACTCAGGTCAAGAAGTCACTCTTTTGCAACGTACACTCAAAGGTAAAGATGAGGCCGAGGCCTCCTGCAGAAGGGTAAGTAGGCTGTGATGGTATGGTGTGGGTGCTGCCCTTTATGCTGTTTTGTTGTTCAGGTTTTGAGGCAACGAGGCAGGAATGTAAAGCCGTGCTAAATATTTTGAAAGATTGGAAAAAGTTGTGACATTTAGGTTATGTCAGTGTTACAGTTTTTGGGATTTGTTTGAATAAATTCTGAGCACTTGTTTGCTTGTTATTGGAACATTTAGTGGTGCTCGGTTTAACAGAAAATTAAGGTCTGAATCCTTATTACATAGCTGGTATTTACCTCAAAGTGTATTGAACTTCTTACAAGGCAGTGTTTATTGCATGCTCAGATTAAGGTGAAGTACCATTAAGGATTACTGTACTATCCTGCAATCATTCTCTTCCACAGGAAAAGTTGAATCTGTACTGTCAAACCTGTGATCAACTCACCTGTAGAGACTGCCAGCTAATTGAGCACCGAGAGCACAAGTACAAGTTTTCAGAGGAGATGGCGAACCTCACCCGAGAGCGATTGCGCCAATTCCTCATGGACATCCGGAAAAAGAGAGGATACATAGAGAATGCCAAGGAGCTGGTGGCTGAACGCAGACAACAGATTCTCAACAAGCAGGAGTCAGTACAAGCAGACATCAACAGGCTGGTGGAGACGTGAGTGTGAAAAGCTTTGGGTTGTGTGTATGTATGTGTATGTGTGTGTTTTGCATTCATCTTGACTTTTTTTTATTTTTGGTTACTTTGTTTTTAAGAATAGAATAGATAAGAATAAAAAAAAAATGTACATATATATTTCTGCCTTGGCCATGTGTTTCATCCACTAACTCTTTGTCCGCAGATTCATTGACATCATCAGGACGCGGGGCAACACACTCTTTGAGCTGCTGCGTGAGGTGTGTAATAGCAAGCAGGAGCAGCTAGACAAGAAGAATGAGGTTCTGCTCCACTTGGGTTCACAGGCAGACCATTGCATCACCGTGGTGGAGGCCGTTCTCACCACTTCCTCTGACATGGCTCTCCTATACTCTAAAAAGTGAGCTGCCTCCCAACATCAGCTGAGTCCATATAGGTGGCTTAATGTAGTTTAGGTTACAGGGCTCAAAAATGGCCCCTAAATGTGAGTTACGTCTTTACATGTTGAACTTTAACCCTTAAACCGTGGGTGTCCACTATTGTGGACACCCGGTGCGTGGGCTCCAAGTGTGGGTGTCCACAATAGTGGACAGGGCATTTTTTGAATTAACGCGCCGTCAAATTTGATTAGTTTGTCCTCAAATCCAGTAAGCATCTTGTTTTCTTTCTAACAATACCAACCCACGCTCCCTAGGCCTACCAGTTGCTGCATTCTAGCGAGGATGCTGGTCCATTGCTAAGTTTAGCAAGTAATGGTAACCATTGATTTTTACAATAAAACGGAAATTGAGCTTTTTATGGGTGTGTTTCACATAAACGGTATAAAAGTGATGCTTTTTATTGCTAGCTAATAGGAAAGAAATCCAGTAGGGGTGGATATGTCTATTATAATGTGTTTTCACAGTTCCTACTTCAGAATTCCGTACTTGTTCTAATAATGCTCATATAGCGTTCAAATTAACGTCAAAAGACAGCTAAGGGTATGGACTTTACAATGATACTTCTTTCAGTAACATGAGTTTAATAGGAAAGAAGCTACAGGAGGTTGAAGTGAGGTATGTTTTTGCGTGAATATGCCCGCGTGGGAGGCCAGACACACCAAAACATCCCCGCGGTTTAAGGGTTAAGAACAAAAGAAAAGGTATTTTAAACTGCGTGTGTTATTGATTATGAAAAAGAAGAGTGAGAGGGTGTAGGTGTGGAAGTATTGCATGTCTGGAAGCATCAGAGATATAGATATACAGATATACAAAGAAATGTACTTTTATTATACCATATTTATTGTTGGAAAAGCATATGCGTTCAAGATATTTATTAGGATCCATTTTCTTGTGGCTACACTGCTTTAATAGATTGGTGCCGTAAATTTTCTTGAGCTTGAAGTTAATTTTTTTTCTTCTTCTTCAGGTTATTGATGGAGCAGGTATTGAAGGTGGACAAAGACTCACCAGACCGAAGCCTTTTTGACCGCTTCAAGGCAAAGCTGAATTCTGGAGACGACATTTCCCTAAGGATATCCAGCGAGTCACGAGGTCTTGGGAAAGGTAGGTTACACGTCCACCACAGTAATCTTCATTTATGAGTGTTTAGAAGATGCAAAATTATAATAGTTTCATATTTATCATAGAAGAAGCAGGTCATGATGTTGATTGTATGGTTGTGTTGTTCATTGCTTCACTCTCAACTCTACCACAGCGCTGAAGGATGTTGGGTACCTATTAGTGGACAACAAGATCTACCCTCCCCCTGATGCGGGGCTACAGAACAAGGCACGCTCCTCCCAGCCCTCCCCAGTGGAACAGGCAGCCTCCCCACAGCCACCTCAGCCCCCACAGCCCCCAGCACTCACACCCATGCACTCACACATCCAGCAGCAGCAGCAACAGCAACAACAACAACAACAGCAACAACAACAACAACAACAGCAGCAGCAGCAACAGCAGCAGCAACATCATATGCAGGTAACATTATCATTTGTTGTGGTTGAATTCAGTATCTCTTTTTTTTTCTATTTTAATCCCCAAATCTTGTTGTAATTTTATAGTTTCATAGTTCTACAGCACTGCATCCTTTTCTTCATCATGAATTTAGTGGATGTGATAGGTAATTGAATCTTTCGTGCTCCCCTTGTAAGAGTTATGCATTAATTGCTTTGGGCACATTTTGGATAGTCATTTTAAATCTTTGTATGCAGTCCTGTTCATATAGATTTGCTAGTACTGATGTGACAACCCATGCAGGGCGGCAGCAACATGCACCACAAGTTCCACACCTTTGGCCCAGCGCCGCCTGGACCAGCCAACCCCCCCGGCCTGGTGAGGATACAGCCCAAGCCCTCCACCCAACCCCACCCTGGCCCCAGTCACTCCAGCTTCCCCCGGATGCCACAGCTTACTCAGGGACGCTCCTCGGATGTGTCCTCCTCTGTCTCCTCCACCACTCACCCCATTGGAGAAAACAGGTGAGGCTCAAACAGTGTGAACAGTACTGACTTGGCTAGGAAATGGGAGTCATAGTCAAGGATTCATAGGTATTCAGTTCAAGGTATATGTGCAAAATGCTTTCTGATCATAATTAGCACAGATATCATTGAATGGCTTGGTCCCCTTATCACACTTTGTATGTTTTCAGTCATCTGCGTGGGTTGCTTGGCTCAGGAGGGACGTACAAACTCAACACCTTCAACCCCCACTTGGCGCGCCTGCAGCAGCACCAGCAGCACCCGGGGCAGCCCCGCCACCATGAGCAGCAACCCACCAGCAGACCCTCCCTACCTTACAGACAAAACCTCACTCCTGCTGCTGTAGCCATGGCCAACATATCCCAGATGGCAGCTGTGTCGGCAGGCAACACTAATCCTTTAGGCATGGTAAACATAGCAGCGCAGCTCAACCCTCCGTCAGGCATCAGCATCACCCCAGTCCCCCAGCAGAAGCCCCACCCGCCACACCAGCAGTCGGGGATCCCACACCAGACACAGCACCAACAACAGAAGCAGCAGCAACACCAGCAGCACCTCACCTTACATGGAATCCTTCGCAACACCTTGTCTCAGCCAAACATGGGGCCCAAACCAGACTCCCGGCAGGCCTCCCCTCACAGCACACAGCAGCCACAGATGAAGAAGGACAGCAGCAGCCCCACGCCGTCCTGGCACATCCCCCAGACTACCGAGTCCTCCAAGTCCGCGGTCAACAGCTCCCCCATGGTGTCCATCCCTTCGGAGAACGTTGACAACTCCTTCAAGATCATGTTGGGGTCCAGTAAAACCAATGGAGGGGTGAGTTCCTCTTCTCCGGTCACCCCCAACTCCATTACTACTACTACCACAACCATCACTACAACCACCTCCACCACTACCACCACCAACAGTACCTCCAACACTTCTCCAAACTTGCCCCCTCTCACCCGGATTCTAGGCTTCAGATCCATCCTTCCCAAGCCCTCAGTCTCCTCAGAAGCAGCAGCGGAGACCACTTCACCCACCCAGAGTACGGGTCAGGTAAGTACTCGGGTGTTTTGAAGGTTTTTTTTAAGACTGTAACCACTCACCACCTCACACACATCATCTTGAAAGTGTGTGTGTGTTGCAGCAGCCACCACCACCACCACCACCACCACCACCACCTCTTTCTCCTCCTGTCACACACTGTTTAGTAATGTTGACTCAGATATCTAGAACAACTTTCTTACCAATCATCTATTTAACTGCATTAGGTCCTCACTTCTATAAGATAACTTGGGACACGAGTATGTTACCACTAATTTAACTATACTGAGTCCTCACTTCTGTGTTACCAGCACTCTTCAAGTGAAAGTTTTGTTCATGGTGTCAGAATTAAATAGGATCAAATCTGAATCTTTGTATGAAAACTGTACGGAAATTATATTTTTGTACTCAGCGAGACCTGTCATGATATTCAATGGATGGTTACTGAGTAGATGAGAAAGGAGGAACTCATATAGTAGGGAACCCTTATGGTGGTAGGTGTTGGGAAGATGTAGTGGATGTGAGCAGGTAAGCAGTATTCAAAACGGTCACGGGTTACAAGAAAGCCTTGACTTGACTCATGTATAGGGTCGGGTGGCTCTGTGGTGCAGTGCTCGGCTCGTGACTTAAAGGTTGTGAGTTGGATCCTGGCTCACGGCAGCTTAATTTGGTGAGGGTAGGGGTGTCTCGTTAACCCAGCACAACTATATGGTCTTTAGTTACCTAGTTTGGGGGGATTGTTTAATTACCTTGACTGATGTACATAAAGATGACTGACTAAGCAGTACAGATTACATTATCAGCTTGGTTTTCCTATGGAGATAATTGAATCATTACGCATTCAGTAAATCTCTTGAGTTATCTTTGAAAATGGACACAATAGATAGAAAAAGTAGGGATCTTTAACCTACTGATGGAGAGGTCAGTGGCGTTATGAAGATGGGGATGGTGTATGCAGAAATATAATGGTGTGGGTTAGGATGTGATGGTGAGATATGGTGCAGGGGTGTGGTGGTGAGGTGTGAGGTGGCAGCAATGTGGTGGTGTAGTGTGGCATGATGTAACAGTCTACAGATGACAGTACAGTAGGGGAGTGGTAATGGTCGCAGCTGTGGCCTTTTGTTTATACAGTATTTGTACATAATCAGTTTAATGCCTCACCAGCCTGTACTGGATTAGGAGGTAGGTACTTGTTCTCTCTGTTTGTCCTGATGTGTCAGTTCTATAAGTGGCAAAGGTAAGAGGGTTGATACAGTTTTACATTCCATTGAAGTAGCTAGATGATGTCCTTTGTACCTCAGTTGTACCTCAGTTGATGCTTGCTACACTAGGCTGCTGTGTATCTGTTGGCACTGAATACTTGCATCCCCAGAGTAATGGTTTGATAGTTCAACTTTCTGGGTTTTGTGCTGGTCGTCTTGCAACTGTCTGTATGTATATAGTGTCAAGGAAGAGGACAGTGGTTATAGTATACACTTATTTTCTCTCATTCATTAGTCATATGTAGTTATTTATTAAGGGTTTGTAGTGGGGATGTAATACCATTTAAAATTATGAAGATGTTTGATTGGAGTAAAGAAATGAGGTGTCTATTCCCCTTCTCATAAAAGTTAGGTTTAAATAGCCTCAAGCATGAAATATTCTACATATTTGGCGCTGAAACCATTATTAATGCTGATAGTATTAAAAAAAAACAGTGATACATGTGGGTGCATTGCCTGTTGAATATTGTAACTATGGGGTGCTCAGTTGAATGAGTTCCACTGCTCCTTCCTTCCTTCCTTCCTTCCATCCTTCCTTCTTTCCTTCCTTCCTTCCTTCTTTCCTTCTTTCCTTCCTTCCTTCCTCCTTCCTTCCTTCCTTCCTTCCTTCCTTCCTTCCTTCCTTCCTTCCTTCCTTCCATCCATCCATCCATCCTTCCTTCCTTGCATGTTATTGTTTACTTGATAGACTGGCCCCTCACTCCCTGACATGTGAGCTGTGGGATCCAAGGTGATATGTAGTTATTAGTTGTTCCGTGCACTGGGCTGGGCTTGTTTGTCAAGTTCAAGTTCATCTGTAGTAACGGTAGTAAGTTTGAGTAGCGGTCCAGTAAGGTTATAAGTTAATGTATAGTAATGTAGTGATGATAACATGGCTTGCTAAGGGATATTCCATGTTTGTTTGTCGTAGTTTAAAAGGAGGTGTGTAATACAATTCCTCTTGAACTCCCATACATATTTGGGTTTCCCTCCCCTGAGCCTTGCATTACACCAGTACATTTATGTATAGTATGTTACTCTTTATCACACTTTGGCATTTATTCCTCATGTCGCCCAGGAATACAAAAACATTTGATACAATAACCCCTTCTCATGTTCCCATGTTTGCTTCTACAAATGTATCCTTTCCTTCATGTCAAACCCATAAGCTCCCTCTTCCACCTAGAGGCTCACCTTTCCTCTGTGAATGGCATTGCAACAATCACCCATTTTTAACCCTAAGTGATGGGTGATGCATTAGTGCCTGCCTCAGGGATCCACACAAGTAATAATAGAAAGCAGGAGAATATTTTCATTCATATAAAGAAGCTGTACCACCTGTTCCAATGTATTAACATTCAGGGGTTCCTAACCTAACCTAACCTAACCTAAACCTCCATATTTACTCTACTAGATAACTCTTCTCTGTTACATTCACTTGCATCTTCATCTTTTACACATCAAATTATATGTCTGAATTATGAATAGCAAACACTTCTCACATAAAAAAAAATATTATTATGTAGTAATAAGACCGTCACTGTTTAGGTATTCATAAGAACACATCAACACCATAACACAGTATCACATCATGACAGGCAACACCTTGTCCTCATCACCATCCCTTACCCCTCACTTTCTCCACCAGGACTCAGCGACAGAGGACGCCAAGCTCAAAGTCCTGGCAACTCCCATGGTATCTATCAGCCTATCAGCCCTCACCTCAGCCACCTCCTCCACCACCACCTCGAATGCCTTTAGCAGTGCCAGGGTGAAAGAGGAGCCGTCCAACCGTGTCGACAGCTCCTCCAGCCCATCCAGCGGTTTCACCACCACCGAGGACAGACTACATGTCACGGAGAATGGTAGGATATTTTTACTATAAAGAAAGTAAAGAAATCGTAATGTGTTGATATAGTGTAGGGGTTACAAAAGGAAAGGACAGTATAGTTTTAGAGATGTCTTGATGCTTTTCTATTAAAAAATTAGAGTTTTAGAAAGGTGGAATTTTTTTTTTTAGAAAGGCAGTATTCCAGAGTTTACTAGTGAAAGGGATGAAAGAGTAAAAATAGAGCGAAGATAGAATTACTTCCATTAGTAGAGTGAGTAGAATAAGGGTGAGAATAAGTAGAAAGTCAGAGACACATAATCTTTTCTTCCTCTTCAGGTGACGACAGGAGTCAGAAGAGGAGAGACGAGCATAACAATGACAGTGAGGATAGCCTGCCAGGCCTTACTATAGACATGGGTTCCACAGAGTCTGCTGTCATGGTGCCGTCTGAGCCCAGGAATGGTAAAAATTTGGGTGAGATCTGATCGAGTGATGTATGAGTGTTATGGGCAGCGAGTTACGTTAGCGTAGAAAACAGTTATATGTTCCTATTGCCTGTTTACATTTTCACCAAATTAATGTGGTGTTTCCTTCCAAAATGTGTCAGGTGGATGCTATAGGTATGAGAGGAACACAACTTATAAAATGTAAAGACAGGGTATTGAGAGAAAGAGAGAGAACGGATAGGATGTGCAAGAGTAGTGTGTGTGGACAGGAACAAATGGAGACTTTAGTAATGGCCACCTTTTTTAGGGAGTTCTAAGGAAAGAGCATTTGAGTAGATTAAATTAGATTGTATTAGGTTAGAAGTTGTCATGATTGTTACGTGTGCACCATCTTATTTGCTGCTAATTCTGAGTGACTCCTGCTGTTTAAAAGGTGACATAATCAACTCTACTATTGTTTTCATTTAAACTTCCTCTCGATCGTTCACCACTTCATGTATTGCTCTTGTATCTACTGCATTGTACTCATCATCCTCGTTGTGTTGGAGCGGCACTGATGTGTGTGTGTTTGTGTTGCAGGTATTGCACCCGGCACCTCTGTTCCCTGGAAGAAGGATCCCAATGACCCGAATGATGACTGGTGTGCTGTGTGTTGGGATGGCGGTGACCTCATCTGCTGTGACTACTGTCCTAAGGTGGGGAAGGTGCACAGGTTTTAGTTTTCTGTGACATTATTTTTCTCGTATTCACATCTATGCGTTTCCTACATTACAAGACTTCAGAGCATTCCTTCAGAGAGAAAATTGTCTTAATTGCCATCAATCTTAATGGTAGAGATTTAAAAACATTCTTCAGTTTCCTTATGTAAAGAATATCAGGAAAATAATACTCCTTCGCCATTCTTAGCAATCATGGAACACACGGTTTTCATTACAGGTATTTCACGTTCACTGCCACATCCCGACCCTCACCCACATGCCCACGGAGAATGAGAAGTGGCAGTGCATGTTGTGTACAGACATAGACAGCCTGCAACTCACTGAACCCAATGACAAAACAAAAAGAAAGATGGAGCTCACCTCACGAGATCTCAAGGTCGCCCAGAGGATACTTTTAGAACTTTACTGCAATTATGAGGCGTCTCAACCCTTCAGAGAGTTGGTGGATCGTGAGGTAAGTCTTGCTGAGTCAATATCAGTATCTTAATATGGACGGAAGTGATATGTTTCAAAAGAGGGAGAGGGAGATATTTGGGGTGGTAATGTGACCTTAATTAATAGTCTAAATCTTTTGACACTGCAGCTGACAGAGTACTATGAGGTTATTAAACACCCGATGGCCCTTGAGATTGTGAAGAGAAAGCTTGCCACAGACTCTTCTGAACCCTACCAATGTTTGGAGGACTTTGTCAGAGATATCAGACTCGTCTTCAAGAACTGCTCCGAATTCAACCCTGTAAGAGTACTTGGTGTTTTATTATGGTGTTGGTGGTTGGTTATTTACCTGTCTATTTATCTTTTGAATCTATCTATCTCTTTATCTATGTATATATCGATGTATATCCATGTCTTTTCTGCCCTTACCTTTCTTCATGAAGTACTCTGTATCTGCCTGTTTTTTTCTGCATATTTATGTCATTCTCCATTCATTGAAGGTCTGAGTCTTGATAAAAGGTGATGTAGTATTCATAATGATACAAATGTGAGCAGTACGAATTGTGCTTTTGCCTTCTTCCCCCTCCCAACCTCTAGTCTGACTGTTTATCTCAACACTCCACAGAAAGACACCGAGATATATCAGAATGCCAAGATCCTAGAAGACTTTTTTGAGCAGCTGCTGGAGAAGTGGTTGACAGACTATGCTTTTGACACCATGGATGCAGTACAGGATCCTGACACCCCAGAGCCAAAGAAGAAGAAGAAACCCAAGGAGGTTGATGGCGTATTTCACTTTCACTGAAATCTTGGTAGTAAGTAGGGAACATACTCTCTCAGCAACACCTTGACATGTTCAGACTTAAGTTAGTTTTTATATTCCCCAATAAGCATGTTGACCTTGTTGAGTGGTGGTGTTTGTATGAACATCTGCCAAGATCTCAGAGTGTGCAGTGTGTGTGCCAGGCTGCAATACACCAAGGGAGGGAGGGAGGGAGGAGGAGTGAGGTGCACCTATGTGTTGGCATTGCCGTGGAGAGCACGTAGTAGGTTGGTTCTGTGCCTCATTAGTGACTGAAAAATGTTCCTTATAATTTCCTGATTCTGGGGTTTCATGGCTTCTCATGTTTTAAGCTTCAGTTTCTGGTGGTGATCATTCAAGCACTTGGAAGAAACCCTTCACCAAAGAATATCCCAGAACAAGACAGAGACTTTTTTATTTTACTTATATGGCTACTTTAAGTAGAACCCGCTTCATTGCACAGTCTTTTGCTCAATAGTACCATGCTTTGATCTGTGAAACACAGTGAGACCTGAGGGAGACAGGGTAAGAAGCAGACCATATGAGTGATAGTCAAACCAGTTGTTATATATATGCATATGTATATATAAATATATATTTGCCCTTTCCTCAAGTAAGCAAACATTTGCAGCTGTAGTGTTATGAAGCTCTATGATGATGATGAACATCAAATAGCAGTGATCAATTTTGTGTTAGAGCTATTTATTGTTTGTGAAGTTTATAGTTGTTTGTGTGAGAGGTTCTCTATAGCTGCATTATGATTTTGTGTTTGGATCAGTGACTTGGTAAGTTTTCCAATCTGTCTTTTATAAAGACCTTCATCTTTTAGAGTTGAATGATTAATAATGACATATTTCATTAATGGAAATCTGTTGTGTTAAAGTCACCTACACAAGGGTGAGGAAGGTAGTGGAGGCTTCCTTGCCAGGGTCCTCACACCTCACAAGCCCTAATAATGAGGCTGACTGGGGCCACAGGGAAGGTTACTCTGTCCCTCCAGAACCAACACTTCCCCACACTTTTCATTGAAAACACACGGCATTGTAGGAAAAATATCTCTTTTCAATAATGCTTAGGGAGCAGTAAATTGTGGCTACAGCACAATATTATTTCTACATATACATATATGTGCTTATAATGCAATTATTTTTATGCTATTTTGCAATAATGGTCTATTTAAAGTGATGCGAAAATGCAAGCAAAATTACGTTAAACGTTTCTTCTTAAATCCTCGATGAATTAGTTCGTATCTTAACCATAAATTAACATGATTTTAAAATCATACTGATTTTTAAGAGTTGTTGTGGTTGCTGTTATGTGAAAGTTTACTGTTGCAAGTGAAGTGTCTCACCACCGTTATATCCAAGGTGGTCACTGGTGTGTGTGTAGAGGCACCACCAATGGCCTGCCTGGTGCACCGGCTCACTAGGTCTTGTGTGATGAAGGAGCTCCTGCAGACAGTATTATTTGATATTATTGACTTGGATTTGATTAATGCTAAGTGAAGGAAAGGAATAGTCTTGGTTGCACTTTTTAACTTTTTAAAGGGGAAGTTATTATTATTTCACATGAATACCAAGCTGGTGTATGTATGTATGTATGTAAGTATATATGTATGTTTGTATGTATGTAAAACCAGTTATTGGATCATGATTTTTGGAGTTGTGGCATTATATCAGTATATTTTTCATTGGTGAGATGAATTTTTAGAGTTCATTGTTCCTGTCACACAGGTTCCACAAGTCTCAGAAGTGCTTTGATAATTTTTCCATAGTGGGATTATCCCCTGTAAGATTAGGATGTAAAGTTTTCATGTTTATTTTATTTTTTTCTACAAATTATATATTCAAGTTGAAAAGTTAAATCCTTAAGGAAGATAATAAGTTTTGTATTAATTGACAAGTAATTTTCATATAATTTGCTTTATCATTTTATGCTTCTTAAGTGGTTACTCTGATGTGATAAATCACAAGTATTAGTTCACTTCGGTTACAGAATACGGCAGGTTTTTTATTATTATTATTTATTTGTTTTCTTTGTTTTCTTTTTTGTGGGGGTGGGGGATTGCGTGTAAAGGTAATGGTGTAAGCATGTTAAACCTTATAAGTGGTCAAGGTCAGTGATATATTTTGTCTGATGGCAGTAATGAAGTTGTGGCTACATGCTGTATTTTAATGTGGATATGTGATCAGGAGCCAGCTGTTAGGGAGAAGCAAAAACAAACAAAGACATAGATAGGTCAAGGATCCAAACAGGTGAAATGAACTACCTGAGAAATACCTGTGGTGGGAGAATAATTGAATGATGAAAGTAATGAAAGTCTACAACAGTTTTGGTATGTCAAGTAAAGTTGAAGGAATGAAAATACAGTGGTGCCTCGCATTACGAGTTTAATTCGTTCCATTACCAAGCTCGTTTTACGATTTGCTCGTTTTGCAAATCAATTTTCCCCATTGAAATTAACTGAAATATAATTAATCTGATCCAAATCCCATAAACCACCCCCCCAAAAAAAAGTTTCAAAACAGAAAATGTGAAGGTACAAGACTAAGGACAATTAAAAAAAAAACACTCAATATCTTCTTACCTTTATGAACTTATTCAGATCACCTCAAACAGTTATGACACTGAATTACAGAAAAGAATAAGAATTTTTTTTTTTTTAAGTTACATAAGAAATGAGGAGACTGCAAGAGGCCAGTTAATGACCTATACGAGGAAGCTCCTTGTCCCCCACCCTTGGAATAATCCAATATTTAGCCATCCCACCTGTCATCCCTATCCATACTCTGATCCAACCGTCTTTTAAAGCTACCTATTGACTCAGCACTTACTACGTGTCTACCCAGCCTATTCCAATCGTTCACAACTCTGTTAGTGAACCAATATCTACCTATGTCTGTCCTGAATCTAAGTTTTTCTAGCTTGTACCCATTTCCACGTGTCCTATCCTAACTACTAAATTCTAAAACCTGATCAATGTTTCCCTTATTAATTCCTTTTACCCATTTGAAAACCTTAATCATATCCCCCTCTTGCCCTCCTCTCTAGGTTTTGTTACGTTTAGTTAGGTTTGGTTGGGTTAGTTTTGGTTAGACTTATGCTATGTTAATTTAGAAGCTATCAAATGTTTTCTATTACTAAAAGTAGGGGATTGTGTGAGGTGCAGACGCCATTTTCTTTGGTAGCCACATACCATTCTGGTGAAGATGTAAAAGTTAACTGAAAAAAATTGCTTTGTTAGCATAGTCTTCTCAGAGCTGCAGTTAAATAAACCTAACCAAACTAACCCAATCAAACCTAACTAAACGTAACTAAACCTAACTATAAACCTAACTTAACCAAAAGAAAAATAATTTGCTTTCTTTTTTTTCTGTAATTTATCGGCATAACTGTTTGGTGTGATCTGAACAAGTATCTGAGGTTGAATTTGCAGTGCATTATAAAGGTAAAGAGATATTGAGTGGTTAAGGAAACTAATCTTTACCTAATAGTCACAGAGAATGCAAAAGAAATAATATAAACTGGTTTTATTAATTTATTACTTTAAAGATGGGATGATTTGTGAGCGAGGAAGACGATGGAGCAGTGGAGGAGGATTGTTATAGTTTGGAAGGTCCACTGCACGAGTTCCTTTCTCATGTTTATCAATGATTTCCTTCTTAATTTCTATCGTTATTATCTTTTTCTTTTTCTCAGAACTTTTCTTTGCACTAGTCTTAGGATCCATGGTAACACAACTACAGTAATTATTATAAAATAATGGCAAAAATACGCACTAAACTAAAAGAAAAACACTGGGAAAACACAATAGTGATGCTTCCACAACAAGATATCCATGTGAACTGAGCGAGTGGTTCTCACACTTGTCGGAAGTGTGTCTGCGAGTCTAGCAGTCACTGAATGAACCACGCTCGTAGTGCGGATTTCTACAAATTACTCATTATATGGTGCACTCGTAATGCTGAGGTTCCATTGTATAGAGTGGTTGAGGTTGAGTGAGATGACTAATGGAGAGTATATGAGTGTAATGGATGTAGTGAGTGCAAGGTGAAGAGTACCAAGGAAATGGGAGGACAGAGTGCTAGAACATGTGGAAGAACAATAAGTGAGGTTTAGAGCATGCAAGGACAGGAGTAAAGGGACGCTTCTGTGTTAGCAATCCCCTGTGGATAGTGTTTAAGAACAAGTGTCATAGATAGATCGGTCTGCTTCAATCTTCTTACAATTTTTTTTTTATTTATGTATAACTTATTTTGTCTTATTGCATTGCCTAACTTTCCTCTGTACTATATGTGTCTCTGAACTAATGTAATATCATCATTTTCACTTGATTCTGCAGTGTCTCCAAAGTTTTTGAATAGCTCCTTAGCAGCAAGTCTCAATGAGAAAAGAAAAACATACACATACACAATGCCGTGACTCAAGTGCCACTGAAACAGGATATAATGATGACAGTTTTTAGTATATAATGCTGGCACTCACCACAAAGAGGCCAGTGATGTGAAGCACCTTGTGTTGTGCTGCCTGGCCTTGCCTTCCTCCCTCTTGACTGTGCCGGGATGAGCCTCTCACTGCACCAGCCAGAACTGTTTACAGATCAGTCATTCTTGATGTTATCTTGTCTGGTGATATTCATGCAACACAAAACATAAACTCTGTAAATACTACTGTGATGCCGAAATAAAATGTCCAGTCTCAGGAAAGCATTTAATGTCTACACCATGCAGTACATTCACCCTGAGAACATAGCTGTCTTGGATGATGAAACACTTTAATGTACAGAATCATTTCTTAATCTGGTCTGGGTAGAAGTGTGTTGCCTGCCAGCCCAGACCAGTCTATAGTAGCTGCCACATGTGTGGTCTTTTAAGATTTGTCACCTGGTTACTATTAATTGGAAAAAGGAAAGTTCTTTAAAGAGACCTAGTGAATGTCAAAACAAAAAGGAAATTGAAAACATTATCCTTAATCAAATACATTCTGGACAGGATCTTCTCAGGCATATTGGGCAAATTTTCTGTGATATTCCTGGAGGTTATGCAGTTATCGTAACAAAATATTACCTACCTCTTCACAACAGTCTGCAGTATGATTTTAATATAGCTGGGTGGAAATGTCCCATATTTTACTAATGCTATTTGTATAAAAATGAAGCACACTGATGCAAATTGAGTGAAGGAACATTACTGCAATTTGTTATCAGCAAGGCATTGTCAACATCATGGTTGTACATGTGTATGTTGTCATCTCTGTAACTAAACTACAATAACACTATGCTGCTTTGAGAGATTACCCAAAAACAAGGGGCTGAGGAGACAAGATTTTATGCATCAAACTAGCAATAAGTACTGGTAGATTGCATTAAATTGGCCATGTAAAGAGAAGGGATAAGAATGACCATGTGAAGCCTAATATTTTAAAGTGGGAAGCAGAATACCAGGTTGGCTATATGGACATGAACTTAAGTCCTGAGCAGAGATCTAGAAACTTGAGAACTTGGCAGAAAGATTGGACAAAACTGAGGCTTGGTCAGTTGGTATCAGATGACTGAAATCTGATCTGTCAATATGGAACCTGCCTTTCTAAACACTATTGATAATGAGAAGGAAGATCAACAGGTTCATGTATTGATTTTTTTCTTCTTCGTCATTTGAGGTCTCTACTCATTTTGTATTCACTTCATCCATTGCTTCTGCTGATCAACTTATGCACTTTTCTGTCTGTCTCTATATTTAATTGAGGGAAAAAAATATATTGTAGAACTTTACTGAGGAATTGAACACAAAGCAATAAGATAAGGATCGTAACACAACAATGAGTTAATGCAGCAAGAAACTGAAACTTTTTCATATAAATCATTGCATCTATTATTTTTTTTAGTGATGTATCAGCAGATGTATTTTGTGGAGTTTGAGTCTCATTAATGTGCAGACAAACAAAACTGCAACATACGAAGGCCTGACTTGGGGTGCTATGCAAGAAAATACACACACACACACACACACACACACACACACACACACACACACACACACTCAGGTGACAGCCAGTCCAAATTTAATGGTGATCAAAATGGGTGACAACAATCACCAGTGATAGTTGTCAGTTATCAAGTTCCTATTATGTGTATCAGAAGAAAAATAATCGTTTGACCTTCTCACACTGGTTTGTCTGAAGTGATAAGGTTGCATTTGTATATTGTAACACCATTAGGACTGTATCACATATATAAACACTTTTATTAATTTGTCTGAGTAGGAAATGTAACTGTGTTGTGGTATCATCTGTCTGATCATGTTTGTAATAAGGGAACACAAACTTATTATAATGTGTTGGCAGCAGGCATTAATGACACCTGTTCTGTGATTAATTAAGGCAGGTGTGCACCGTTATAATGGGGAGTTGCAGACTAGTAAACAGCAACCGTCACTTATTATTGTCCAGATAGAGATGCATCAACTTGTGTAGGGTTTCTGTGGTGTGTGGAAAGTCAAGTCTGAGGTCTGATGGTCTTCTGAAGGTCTGTCTTTGTCACTATTGAGATTGCATGTTACTGAGTCTTAAAGTACTCACATCAATGAAGTGTTTTTTTATTTCTATTTTCTGTGAAAAGGTGAATTGAGAGTATTTTGTACCAAATTAAAGTCTAGATATTCATGGAATTGCTGAGGGAGAATGACTGACATAGGGTTGTATTTTAGACCTGTAATGGAATGTATTGCAGCTCTTTATTATTATAATAGATATATATTAAATTATGACAGTATTTTACTTACCAGCTTGGGGCCTCTTACCTCTACCTACCTATATACCATCTATGTATATTTACGTACGTCCTTCACACAGCAGAATAAGAGGATGTGAAGGAAGGCGCCTCATGACCGTGTGTTTCCTCCGGGGTAAGAGTGACACAGGTGGCATACAACCAGCTCCTGTAAGGCAACAGGTCTGCTCTGCCAAGCATCAATGTCTGTTGATGTGTTCTTAGTATCATGGTGACATCAAAGAATCATTGATGTACAAAGCTCCTAACCTAACCCTTTTTCCATCTTCTGCACATAGCTCTAACAAACAACCTTTGGATTGTTCCCTAATAACAAATCTGTTACAGTTGTGCAGCCTTCACTATGCATGGCAGTACCTACTATGCAGTTGTACCTTTTATTATTAATTTATTGATACATAAGGTAGCCATAAAATCAGACCATTTTATATATCTGTATAAAGTACAGTAATCTTTGCTGTGTTAATAAAATATACTATTTCAATCATCAAATATGAATACTTATCCATTGATTTGATTAGGAAGGTATTGAAATACTTGTATAAGTTATATTGCAACCATTCTTTATTGATCTACCTCATACACAGAGTTCCTTCACTACACAGTGCTAACACACAGGTACTAATGCCTGCCTCCACCACAAAACACACTGGTTCTAAATTTAAACCCATGAAGAGAGTTGTGTCAGGCTTTAAGGATTCAGCTTCATAACTTAACATTCTTTTGCACACACTGATTATAAGAACTTCAGTTAATTCATACTTTGTTTAAACAAATTCTTATTAAATTAGTTATTTCATTACCTCATGTAACTTAACATTTCAAAACCTTTCACTGGTGAAAATGTTGCCTGTATAGTGTGTATTACTTCCGTGCATGGCACTATGATTTGTTTATAAATCTTACTGTATATACAATACATCAAGGTGGTGTTCTGGTAAGGCACTTTCAATATGCACTGAAACCCTACAAAAGCCATGATCAGTCACGTCATTCATCTCATACATGTGTGCTGATAAGTCTCTGAGTCAAGAACTTAATTGCAGCAGAGGAAATGACTAAAATGGCTAGGACTGTCTTTTACATAAACTCCACCTATTAGTACTACTCATAGATTATATGGCTTTTCTGTGTACAAACAAATGAAGTGATTGTTGAGTAACACTTCACCACTTCCTGAGTGTTTACTGGTCATTAGCAAAGCCTTCCATCTGTCCTCATTACAACACTCATCTCTCCATCCTAACTTAATACTCAAAACATAGTGACTGGGCAAGAATCCAATGAAACTGAACCTTTATTTCAATCATGAAAATGTATCTACGCCACAAACATGGGGATGGAGTACATGATTCTATTTTTGCATCCCCATCCCTCCTCTCAGCTATGCCTCTGTCCCAGCAGTGCCACTTGAAAGCAAAGGGAAGAATTGGAACAACATTCTAAATAACTTTAAATGATTAACAACAAATACATAAACTGCTGATATTTTGCAAGGGTGAGCCACACTTTTATATGAAGAACAAAATGTACATCATCCATGACAGAGAAGTGAGCGGATCACTCACTGGCTCGTCATGGTGGTGTGTGGCTCTGGATAAACACCAATACTATACATACATAAGTAATACACAAATTTTCTGCAGTATAACCAGAATAATAATACATCAAAAATATAATGGATTCACAGAATAACAATACAGTATACGTATATGTGTACTTAGTCTAAGGTTTCGTATATATATATAATTTGGCTGAATGTCATCACAATCATTAAGGGAAGTTATTTGTATGTGTCTTGTTGAACACCAATTACAAATGTCAGTATTTTAAGATGAAGGCAATTAGACTTATTTTGAGCATTTGGGAGAACATGGAATCAAACTCAATTGTACACTTATATAAGTTGACATTTCCAATAACTTATCTTAAAAACCATCACACTATTGATATATATATTTTTACACATTATATTAAATATAATGCATTTGAAGGGGCACAATGGGCAACAAATTAAATTAAACAGATTCGTGAATTCCCACCTATAATAAACAACAATTTAGATAATATTCACAAAATACAAAGATGTGCCTGTGTGCTGTCTGATTATCACAATTTGTAAATGTTGAGAGGAGCACCTATGATCAAATTTTTTTTATATATTTATATTTTCCGATTACTGTTTGGTGCAATGAAAGCCAAGTATTGCCTGCCATCCCTTACCCTTCACCTACTGGGCTTCGGGTAACACTAAGTACAAGGTGATGATATAAGTTCACTTGTCCTACTCGTCGATGCACAGGGGGAAGGAGGTGGGGTGCATTTTTGTGGTAGGCTACAGTTTATGTGGCCCATGGATGGTAACGATTCAGATTTATATTCTTTCAAGTTAATCAGTTTTATCACATTGCAATTTTTTTTTTATTCCCCCCCAGTATGTTTCGGCAGGTTATGTTGTATGACATATTTACATAGGTATTCAGATTTTTTTTTTATGCCCATCATCTTCCTCTTCATCCCCTGCCCCCCACGAGCTTATTGGCACTGATTGCTCCCCCTACCCCGTGTGTGTGTGTGTGTGTGTGCGTTGAACAAATTAATGTACGATGAAACAGTCACTAAACAGCCGTAATAAAGTGAATATAATAAAGACAATAATAACATTTGTGATGCAGCGGATCTTAATCAAGGTTTCAACACAAGCCCGTCCAACACTCCACGAGTTTTATATTTTTACATCGATCACCACAACAACTGGCCTTTTCACATCGTTTCCAAACCATTGTAAAATAAAAAAAAAAAATTTGAATTCACCCTTTCATCAAAAACACTCGAATATTTAATGACCTAAGGCTTCTTTTACTGCATTCAGCGGCAGATTAGCAACAAAAAGCGGCGGTCTGCTCTTCCTCTTCCATACACAAGCTCAATCTAGCGCCGTAGCCTGTTTTTTCAACGCTCTCCGCACTATGGAATTCTTTAGTTGCTATAGTGAAGGCGCTTGTTGGAGGGTTTGAATAGGATGGAAGCTGTGAGGGAAATAAGACCGTTGACCGCCTCTCGCAACCACCAGACCAGTCACTGAAGACCCCGAAGACCCTATGAAGTGGGTCTTTACGCCATCAACCGCCCATCACATCACAGTCCTGCCGCTCCCCTCACACTGTCCACTCATCGGCACTTTTCTTCCTTAAATCTATGAAAATATATCCCCAAGACTTGAGAGGCGGGTGCGAGTTTTGAGAAATTTTTGCGCTACATGATAACGCAAGGACGTTGGCGTGGAGCAAGACCTACAGCGGCCTTAACTGCGGAGGAAAAGACGTCTTCTAGTCCCTGTTGACTCTTGGCTGAGCATTCCACGTACTTGGAGAGACGATGACGCTTGGCTAGCTTCTTGCCATCACGGGAGGTAAGTACTTCCAAATTCCTTACGTCCATCTTGGTGCCTGTTGAGAGGAAGAAGAATAAATAGTAGTAGTAGTAATTTCGGAGAGAAGTAAAACATATTCTTTGTTGCATGTCCTTTAGAAAGATATGAAAAAAACATTAAAGAAATTTAAGGAGCAAATATTAGTTTCAGGAACGACATAAAAGCAGTGTAAAAGGAGGCGGGGTGTAAAGGTAAAGCCTCCGCCGCCTCTCCCTCTGAAGCTGATCTGGCGCGTGGATGACACTGATCTGATTCATGAAGCTAAACTGTGTAACCATTGCGTCGTCTTGCTTGTGACAAAGGTGTGAGTGGCGTGCAGAGTGTGTTAACCAGACCAGGAAAGCAGGATGGTCATGCGTACTGTGTTTGTGTTCACGAGGATGAAGGAAGTTGGAGCGGGAAAAAAGTAAACAAATCTAACCAACTTGTCTACTCTATCGAGCATGGTAAGTAAGAAACTTTATTTATTTTCCCTTAATTGTTCTTATATTCTTGACTTTATTCATGGTCAGAATCATCAATATAAGTTAAGGAAATATCTTGTACTATTTTTTGATCTGGTAACCTATAGTATTTAACATGAGGCAAACTTAATCATTCTAATAACCTACAAAAGTTGATAATTCATTTTAATAGCATGCATTGACTTGGGATGTTGGATGCAACTTTGTAATTATAATGGTTTATGAATCATAGTTAGTTTATCTTTCGCTCATCTAGTTTGGTTAGGTTAGGTTAGTAGTAGTAGTAATATTAGTAGTAGGTTAGGTTAGATTAGATTAGATTAGATTATTATTATTATTATTATTATTATTATTATTATTATTATTATTATTATTATTATTAGTAGTAGTAGTAGTAGTAGTAGTAGTAGTAGTAGTAGTAGAAGTAAGGTAAGATTAGGTTAGGTTAGTAGTAGTAGTAAGGTAAGGTTAGTAGTAGTAGTAATAGTAATAGTAAAGGACGAGCAGGAGAAACAAAACACAACACATTTTTTCATAATTCCTGTGGCATGAAACACAAATCCTCGAAAAAATAAAAACACAAACAAAAAACAAACATTCCACAAAACAAAACCTAACAAAAGGAAAACATAAAAAAAAAAAAACCATGAAAGGCTTGTTAGCGGAATTTTCACACGTTTGAATAAGATTTTTTTTTTTAACAGATTTCGTCAGCCATCAATTTATTACAACTTTTTTTTTATATTGGTAAATTTATCTGTATTCTACAATATAGATTCTCTTTTTTTGTATCCTTTAAAAGAAAAACAAATCAGACAGCTATTAGTTACATTCACAAAGGAGTTAAATAACTTATGGCGTCGTTTGAATATTAATCTTTATCGTTTTAAAAATAACCCTTTGAGATTACCGATTTCCTGTTTCCGTTCGTGTTGTCATTCCTAACTGAATATAACTTCATGAATCTGAATTACTGGTCTTACAAGTATTGGTTAATTATTGATGTATTAAATCAATTGTTACTGTTCCCAATGTGTAATTACTGTTCGGTGATTGTATTATTCGTATTGATCTCTTGTCATATATTATTTACATCTATTTTTTCTTTTCTTTTTCTTGCTTGCTTTATTTCTGAATTAATCTTTTTGTTTATTATTCACATTTTATTATCTTATCATTGTTGATCAGTTGTTGCTGACTCAAAATTTCTTTTAATTTTCTTATTAACTTGCATATTTATCTATTTACTAATCTAAACACTAGTTAGTTGTTTGAATTATTTATACATTTACTTCTAGATCGGTTTATCTGTTTACATATTTACTCTTAATTCCTTTATTCTATTTGCTATATACCAGAGAGAGAGAGAGAGAGAGAGAGAGAGAGAGAGAGAGAGAGAGAGAGAGAGAGAGCGAGAGAGAGCAGTGTGGGCAGTGTGATAGAGGCGTGAGGGAAACTGTGGGGAAGAATCTGAGGTAACTAAGGAAAGGCAAGTTTGAAGACACGTTAGGGAAACTGTTTAGAAAATTGAAACATTAGAAAAAGCAGAGGATGAAAGTTGGTTGGTGTTGGATTAATGGAGGATATAATGCATTAAGACTTGAGTTAGGGGTTCGTGGACTTAGGTGAGGGTTAGGGGCTTAGCTTAGGGCTTGTGGGAGCTTGGGTTAGGACTTCTGGGGTTGGGTTAGGGCTTCGGGGCTTGGGTTAGGGCTTGTGGGCTTTGTTTAGGGCTCTAGGCTTGGATTAGGGCTTTTAGGCTTAAGTTAGGGCTTTGGGTGTCTTAGGTTAGGCTTGTGAGGGTTTGGGCTTACCGACGAGAATGATGGGCGCCTTTGGGCAGTGTTGTTGAAGTTCTGGCAACCATTTCGAAGAGACATTCTCGAAGCTGGCTCGGTTGTCCAGAGCGAAGCAAACTATGAACACGTTGGTCTGTGGGTGTGTGAAGAGGTGTGCGTGAGTAAGGATGGGAGGAAGGTACGTACACACACATATACATACATACATACATACATGTATTCAAAGGTAGAGAGAGCATTCAACATCATTGCAACAGAGAATACATTAATTAAAAGCAAGTCGATTAAAAATGATTATGAAAACTCATGACCCCTGCACTCTCTCTCTCTCTCTCTCTCTCTCTCTCTCTCTCTCTCTCTCTCTCTCTCTCTCTCTCTCTCTCTCTCTCTCTCTCTCTCTTTCTCTCTCTCTCTCTATCGCCGCCATCGCCGCAGTCTCGTGGGAGGGAGTGACGATGTGCATTTTTTTCGTCTTTTTTTATGCAATTTCAATCGGGAATCAATAGTGCTCTTTCCCTCCTCTTGTCCTACCTACCCACCATGCACGTGTACCTCATACCTCATACCCACCACCTCATACCTAATACCTGCTATCTACTACCTAATACCTCACCTTTCATATCCTACTTACCTCTAGCCACTCCTTCCGGGGTTCATTATCTTGTTATCACCTTTTACTACCTGTCTTTTACCTGATACCTGTTGTTACCTGATACTTCACCTACACCTGATATCTATGTAGTATTAACACCTCCTACCTGTAATTAATCTTCCCTAGCTGGTGATGGAGAGACCAGATTTAGATGATAATAAGAAGTAGTTAGGTTAGGTTATCAATTGGTTATTTATTTATTTATGTATTCTTTTTTGTGTATTCATGGAGGGATTGAAGAGGCTTTCGAGGTAGTGCGCGTCCCCTTAAAAGAGGTGACGTACAAGTGACGTGGTCTGGTCAGGGGTCGTTGTCAGTTGTGTTCGGTTCGCAAAGTTTCATCTTCCAACGGGGTAACTTTTCCATCGCTGTGTTTTTCCACCCAAATGAAAGCAGGGCAGTGACATGAAAGAAAAACCCGAGAGAGCGAGAGAGAGAGAGAGAGAGAGAGAGAGAGAGAGAGAGAGAGAGAGAGAGAGAGAGAGAGAGAGAGAGAGAGAGAGAGAGAGAGAGATGGAAAAATGAAATCGACAACCATTCTCATACATTTTTTTTTCGATTTCCCTTTGCGGTTTGTATTCTCCTGCTTGACCTGACGATCTTCACCTCTGCTGCACGAGGGAAGGTCAAGGGGAAGTAGAGGTGATAGATAACCATTATTTACTATTAAACGTTCTAGTGAGACAAGTGACAAGCGTCGTAATTGGTCAAAATCCATTATGTTTTGTATCCTGATTTGTTTTCTATTCTAGTTTGTTCTCTATCTTGATCTATTCTCTGGCCTGGTTTTCAAGGTCAGGAGTTTGCACCTCAGTAATTGGGAGTCATTTGGCGGGAGAGGTAAAGTATCGCTCTTCAGGCGTTCTTTGGGGATAGAACTGAACTTTTCTCTCATTCTTTTGGGATTAAATTGAACTTCTCTCACGTTCTTTGGCGATAAAATTTAACTTCTCTCGCGTTCTTTGGGGATAAATTTGAACTTTCCTCGCATTCTTTGGGGATAAAATTGAACTTCTCACGTTTTTCAGGGATCAAACTGTACTTCCCTCTTGTTCAAATAAAGGTGAAGGGATGAACGTAATAAAGATGAAGATGAACGCAATAAAGGTGAAGAGATGACGTAATAATGATAAAGGTGAAGTGATAACGCATTAAAGGTGATGAGATGAACGCAAATAAAGATAATAAAGGTGATGAGATGAACGCAATAACAATAAAGGTGAAGATATGAACTTAGTAAGGAAGCAAGAAGAAGAAGAAGTAGTAGAAGTAGTAGAAAAAGAAGAAGAGGAGGAGGAGGAGGAGAAAGATGATTAAAACCAAAACATTGATTGCGTAAAACTTGTTATTATTGAGCATGGATGAAAATAGAGAAAAACACGATAGAAAAAAGAAAAAAAAAACTACTTCTGGAAACTTTAAAAGAATACTATAAAAAAAACATTAAAAAAAACATGTTTATAAAAAAAAATACCACTTCATTCAACATATATGAACGATATAAAAAGAACGAAGAACGAAGGGTAAAAAAACTGAGCCAAAAAGAGAAAAGAAAATAATGTAGAGCAAAATATATATCGTAGTGGCACATTAGAGTTACCGTGAAAAATATAAAAGAAATATATAGACGACAAAAAAGAAAAGAAAAGAAGTATTAGGTACGTATTCACTCTAGTCTCTCCGGTAAAAGGTTTTAAAGTGGAAAGGAAAATTAAAAAAGCAAAAAGAGTTACTAGTTTTAGAGGTAATCCAGTATTCCTGAGAGAGAGAGAGAGAGAGAGAGAGAGAGAGAGAGAGAGAGAGAGAGAGAGAGAGAGAGAGAGAGAGAGAGAGAGAGAGAGAGAGAGAGAGTGAGTACATGGAACAAGGGAATATTGACATTATGTGGGGGTAGGGGTGGGTGGAAGGCATTGCAACGAATATCACTGGTGGGAAGAAAGGAAATGAGAGAGAGAGAGAGAGAGAGAGAGAGAGAGAGAGAGAGAGAGAGAGAGAGAGAGAGAGAGAGAGAGAGAGAGAGAGAGAGAGAGAGAGTTTTCTTAAACGTAACCGAACTTCTGTTAATTTTACTAATTGATGGCCACCACTCCTGGAAACTTTCTTCTTCTCTCTCTCTCTCTCTCTCTCTCTCTCTCTCTCTCTCTCTCTCTCTCTCTCCTCTCTCTCTCTCTCTCTCTCTCTCTCTCTCTCTCTTGTCATTCATCTTCATCTCCTTTAACAGTTTTTCATCATCGCTATGCACATACACACATTCTCTCTCTCTCTCTCTCTCTCTCTCTCTCTCTCTCTCTCTCTCTCTCTCTCTCTCTCTCTCTCTCTCTCTCTCTCTCTCTCTCTCTCTCCCCCTCTCAATGCTGACGTTCCCACACGACGCGATGATGTAATATAGATTGGCGATAGATGCAGATGTGAGAGAGAGAGAGAGAGAGAGAGAGAGAGAGAGAGAGAGAGAGAGAGAGAGAGAGAGAGAGAGAGAGAGAGAGAGAGAGTAATAGCATCTAATTAACTTGGAAGTACTGCCAAGTTTCCAAGAACAGGTAAATGCACACACACACACACACACACACACACACACACACACACACACACACACACACACACACACACACCTGTACTAGAAACTCACAGGTAAACTAGGTAACTAAATGTAGGAGAAATATCATTAAACACACCTAGAGAAAGAAGAAAAAAACCCCTAAAAACTAAAGCCAAAAATAATAATAATAGTAATAATAATAAAAATAATCAGGTTACTAAGAGACAAGGGAGAGGAGGCGGTGGCCGAGTGACTAAGACATACATACATACATC
>JAPQNM010000042.1:12826814-12830248 GCA_029783475.1 Metacarcinus magister
CATAGCTCGAATGGGGGATCTTATGATAGCGGCAGGCGTGTAGGTGTATCTTGCTCTCTTATCTTGTATACAACTCCTCTACCTGCTCACATCGCTCACTCACACACTCACTCACTCACTCACTCACTCACTCACTCACTCTCACTGTAACTACGACTACAAGAGTATATGTGAGCTGTTTCATGTTAACTATAAATAATATGATTGACAGTGAATTTCTTAAGTGGGTACTCATTCATAACTTAGTCACTGCTGCGGCGTATCTTTTGTATTTATAAAGCTAATTATAGGCCCCAAAATTTCGTTAGCTGAACTAAGGAAGAAAATCGAGGGAAATTTATTCATTGGACTTGTAGAAACACCTAAATTGATTATTTTTCAATGTGTTTTGTTTTTCATCACGTTTTCTTTGAGTTAAGGAGAAATTACATCGTTTTTAAGTCTATGATACAAGTTTCTATGTAATTCTATGTAATTTTTTTGCTTCTTCCTTGCTTAAGTTTGCTACAACATCCGCATTTATTTCCTTCCGTCTTGCTTCTTTCTTACTCTCCATCTCTGTTTCTAAGTTAAATATTCACTCCCTTCTGCTTCAGCCACTCCCTGCTGGTGCATTTCTCGTCTACCTACTTCCTGTTCACATCCGGCTCCTGCATTCTAATGGACGGGATTAACTTACGTATCTAAACCAACTCACAAACTTATGCCAAAATATAGTTACTTTATGGCTTTCATTACACTAGAAACGTATGTGTAAGTGAACACGGAAACCATATCGTTCTCTCTCTCTCTCTCTCTCATCTCTCTCGTTTCCTTCCTGTGGTTTTGTTTCGTGGAAAAAAATAAATATTAGAGAGGGAGAATGAACAACTGCTGGCTTACGACTGAATGCACTGGTATTTTCCGACTTAGTTTGGGAAAAAATTAGGATTTGTGACGTAAATAGACAAGGTTTAGTAATGGTTTGTGGTCCCGGGAAAAGCAAAGATTTGTCGACTGTGGAGCAACGTGATATTTTAGTCTTGGCAAGAAAATATAAAGAGACTGCTAGCTTAAATGCAGTATATTGTTATTGTTATGTGTTATTGTATTGTTATTGGTATTGTTATTGTATGATTATTATTGTTATTATCATTATTATCTATTAGAAACGAGATAAAATGATGGAAGAAAGGAAATGAGAGAGGAGAGAGAGAGAGAGAGAGAGGAGAGAGAGAGAGAGAGAGAGAGAGAGAGAGAGAGAGAGAAAAGACGATTAGATTCAACGGATTTCCTTCAAGACGTGAAAAAAATACAAAGAAACTGATAAATGTACGAACACTGATAATAATAATAATAATAATAAATAATAGTAATAATAATAATATAGTATAGTAATAGTATAATAATAATAATAATAATAATAATAATAATAATAATAAACTCTTTTCTTTCGCTATTTGAACATAAAAGGCACAAAACAGGACTTATACATATTTAACACTATAAGGATCTATGGGTGTGAAGGGGCACGGGAACGGGGCGGGGGCGGGGCGGGCGAGGCAGGGCGGTGACGGGGCAAGGATGGGAGGTGAAGGGCGAATTGTGTGTGTGTGTGTGTGTGTGTGTGGTGTGTGTCCTCACTATAATACCACAGCCCATCCCACTGCACCCCACCCACGCCCCGCCCCACGCTACGCCCACACACACACACACACACACATACCGTAACAGTCACATCCGGAAAGCTGCTGCTGCGTGTGTGGTGTGTGTGTGTGTGTGTGTGTGTGTGTGTGTGTGTGTGTTGGTATGAGTTTACCACACCATGCAGGTGTACACACACACACACACACACACAACACACACACACACGACACACACACACGAGTGTAGAAATGACGTCACTTTAGGGTGCGGTGTTGGTCCCTCCCTTCTTTCCCTTCCTTCCTTCCTCCCTTCCTTCCCTTCCCTCACTTCCCTCCCTCCTTCCTTCCTTTCCTTCCCTTCCCCTTACATTTTTTCTCTTCTCTCTCTCTCGTCTCTCTTCTCTCTCTCTCTCTCTCTCTCTCTCTCTCTCTCTCTCTCTTCTCTCTCTCTCTCATCTCTCTCGTCTCTCTCGTCCCTCCATGCCTTCCCTCTTCCACATCCCTTCCTTCCCCTTCCATCCTCTTCTCTCCCTTCCCCTCCCCACAATTCCTCTCAATATAATTCCTTCCCACTATCTTCTTTCTTTTTTCTCCCTCTTCCCTCCTTCTCCCTTCCCTCCCTTCTTTCTCCTCAATGTTCCTTCACTCTCCTCCCTTCCTTCCCCTTACTCTCCCTCCCTTCTCTAGTCTCCCTTATCTCTTTTTCTCAAATACTATTCTTGTACACTCTCTCTCTCTCTCTCTCTCTCCTCATCTCTCTCTCTCTCCTCTCTCTCTCTTCTCGTCTCTCTCTCTCTCATACATACCATACATCTCTTCCCCATCTCCTCGCCCTCCTCCTCACGATCCTCTCGTCTTCTTCCCCTTCTCCCACTCTCTTCATTCGACTACAATATAAGGGGCTACTCTAGAACTACCACTCTCCCCTCTCCTCGCTCCTATCCCTCCCTCTCAACTGTATGAGCGAAAACTAGATCACCCCATCTTCATCTACTCACTCATTATTATCTCGTTTTTGTCTCTGTCTCCCTCCCCACTTATGACGGATCTGAAATCCTCTCCTCCTCCTCCTCCTCCTCCTCCTCCTCCTCCTCCTCCTCAGGGTCAAAAAGATCACCATAGGGGCATACTTGTAGCGTTGCGAACTTCGCTCTTTGCGTGTAGCAGGGGGACTCATACTCCGGGCACTCCTCCCTCGCTTCCCTCTCCCCCATGTGGGTCCTCGGGTCCGCACGCACAAGTACACCGAGGTTTGTATAAATAAGATTATTTATTCTGGGATGTGTGTGTGTGTGTGTGTGATTTGTGTGTGTGTGTCTGGGTGCTGTGGTGTAGTGTGTGTGATGTGTGTGTGTGTGTGTGGTTGTGGTGGTGCGTAAACAAACTAATTCATACTAGCATCATCATGATATTGGCTAATAATCACTAATGCAATAATCCATAATAATAATAATACTAACATATAGTTACTATAATAATTATTCAATAATGCGCATCACTATTATTAATATTATCATCTGTATATATTATGCCTGTCTGTCAAGCTGTTCTAGTCTGTGCTGTCGCTGTCTGTGTCCGGCTATCGTTCCCAGCTCTACTTTTTTTTCAACGACATCAATTGGTCTGTTTAACCATCAAATTTTAGAGGAATCAGTCATTGAAAGCAGATTAAAACATGTTAGAGTTAATTATCACTAAATAATCCATTTCCAAAACACACACACATTGACGAGACACACACACGCACATGAGTGTCGGCAGTTCTGAGTTGCGTCTCCGCTCAACAGTCCAAACCAAAACAACCACACA
>JAPQNM010000042.1:12830348-12835348 GCA_029783475.1 Metacarcinus magister
AGGAGGAAGGAAAGTAAGAGGAATTACTACTGAGAGAGAGAGAGAGAGAGAGAAGAGAGAGAGAGAGAGAGAGAGAGAGAGAGAGAGAGAGTCCTGCATGACGCTATTACGTACGTACGTGTTAACTCTCTCTCTCCTCTCTCTCTCTCTCTCTCTCTCTCTCTCTCTCTCTCCTCTCTCTCTCTCTCTCATCAGGTCAGCTTGATAAGGGAAATAAATACAAGGTCACATAACGATAAGTGAACACATTTAATACACGATATATAAATGAAATGGTGTTTTGGGTATGAATGATATTAATTTTGTATTCTATCGTATTGGTAATCTCTCTCTCTCTCTCTCTCTCTCTCTCTCTCTCTCTCTCTCTCTCTCTCTCTCTCTCTCTCTCTCTCTCTCTCTCTATGCTATTTTAGTTACATACCAAATGATAATTTACGAGTGGGACGCGTTATCTCTCTCTCTCTCTCTCCTCTCTCTCTCTCTCTCTCTCTCTCTCTCTCTCTCTCTCTCTCTCTCTCTCTCATTCGTTGGTTGAGCCGTTTAAATTTAAAATAAGATTAAGGCTTTGTTTGTTTGTTAGTTGTAATAGTAGTAGTAGTAGTAGTAGTTGTAGTAGTAGTAGTAGTAGTAGTAGTAGTAGTAGTAGTAGTAGTAGTGATGGTGATACTTATACACATACTTATAATTACTCTCATTTTGTTTTCTGTTTAATCACAATTGTTTTATTACTCAGTCAGTCAGTCAGTCAGTCAGTCAGTCAGTCAGTTAGTGCTCAGAGGCCCCACACTCAAACTTATGTGTGTGTGTGTGTGTGTGTGTGTGTGTGTGTGTGTGTGTGTGTGTGTGTGTGTGTGTGTACATATGAAAACATACACCCAAACTCCTTTTATCCGTTACATTTAAACTACATGTTATCCCCTTCCCTTATCTATACAATCATTCATATTTTTTTTATTGTATATTTTGCACTAGTTTTCTTGTTTAAAAAATCCATAGTTTTCTGTAAGGCCGTGACTGTTATGCTGGCTAGCCCATGCGCATCACGACCGTCACTTTTCTTTATACTCTTCCACGAACCTGCCTTCACACACACACACACACACACACACACACACACACACACACACACACACACACACACACACACACACTGATAACATAGCTACGAATGGGGATCTTATGATAGCGGCAGGCGTGTAGGTGTATCTTGCTCTCTTATCTTGTATACAACTCCTCTACCTGCTCACTCGCTCACTCACTCACTCACTCACTCACTCACTCACTCACTCACTTCACTGTAACTACGACTACAAAGAGTATATGTGAGCTGTTTCAATGTTAACTATAAAATAATAATGATTGACAGTGAATTTCTTAAGTGGGTACTCATTCAATAACTTAGTCACTGCTGCGGCGTATCTTTTGTATTTATAAAGCTAATTATAGGCCCCAAAATTTCGTTAGCTGAACTAAGGAAGAAAATCGAGGGAAATTTATTCATTGGACTTGTAGAAAACACCTAGATTGATTATTTTGAAATGTGTTTTTGTTTTTCATCACGTTTTCTTTGAGTTAAGGAGAAATTACATCGTTTTTAAAGTCTATGATACGAGTTTCTATGTAATTCTATGTAATTTTTTGCTTCTTCCTTGCTTAAGTTTGCTACATCCGCTTTATTTCCTTCCGTCTTGCTTCTTCTTACTCCCATCTCTGTTTCTAAGTTAAATATTCACTCCCTCTGCTTCAGCCACTCCCTGCTGGTGCATTTCTCGTCTACCTACTTCCTGTTCACTCCGGCTCCTGCATTCTAATGGACGGGATGTAACTTAACGTAATCTAAACCAACTCACAAACTTATGCCAAAAATAATAGTTACTTTATGGCTTTCATTACACTAGAAACGAATGTGTAAGTGAACACGGAAACCATTATCGTTCTCTCTCTCTCTCTCTCTCTCTCTCTCTCTCTCTCTCTCTCTCTCTCTCTCTCTCTCTTTCCTTCCTGTGGTTTTGTTTCGTGGAAAAAAAATAAATAATTAGAGAGAGAAAAAAAAAGAATGAACAACTGCTGGCTTACGACTGAATGCACTGGATTTTCCGACTTAGTTTGGGAAAAAAAATAGGATTTGTGACGTAAATAGACAAGGTTTAGTAATGGTTTGTGGTCCCGGGAAAAGGCAAAGATTTGTCGACTGTGGAGCAACGTGATATTTTAGTCTTGGCAAGAAAAATATAAAGAGACTGCTAGCTTAAATGCAGTTATTGTTATTGTTATTGTTATTGTTATTGTTATGATTATTATTGTTATTATCATTGTTATCTATTAGAAACGTGATAAAACTGATGGGAAGAAAGGAAATGAGAGAGAGAGAGAGAGAGAGAGAGAGAGAGAGAGAGAGAGAGAGAGAGAGAGAGAGAGAGAGAGAGAAAAGACGATTAGATTCAACGGATTTCCTTCAAGACGTGAAAAAAAATACAAAGAAACTGATAAATGTACGAACACTGATAATAATAATAATAATAATAATAATAGTAATAATAATAATAATAATAGTAATAGTAATAATAATAATAATAATAATAATAATAATAATAAACTCTTTTCTTTCGCTATTTGAACATAAAAGGCACAAAACAGGACATATACATATTTAACACTATAAGGATCTATGGGTCTGAAGGGGCACGGGACGGGGCGGGGCGGGGCGGGGCGGGGCGGGCGGTGACGGGGCAAGGATGGGAGGTGAAGGGGCGAATGTGTGTGTGTGTGTGTGTGTGTGTCCTCACTATAATACCACAGCCCATCCCACTGCACCCCCACCCACGCCCCGCCCCACGCTACGCCCACACACACACACACAATACCGTAACAGTCACATCCGGAAAGCTGCTGCTGCGTGTGTGTGTGTGTGTTGTGTGTGTTGTTGGTATGAGGTTTACCACACCATGCAGGTGTACACACACACACACACACACACGGACACACGGACACAAGTGTAGAAATGACGTCACTTTAGGGTGCGGTGTTGGTCCCTCCCTTCTTTCCCTTCCTTCCTTCCTCCCTTCCTTCCTTCCCTCACTTCCCTCCCTTCCTTCCTTCCTTCCTTCCCTTCCCCTTACATTTTTTCTCTTCTCTCTCTCTCTCTCTCTCTCTCTCTCTCTCTCTCTCTCTCTCTCTCTCTCTCTCTCTCTCTCTCTCTCTCTCTCTCTCTCTCTCTCTCTCTCGTCCCCTTCCATGCCTCTCCCTCTTCCACATCCCTTCCTTCCCCTTCCATCCTCTTCTCTCCCTTCCCCTCCCCACAATTCCTCTCAATATAATTCCTTCCCACTATCTTTCTTTCTTTTTCCTCCCTCTTCCCTCCTTCTCCCTTCCCTCCCTTCTTTCTCCCTCAATGTTCCTTCACTCTCCTCCCTTCCTTCCCCTTACTCTCCCTCCCTTCTCTAGTCTTCCCTTATCTCTTTTTCTCAAATAACTATTCTTGTACATCTCTCTCTCTCTCTCTCTCTCTCTCTCTCTCTCTCTCTCTCTCTCTCTCTCTCTCTCTCTCTCTCTCTCATACATACCATACATCTCTTCCCCATTCCTCGCCCTCCTCCTCCTCCTCCCCCTCTTCTTCCCCTTTCCTCTCTTTCATTCTACAAGTAAGGGGGCATCTGAACTACCCCCCCCCCTCCCTCCTCCCTTTCCCCTCCCCTCAACTGATGAGCAAAACAGATCACCCCCATCTTCATCTACCCCCCACTCCCCCATTATTATTTTTTTCTCTGTCTCTCTTCCCCACTTATGACAGATCTGAAATCCCTCTCCTCCTCCTCCTCCTCCTCCTCCTCCTCCTCCTCCTCCTCCTCTTTCTCTTCTCTTCCACCTTCTTCTACCAAGCACATGACAAGTAGAATCTTATCAATTCCACTTAGTCTTCTCCTCCTCCTCCTCCTTCTCCTCCTCCTCCTCCTCCTCCTCCTCCTCCTCCTCCTCCTCCTCCTCTTCCCCTTTCCTTACATGATAAATGTCTCCTTACATCCTGTGTTAACCAAGGGACACACACTCTCTCTCTCTCTCTCTCTCTCTCTCTCTCTCTCTCTCTCTCTCTCTCTCTCTCTCTCTCTCTCTCTCTCTCTCTCTCACCTGAGGGCGTAGTAGTAGGCAGGTGACGTCAGCGGCCTCACATGGCACCTGTTCACAACCTGTTTCGATGACCTCTCCTTGACCTCTCCTTCACACCTGCCCTCGATTGACCTTCCCTGATCACCTTCCTTCACCTTCCTCTTTCCCTTAAGCTGATTGAACTAAGGGCGGGAGGCTGCCACGCCGCAACAACAGGGGGCGGGGCGGGGCGGGGAGGAGTGTTGAGAAAATGTGTCGTTGGTGGATGGTCGTTCTTCACTGTATCGCGTTACTACTGCTACTACTTCTTCTTCAACAGACTGTGGTGGTGGTGGTGGTGGTGGTGGTGGTGGTGGTGGTTCTGTGGGAAATGATAATGGTGATATTGTTATTATTGTTGTTGTTGTTATTATTGTTGTTATTATTGTTGTTGTTTTTGTTATGGTGATGATAATGATGATAGTGATGATGGTGGTGGTAAGTAAATCTGTGAAAAGGAAGAATAGGAAAAGAAAGAAGAAGAAGAAGAAGACGAAGAAGAAGAAAAATATACAATACGAAGATGATACTGCTCCTCCTCCTCCCCTTCCCCCTCCTCCTCCTCCTCCTCCCCCTCCATCTTTCCTCCACGTTATCTCAACACACACAATCTCCCCAACATCCCCTCACCTCCCCCCACTGCAACTCATATCCTCCCCCTCCTCCTCACTTCCTTCCCCTTCCTTCCTCCCCCCCCTCTCTCCCCAACTCACATCCTTCCTCCCCCCCCCCTCTCTGCAACACTCTAGGGTCGCAACTCAAACAATTTTTCACCTTACAAGCAATTATGTTCAACCAATAAGGACGTGTGGCAGCGTCTTGAAGGTGCCTCTCTCTCTCTCTCTCTCTCTCTCTCT